>CM077163.1:14667509-15135502 GCA_039583875.1 Platanthera guangdongensis
CCCACAAGTAGAAATATGAATATACGTTGTGAAAAAACTCGATTTATGATGTTTAATGTCCTATATGTGTATAAATATCCCCAAAGGACCACTCATGGTATGCAAGACCCTAGATTTATTATAAGTATGAAAATAGCTTTTACGTTAGTTGAAATATAGTGACCTTAGTTTTGAAAGATTTCCTACATGAGGTAATAGAAATAATATTTTTATACTTTAAAATATATAACATACAATCTAGCATAAAACCTTCCCAGAGAGCAAGTACCACATACCATAAAGAGGTAATCTTAGCAGCTAGGAAACACTTAACATTCCATAAGAAAACCACCAGTGTGCGTCAACAACCTGACATGAACCCACTGAAAGTATGTATATCTGAACTAAAAAGGAAAATAACAAAACTACCTCACGACGGTGAGGAAAACCACTACAACAACTGCAGACCACTAGCAACCACTAACCCTTAGCCGCTCAACCAGCTACTGCCATGAACCTGTGGTATTCTAAGAAAGAACTGCAAAGCAAGCAAATACAAGTGGCAAAAGAAATCAATAGATAATAAGCAAAAAGAAAACAGAAAAGGGGTTTACCAAACCCAACTATAAATATGGCTGACAAACCACAGCTAATTAGTCAAATTGAAACAAGAGAAGTAGAACATTCAACAGTAGTGTAAGAAAGGTGCACCAAGTTCTAAAAGTTACCATGCTTCGCTTAAACATGCAGAAGCAAACATCCACATATGCCTACACAATAAGAAAAAGAAACTGAACAGCTCTGACACGTGAATCATTAGAACCGGTAAAATCAAGCATTCCTGAGTCGGTGGCGACAATGTCCAACACGAACTAACTAACCAAACGTCTCAAAAGGCCCTGCGGTGGTGGCCACCTGTCAAACACAACCCAACAGTCCATAAAAAGAGACAAAACCCACCAAATCCAATGATTCACGAAATAACGTCCAATTGGCGGTCCTGTATCCACTACAGATCTAGCCGCAGAGTGTGTTCGAAGCACCCACAACACCTAAGTCACAACTCTAGATACTCCTACGACAAAGAGGAGAGGAAAGCCCAAAATTTAACCCTAACGCCATACTCGACAAATTGGATAAATAATCGGCGAAAATCTATCCTAAGTCTAGCCAAATTCGTCGAATATACCCGACGAACCCAATGGATACTCGTCGAATTGGACTTGTTGACAAAACTACACTCGGCGATACTCGACGAATCAAACTTGATTCGGCATATATACTTGACGAATTGACTTAGTCTCCAGATCACTCAACAGCTTCTAAGACTGTCACACTCAATGAATTCATCGAGGATAATCGGCGAATCTACCTTCACTCAATGCTGGACTACTGATACTCGATAAACTCGATGCCTAGATACTCAACGAATCTAACTCGGCGAAATCTAACCTTACTCGGCGAATCAACTCGATGAAAATACTATTACTCGACTAATTTCTGATAGAGCAATACAACTATATGCGACAAAATTCCCTTGTTCTATACACCATACTCGACGGATTCCAGGCCGAAAAGTTCTAACTATCCTATGGATTTATCAAGTCTACTCCCTGCACTACTCCTACATACTTAGGAGGGAAATAAGAGAAAAGACATGAACTAAAATAGCAAAGAAAGTGGAAGATCACCACCTGCATTGAAACTCCCAAATCTGACTCCTCCAAGCGCTCCACGACAAGGCTCGGCTGCAAGAAGTCCTAGGCAACATTTCCTGAAACTTTTCGTGGAAGGAGGAGGTCAAAACCGCATACCCTAATGCCTAAAAATCCAAGAAATGAGAAATACTTACCACACACATGTAGATATAGGCGAGAGCTTTGCAAATCTCTAATCCTCCGACGAAACCGACCACCGGAATTATCCCTATTGGCGGCCGAAGGCACGCAACGACACCACTGGTTCCTCTTTTTCGCGAAACGGATGGACGACGGGGAAGAAGTTGAATAGGGTTCTATCACATCGATTCTATTTATACTTATATATATATAATATAATATTAATTATTAAATAAATGTCCAAATGACCCGAAACTCAAACCAACTCGAAATTCTACAAAAATCGCACAGTAGCTAAATACCGATGCTACGAATCCAACGGCGAAGTCGAAATCAACATCTGATAAACCAAACTCGGGTAAACACCTCCCGAAGATAAAATACCCATATCCCTATAAAAAGCTCCACCAAGTAACCAAAGTAGACCCGGCTCGCTAGGAAAATTACACAACCGAGTTAAAGACCAAGCACACATTAATTACCTACTGAGCAAAATCACGCTCCAACAACCACACCCGTTAACTATGCGTCAATCGTCACGCCCTGACATCATAAATACGCCATTAACGGAATTAAGATAAACATCAAAAAATCAGGGGTGTTACAAAGAAGCAGAGGAAGAGCAGACACTCCTCATCCTCTCATTACAAGGAGGATTACTACAGGGGAAAAAGAAATCCTCTAAGGAGGACAGGTATGTTCTAAACATAGTAAATAGATTTTTACTAATGTTATCTGTTATTGCTGCAGCAAGCTAGGGCATGTTGTAGCTGACTGCCCAGTAAAGAAAAGAGGATGGAGAGAAGAAGCACCATCACCGGCACAAAGACAAGAAGGATAAACCCTTCATTGCTAAGAAAAAGAAGACCTAGTCTGACTCTTCTCATCAGAATCAGAAGAAGAGGAAGAAGATGAAGCTTATATAGGGCTAATTGCTGCTGTGCTGGAAGAAGATAAAAGGTATCATGCTGCCAGAATTGGAATCAGGGCCCCTCTATCACAGTCAGATGGTGATTCAGAGGTGGATGAAGAAGAAGAAGACAGCTGTTGTTATGGGCTGATGGCTATGACTGATGAAGAATCAAGCCAGGATCAGTCTAGTCAACAAAAGGTACATTCTCTATCCATGTCTTCTTCTGAGTCAGGCTATGAGACCGGCATATATTCTGAAGCTTATTCATTAAGAGATGAAGGAGACTCTGAATCTGAGGAAGACGTCAATTCTATTATTGACAAGTATGGTTTATTGTTGAATGCCTTCAAGAAACGCAAGTTGTTGGCTAAGATGCTGGCTTAGGAGATCTCTTCTCTTCAGCTTGCTTCTTCCCATCATACAGTCTCAGCTTCCCTGCTGGATCTAAAAATGCGGGAAATTAGTGAATTAGAAAGTATTTCATTCATCAAGTTAGGCAACACAGAGTACCAGAAAAACCGAATAAGAGACCTGGAATTATTGCTCGAAAGGGAGAAAAGGATAGTGGTTGGCTACTCCAAGCCTAGTTCTATACGGCCCTTGATAGATTGCTTCTCCTCCCAAAAGGACAAGAAGGGGTTGGGATTCAAGAGACCTAAAAGAGTTGTCAATCGTAAAGGAAAGGCAAAACACCAGTACAGCCACTAGCCTCTAAGCCTCCTATTCAATTCAAGAGAGTGTTGCTACCTTCAAACAGGTATGACCAAGAAAGCATCTTTGTTCACTGGATGAATGGTAGATCCACCAAAGGGAACAAAGATGTTCACCAATATAGTGGAAGAAATAGCAAGGGTGCAAGTGCCTTCAAGACAGCCCATGAGGAAATCCAAATGGTCCATTTTGGACCATTTGTGTTTAGTGCACCAGCACCTACACTCAAGAACAAGGCAACTGTCAGTTCTCAGGATCTCCTTACCCACAATCAGACCAAGGGTAAGTCTATCAGCATGCCAGACTTGGGCATATCCGAGGCTATCAAGAATATGTTTTCTGAAAAGAAGACTACTGCTGGTAAGGCTCATGATATTCCAAGTACTTCTACTGTCAGACACACTGAAAGTCAGTCTAGGGCTGGAAGATATAAGAATAATACTATTGTTGTACCTTCTGGATTGAGAGCTGTTGTCAGCACAACTACAAGACCATCTCTAAAAATAAGGTACAATATCCAAGAGTGCTGATGTTGTGGCAAGGTGGGCCACTATGCTATTGATTGCTGGCACATAACTAGTGTGCCAAGAGTAAGAGAGAGCTTACATGTCAGAAGAACTATATGTAGACATGTTTATTATTAGAGTAACTTGCACCTAGGACCCAATAAGAATTGGTCCTAAGGTTAACTAATTTATGTCTTGCAGGTTGTTATAAGTGACCATACCCCTATATGGTATTTGGACAGTGGATGTTTCAGGCACATGAATGGAACAAGGTGCTTGCTGAAGGATTACTCTCCAGTAAAGAATGGAACCAAAGTCATCTTTGGTGGTTCTAATAGGGGAGTGACTAGAGGTTATGGTAAGATATCTAATGACACAGTCACTATCAGAAAAGTATTCTATGTGGAAGGGTTGTAACATAACCTGATAAGCATTAGACAACTCTGTGATCTTGGCTATGACATAGTTTTCCACAAGAATGAGTGTCACATTAAGAGGTTAAGTGACCAAGAGATCATCTTAACAGACACTAGGAGTGGAAATATTTATTGCTTAAATTTCCTATGCTTAGATAAGGACTCTCCTATATGTCTATTGGCAAATGAGAAAAATCTCATATTGTGTACCAATGGCACAAGAGATTAGCTCATTTGAACTACAAGACCATTGGAAAGCTCTTTAGTGAAGTGATAGTTAATAATGGTCTCAAGTTGAAATTCACTAAGGAGGGTATCTGCTCTGCATGCCAAAAGTGCAAACATACCAAGACCTCTTTCAAGGGCATTGGGATCAAAGACTCACTGAGGTGCTTGTACCTCATACACATGGATTTGTTTAGTCCTATGCCGGTTCAAAGTCTAGGTAGGAAAGTCTACCCCCTTGTGGTTGTTGATGACTTTTTAAGATTCACTTGAGTGTTCTTTCTTAGGAAGAAATCTGAAACTCCTAATGTCTTCAAGACATTTGTCAAACAAATTCACAATGAATTTGACAGTACTCTGGTCAAAATCAAAAGTGACTATGGTACTAAATTAAGTCTGAATGCATGAGAATGTTCGGTGAAGATCAAGGGATTCACCAAGAATTCTCCTCTCCTAGAACATGTAACATCCCCCATCCGTCACATGGGATATAACAGAAGGTCCGGTCGGGGCACCACGCCATATACCACAGACATCTAGTGGAGTTACATATTAATACCAAAATACTGCCAAAGGAACACGTGTCCTAACTAAGTGCTTTCTAGCGGAAGCTTTTAAAAATAGTTATAAGAACCCAAGGCACAGCATGAATGCCCACTAAAAACCCACAATAAGAATGAGCATACAAATACACAAAGTAATTGGCCTTATGGCCTTACAAGAATTTACTTTAAATAATACATGTCTTCCAAACATCTGCACGTAGGCCGGCCACACATGAGCATAAAAGTAAACATTGGATTTTTGCCTTCGAGGGTCAGCTCAGCAACATGGGCGACAACCCGCTACTTGCCACTAGGCTCCGCAGCACCTGCAATCAACATTCCACCGCAATGGTGGAAAACAAAAGCAACGGTCAGCAAAAGCTGACCAAATTATAATGACCCCACCCCTAAATCGGGGCGACGATGCTCCTTCCCTGCAATTTACTAGTATAACCAAACAAGACAGTGAATGTACAATTTAAGCACACTTCATCACAGGCGTAGGCACGCACGACCACACACCCCGTGCTCTCAGGGCACATTCTCGGTGAATTCGGTCCATTCCGTGGCTTCACCATCGCCCCCAAGACGGCAAACATCGTGAGCATTTTAGTCTTCTCAGCCGAAGCCTAAGACTCGCCCTATATGCCAATGGTAAGTGCCACGTACCTTAGGTCTCTTTAACCGAACCGCATAGAGCGGGTACAGTTCCACTCAACCCGTTGCTAACACCGTCATGTCAATTTAATCCATAGGCACAGGTCAAGCTTCCCCGAGTCCCAAATCGAACACAAAGTTTTTACATAACCCAGTTATGTACATGTTGGCTCCCAGGCCACCAAAATGGCAGAACCACGCATTTGCTTAGTTTTTCGGGTGCACCTCGGGGTTAGTCCCACAAGGCTCCCTGTTGCAATCTACCACGTAGAAAACCTGAAAACAACCATCGGTACGGAGTCTTCTCCGACTATTCATGCATAAAGAAACATCACTGATCCAGACCAACTTGTCCGGGTAGGCTTCACACACCATGCCTATGTCCGTACTTCAATTCCAGACTCTACATGCAAAGCTAGGATTTTGTTTTGTCATGACTAGGTCATGACAAAATCAACAGAAGCTCAAGGACCTAGTGAATAAGGGCCAAAGTGAAAATCACTTTGGTGTGCCTATATCTCTGTTGGATCCCTAGTTGGATTTGGGTTAGGTTCACTAAATTAGGATGTTTGACCCAACATGTATAGCTAGGGTCATGTATGAGTTCTAAAGTCTAGGCCATGTCCTTAGAGTTAACACTACATGGACCAGCCATCAACAGACAGCAAAAGACTCAAGACTTAGAGAAATTTCAAATACTCAGAAAATGAGTTCTACGTTCGTCGAACTCAGGTCGACGAAAGTCGTGCTCAGCTCGACGGAATCAGAGACAATTCTCGGAGCTGAGTTCGACGAACTTGAATCTAAGGTCGACGATTTCTAGAGTATACTTCAACATTCTAAGTCCAGAATTCTTCACTTAACTCCAGTCGACGAACTTAGCTCTCAGGTCGACGAACTTTGTTCTCAGGTCGACGATTGCTGGGTATTCTACTTCAACATCTTATTCCAGAAACATCTAAGTATTCTAAGTCCAAGATCACACTCCAGTTGACGAATTCACCTTCTCAGCTCGACGAACTTAGATCACAGTCTTGGCAAGATTTATCAAGTAGCAGTTAGAAGCTCTAAGCTCGACGAAACTAGTTCCTAGGTCGACGAACCCAGTTCTGAGGTCGAAGATTTCTGGATACGTTACTTCAACATTCCTAAGTCCAAGAAACATGAAATTCTGTTATTCAGTCGACGAAGTTATATTCTCAGCTCGATGATCTTGATGCATAGAGTTGACAAGGATCTAAAGAAAGCAGTTATCTGTTCTTAGGTCGACGATCTTGATCTCAGCTCGACGAACAACCATTATCAGGTCGACGAACTTGACTTCTCTGCTCGACGAACTCTGGACACAGATCAACGAATTCTGTTCTTTGCTCAACGAATTCTGTAGAGTTCCAGAATTAGAAATTTCCCTCCCTCTACCCCTTTTCTATTGCAATAATTTCTGAGTAATCAATGCTTAAATATTCTTTAAATATTACCATTAGAAGCAAGCATTGATTATGTTCTTCATCAGGATTATTGCTTGTCGTTTTTCCATGGGACAGTTGGGGAAATCAATCAATGCAAATATTTCCCAAGACGTCAGCATTGATTAAGGAAGAAATTCAAATTCAGAAGGAAGATTACATAGAAATATAAAAAGGATTTTTCTTTTTCTTCCCCAACCAGAAGAGACAACAACACAGTGAAAAGGCTTTTCTTCTTCCTTCTCATCTGAACATAGAACAAAAATACACAGGGCAATAACACAGAAAAATCAGAAGCCATAGACCAGAGAAAGAACAGCAAGCTGAAGAAGAAGAAGAACAACCATTTAAATCAAGAGTCTTCTTTTGTCTTCATCTCAGGATTCTTAAGAGGACAAAAAATATTCTATCTGTCAAAGAAGTTCCTGGATAGCATCTAGACAAAGCTGAAAAACTGAAGACCTACTCACCCTGCAGCAAGGCTTAAATCAACCTGAGTTTAATATCTCAGGGGGAGCTTTTGCTAACATCAAGATCCACTAAAGTCTTCTCAGATATATTTGAGAAAGAGAAGACATAATCACTCTCTCATCCCCCACTGTATAAAGGGTTCTTAACTCCCTTCAAAAGTTATTCCTAGTTGTAAGTCACCTGATCAAAAGACATGAGGATTAGTTTTTGAGCACCTGATCAAAAGCTCATTGGTGGCAGTCACCTGATCAAAAAACTGAGTGGATTTCTACCAGAGTGGTAGAAGAGTGGATGTACCCAAGTTTAGGGGAACCACTATAAAATTCTTGTGTTGTCTGGATGCACTATTTCTTTTGTTCTTGATGTGGCTGTGTGGCTTAGGTTTGTTGTGCTTGTGATAGTTAGTACCTGTGATAGATTATTTTATTTTAGGACTAAGTTTTTTTTACAGCAAAAAGTTCTAAGTTTTCAGGATACTCTATTCACCCCCCCCCCCCTCTAGAGTATTTCAGATCTAACCCTTACTTTCAATTAGTATCAGAGCAAGTTTCCTTTGGTTGTACAAGTTAACCCCTTAAACAAAAAGATCCTGTGTTAGATCTGAGTTTTATTTCTATTAGATTTATATTCACAGCATGACACAAAACAAGGACTATGCAAGCACCAGACCTCTAATATGCAACCTAAATAAGTTTGCCATATGGAAGGCAAGAATAAAATTATATATGAATTCTATTGATGAGGATATCTGCCTTTCCATCTTGACAGGTCCTCCTCAAGCTACTGCCTCTACATCTGCAGCATCTTCAAGCACAAATGAAGTTCCACCACCTGAGTGGACTGAAGCCCAGAAGAAAGCTAAAGTTGTTGATGCCAAAGCCATGAATATTCTGGACCAAACAATGTCAGATGACATCATCCAGAAAGTGGTTGAATGCACATCAGCCAAGGCCATTTGGGATTCCCTTAATCAAATAGTGGCTAGATCTGCTGATGAAAGAAAATACATAATATCCAATCTCATATCACAATATGATAACTTCAAGAAGGAGGATGCAGAATCTGTAGCAGACATGTACAACAAGCTGAGCTCAATAATCAATGAGCTAAAAACCTTTGACAAGGACATCACCCTCACTGAGGTGAATGACAAAATCCTCATATGCTTCCCAAGCTCATGGTATTTAAGGATCTGTCTAATCAAGGAGGCCAGAAGCCTAAATGAGATTTTCACAGAATCTCTTTTAGGAAAGCTCAAATCTTATGAGCATCTCATTAAATCCAGAGAAGCAGCTGAGCAAAGAACACCTCCACCAGCTAGGAAGGAACACAACCTGGCATTCAAGGCTGTTGAAGAATTTGAAGCATCAAAATTCAATGAAGAGTTGATGAGTCTGCTTGCCAAAAGATTCTATAAAATGGCAAGAAAAGATTTCAGAAGAAAGGCATCCAGGCAGGATGACAAGCCAAGACATGACAAAACCCCTACTAAAGAGGTAGTTTGTTTTGGCTGCAGGAAACCTGAAAACGTCATCTTAGAATGTCCAGAGAATCAGAATAAAGAGAAAAGAAGAGAAAAGGATGCAAGAAGACAACAAAGTTCAAGACCCTCCTCCAGCAAATATAAGAAAAAGGAGAAAGGCTTTGTAACTGAATCCTGGAGTGAAACTGAGGATGAATCCACATCCTCCATCTCTAGTGAAGATGAAGAAGAGGCAAGGGCCAAGGAAGTATGCCTTATGGTAATTGATGCCTCCAGAAGTCAATCAGAATAAGAAGATTCTGATAATGAAGAAGCTTCAGAGACAGAAGCTGATCCGGTACTTTTGTCTTTTGACTATAATTCTGATGCTTTCAAATTTAAATTTAAAATTATGTGTAATGATTTATGTAATAATCATTCGTCAAACTCAGATCGATGAAATGTGGCAAGTTCATCGAACTCAAGTCAACGAACGTTGAACGCAAATCTATGTAATAATCATTCGTCTTACTGCGATCGACGAACTGTGTATGGTTCGTCGAGCAGAGGTCGACGAACTTGGGGCACAGAAAATGATTACGTTCATTCTCTGAGCAGAGATCGAACTATGGTCGACAAACTCACAACAATTCGTCGAACCCAGTCAAACTTAATAAAAATAATAACTATAACAACAATCCTAATCAAACTAGGAAACCCTTCAACCCACTTGTTGATTGGATAATTCCACCTAGAAGATATCACCCATTAGGATATAAATCACAACCTGAATTCTCTGTGATTTCAAGTTTTTCCTATCAGCAAAACAAAGGACTCAAGGTAACATGGGTCAAGAACAATTAATTATTTTCTCTGCAGGTGAAGAGCTGTCCAGTTGTAAATCAACTATGGTATCTGGACAGTGGTTGCTCCAAGCACATGATTGGCAGCAAGGACAACTTAAATAACTACAAGCCCAAGCTGGGGGGCAAAGGTTATCTTTGGTGACTCAAAGTGTGGCCAGTCTGAAGGCTATGGAGAAGTAAGGATTGGAGCAGTCACATTCAAGAAGGTGACTTATGTAAAAGGACTCAAGCATAACCTCATCTCAATAAGCCAATTATGTGATGAAGGTTATCAGGTACACTTTAACTCTACATCCTGTATTATTTCTAATAAAGAAAAACAAAAAGTTTTAATTGGAAATAGACAAGGAAACATATACTTAGTTGATTTTCTTTCTGCCAATTCAGATATTTGCTTGCTTAATATTGTTTGCAATCAAAATGAATTATGTCGTAAAATACTAGGACATGTAAACATAAAAAATATTGCTAGGATATCTAAAGATAGCCTTGTAAGAGGCTTACCTTCTGGTCCCTACAAGAAGGAAGGCCTTTGCAGGGCTTGTCAACTAGGCAAGCAAACTAAATCTAGTTTTAAATCAATTAATAAAAGTGATTCACCTAGGATTTTTGTACTTGCTACACATGGACCAATTTGGACCTATTGTTATACAAAGCCTAGGAGGTAAATCCTATACTTTAGTCATTGTAGATGACTTCTCAAGATTCACTTGGATGTTTTTTCTGAGATCTAAGTCAGATACCTTTAAAGTTCTTACAGATTTTCTCAGGACCATACAGATTGAGTACTATACTCATGTTGCATTGATCAGAAGTCATCATGGTACAGAGTTTGTGTCTCTTCTTATGCATGAGTTCTGTGAGAAGGAAGGTATCAGGCACTGCTTCTTAGCTCCTAGAACTCCCCAACAAAATGGCGTAGCTGAAAGGAAGAATAGAACCCTGATTGAAGCTGCAGGAACATTACTTGCAGATGCTTATATGCCACTAACCTTTTGGGCAGAGGCTGTAAGCACAGCAAATTATGTACTGAGCAGAAGTTTGATACATAAACTTAAGAATAGAACTTCCTATGAATTACTTAAAGTGAAGAAACCAAAAATCACCTATTTAAAAGTATTTTGATGTGTATGATATATACATAATAATAACAAGAAATATATTAGAAAGTTTGAAGCTAAGACTGAAGAGGGAATTTTTCTAGGATATTCCCAAGTAAGCAAATCTTATAGGGTATTTAATAAATCCTCTTTGAAAATTGAAAAATCTATATATGTAACATTTGATGAAACTAACATGTCTTATAAGGAGAAAGAAATTTCTACTAGTAACACTTTGCAGGTACCTCAGTTGTGTGAGAAAATGGGTAAGTTGAACCTTCCACAAGAAGTTATACCACCTCCTACTCCACAAGTTGCTGAAGACAGTGAAAATGAATCTCTATAAGAGGCTGAACCTCATTCAACAGCAAACATAATTCCATAAGAGGAATTATATCAAAATGCTGTTGATGAACCAACTCCACCCACTGATCTTGTCACACTAAGGGATCACCCTAGATCCCAAGTGATTAGAGGCATAACAGTAGGTGTACAGACAAGGCATCAACTCAACCAAGATGTGATGCATGCATGTTTTCTCTCTCAAGTTGAACCTCAATCCATAAAAGATGCTGAGCAAGATCCCCACCGGATCATTGCAATGCAAGAGAAACTCAACCAGTTTGAGAGATGTAGAGTTTGGAATTTGGTTCCAAGACCTAAAGACTATCAAGTCATTGGAACCAAATGGGTATATAGAAACAAACTAGATGCCCAAAGTGCAATTGTGAGGAACAAGGCTAGGCTTGTTGCTCAAGGATATATGCAAGAAGAGGGTATAGACTATGATCAAACTTTTGCACCAGTTGCAAGGTTAGAAGCAATTAGAATATTTATTTCCTATGCTGCCTACAAGAAGTTTAAATTCTACCAGATGGATGTGAAAAGTGTTTTCCTAAATGGAGTACTAAAAGAAGAGGTTTATGTTGAACAACCTCCAGGTTTTATCTCTCCAACTCATCTCTCTTATGTATTTAGATTACATAAATCCCTTTATGGTCTAAAGCAAGCTCCAAGAGATTGGTATGAGACCTTAGCTAGCTTTCTGATAGAGCATGAATTCACTAGAGGCATAGTAGATAAAATATTATTCACTAGGCACCATAAGGATAAAATCTTATTCACTAGGCACCATAAGAATAAAATCTTGTTAGTACAAATATATTTGGATGACATCATATTTGCGTCTACTGTCTCTAAACTATTCAAGAGGTTTTCAGACCTCATGCATTCTAAGTTTGAGATGAGTAGCATGCGTTAGTTCTCCTACTTCCTTGGTCTCCAAGTGAAACAGCTACCTGATGGCATCTTCATCTCCCAAGCTAAGTATGCTAAAGAGCTTCTTGTTTGGGATGGCTGATGCCTCAGCAAAGAAAACACCTATGGCTACTAATGTTGTAATAGATTCTGATCCACATGGGAAACCAGTTGACCAGAAGTTATATAGGGGCATTGTTGGGTACCTATTATACGTTACAGCTAGCAGACTTGATATTATGTTTACGACATGCCTTTGTGCTACTTTCCAAGTGAACCGTAAAAAATCTCACCTAGTTTTCCTAAAAAGAATTTTGAGATATATAAAGAGTTGTTCTAGTCTAGGCCTTTGGTATCCTACATAGTCAGAATTTGTTTTAACTGGATATTCAGATGCTGACTTTGCTGGATGCAGGGTTGACAGGAAAAGTACCTCAGGAACTTGTCAGTTCCTTGGTATGAGACTAGTGTCTTGGTTCTGTAAGAAATAATCATCTGTGTCTACACAACCAGTTGAAGCCGAATATATAGCAGCTGGCAGTTGTTGTTCACAGAAGTTGTAGATTCAGAATCAACTCCTGGACTATGGTTTCAACTTAAATAATTCAACTCTATTGTGATAACACAAGTGTTATATCCATAGAACAGAATCCAGTCCATCATAGTAGGACTAAGCATATAGACATTAGGCATCATTTCTTTAGAGAGTGTGTAGACAAAAACAAAATCAAACTTGTCTATATCTACACTGATTTACAAAGAGCTGATATTTTGACTAAACCCTTGGATGAAAGGAATCACTTGTTCTTTATAAATCAGCTGGGCATGATGAATGAGGAAGCTTTGATTTAACGTTTGTCTGCACTCGACGAATTCTTCAAAGTTCGTCGAACGGAGCTCGACGAACTGGGGAAAGTTCTTGAGATATTCGTCGAACGGAGATCGACGAACTCTCTGAGTGAAGTTGTTTTCATCGAACGGAGATCGACGAATCTACTTCAGAACACTTTCGTCGAATGGAGCTCGACAAAATGTCTTCAAATCTCCAGACTGAGCTCGACGAATTATTTAACTACAAATTATTTCGTCGACCTCAGATCGAAGAATTATTTTATTTTTTGTGGAACAAAGTTTGTCGATTCATATTTTGGAAAACATTATATCTAGGTTTTCTTTGACCTCCATCCCGCGATTTCAGCTCCCTTGCACTTGAACTTCGTTCTTCTCTTGCAGGTGAACTAATGGTGATTCCAACAGGAAGTCTTGTGGCGATGAAATTCGACACAGGATTTGATGTCGATTTTGATTCCTTTCAACATTCAGACCCTATCTTTTTGGACATCCTGCAACTCCTTGAAGAACAGCAGTTGAAGAATCTGCTATCCACTAGGATCAAGATATCTGGCACTGAGATCAGAGAGTGGATCTATACATCTTCCACCACAGATGAGAACTCTATGACTGGCACAATCTATGGTAATGTTGTTCCACTTACTCCTGTCGTTCTCACAAAAATTTTTGGATTAATTACCGATGAAGAAGAATTAGAAATTGATACTGAGGAATTTGATGTGATGCTGAAGAAATTGATACTGAGTATGATGGGGTATACTGGAGAAACCCCAAATAAATTACTGAAGAAACACTTATCTGTCGAGTTCAAATTTCTAGCAGACATTGTAAGAAAAGTGTTGTTGGGCAAGCACACTGTACATGATTACATAACTAGGCACCAATTCCTGGTAATGTGTGTTGTGGTAAACAAGAAGAAGGTGAACTGAGCTCAGATCATGTTTGATCTGATTAAGAAAAAAATATAAAGAAAGAGGTTTGCTTTGGAAGAATATTAGGAATCTTCCTGAAGGAGAAGGCTGCTGAATCACTGGTCTCCCCGACCATATTCATCAATGCCTCCAAGAGGCTCACTTGTGCCATTTTTGGCAAGTGGGAGAGGACCATCACTAAGCCCTCCAAGGCTCTATCCTCTTCCTCCAGGCCTTCTGAAAGCACAAGGGCCGTAATAGCCTCTCCCTCGCCCTTAGAACCAGCTCCCTCCTCCTCCAACATTCCTTCTCTTCAACAACCACAACAACAACCACAACAACCATTTCATATTCCTACTCCAGCTCCATCTCCTGCAACTTCTCCACAAATAAATATCACTGAAATTCCCTCCTCCCCCATTCAGGAACCCCATCAACCCTCTCCTTCCCAATAACCACAACCATCCCCACATCAATCCCCCCTTCCACCTCACTTAACTATCACTGATCCTGACACATTTATCTCCTCCCACATATTCAATCTGGTGATTCCCCCATCATCCCCCCCATCAAGAACCAATCCCCACACCACAAATTCCAGCGTCTACAGTAGCTCCTCCCTCTGTCCCCTTCCCTTTCCAAGTCCACACAGACCTTCCATCTTCTGCACCTGACTACACACATACAGACATGTCTAGTGCATTTTCTGTTTGCTCCAATTGTGGTCATCACAATCCCTACTCCTCCACTGCTCCAGAATCTCTCTATTTAAACTTCTCTGATATTGCGAAAGATTTACTTGTATTCATCTCTCCCTCTCTTCAAATTATTTTGAATAAATCTCTAGCTCCTCTCACTGCCTCCATCCAAACTCTATCTGCCTAAGTTCATGCTCTATCTCTTGTCCCTTCTTCAAAGGGACTGGCTCCAGGACCCTCTGCAGCCAGTCAGGGGGAGATGCTTCATGATGAAGAAGCTCCAGTAACAGCAGCAGCAGCTGAGTTTGAAGCAGCAATAGCAGCAAAAGAAGCAGCAGAAGAAAATAAGATAGTTGTTGAAAGCACTATTATGTATAGCCCTCCAACTCCAGCTCCAGCTCCTGCTCCAGCTCTAGTTCCAGCTCCTCCTCCAGCTCCCTCCCAGACAGAGAAATCATTGATATCTGCTGAAGCTCTAAAAGAAATAAATGCAATGTATGATAATCCTCAGGATTCTTCTGATGATGATGATGATAATGATGAGGACTCTGATGATGAGCCCAAGAAAAAGAAAGTGTCTAAGAAGAGGAAAGCTCCTCCACCTCCTACCCCAAAACCAAACCCATCAAATGACACTCCTTATTATATAATCTAGAATATTACACCTTACAAGGGCATGCCAGCTTGGATATGGCTGTCCAAAAATCAATAGAAAGAAAGGAAGAAAAGCAGGAGATATTCCCCACCTTCTCAAAGATACAGAAAGGATCTTCCTCCTCCTCCTCCTCCTCCTCCACCTGCTGCTGGTGCTTCCAGTTCTTCAACTCAAAGGACTACCCAGTTTAAAACCTATCAAAGACATCAGGTTAGGTCCTCCTCTTCTGGAAGCAGTCAGCAAAGGCATTGTTCATCTAGTAAATAGCAGCATCAACAACATTAATAGCAACAATTCACTGAACATCAAAAGGCTGAAAGCCCCAAGAGACCTGATTCCCCTCTTGTACCATTTGAAAATCTTGAGACATCTACAACTGCTAGGATGGCTAGATTCCAGGAATTGGTTGGCCTATCCATGATCAACAAAGCAAGAGCTGAAGGAAAGGATCCATCTGAATATACTGCAATGTCCATGTACAGAAAGGAAGAACTTAATAGGTTTGCTAAGGCTAACAAATTTTTCAATGTTGATGATTATATGAAGTTACATCCTGAAGCTGTAGTGTCAAGGGCTACATCCCTGAATATCATTGGAGTTGTAGACATGACCATGACAAAAGCTCAAGTAGCTGATCCAAACAGGGAGATCAAGTTTACATAGCCTGGTGACAAAACTAAGGAGGATAAGCCAAATGAGCCCAAGAATAAGAAATGAACTCTAAACTGTTTAAGTCTATTGATTATTTTAAAACTGTCTGTTTATATTCTGAGACAAAGCTTACTTTGTATATATATCTGCTGCACATTTAAATTTTTCATGCCAGATATATGTTTTATTGCTTTGTTAATTAATGTGAGTCTGCAATTAGTGACCTTACCCAAATAGGGGGAGATTGTTGGATCCCTAGTTGAATTTGGGCTAGGTTCACTAAATTAGGATGTTTGATCCAACATGTATAGCTAGGTTCATGTATTATTTATAGAGTCTAGGACATGTCCTTAGAGTCAACACTACATGGATCAGCCATCAACAGACTGCAAAAGACTCAAGACTTAGAAATTTCAAAGACTCAGAAAATGAGTTCGACATTCGTCGAACTCAGGTCGACGAAAGTCGTGCTCAGCTCGATAAAATCAGAGATAATTCTCTGAGCAGAGTTCGACGAACTTGAATCTCAGGTCGACGATTTCCAGAGTATACTTTAACATTCCAAGTCCAGAATTCTTCACTTAACTCCAGTCGATGAACTTAGCTCTCAGGTCAACGAACTTAGTTCTCAGGTCAACGATTGCTGGGTATTCTACTTCAACATCTTATTGCAGAAACATCTAAGTATTCTAGTCCACGATCACACTCCAGTCGATGAATTCACCTTCTCAGCTCGACGAACTTAGACCCCAGTCTTGGCAAGATTTATCAAGTAGTAGTTTGAAGCTCTCAGCTCGACGAAACTAGTTCTTAGGTCGACGAACCCAGTTCTGAGGTCGACGATTTCTAGACAGTTAATTCAACATTCTTAAGTCCAAGAAACATGGAATTCTGTTATTCAGTTGACGAAGTTATATTCTCAGCTCGACGATCTTGATGCACATAGTTGATAAGGGTCGAGAGAAAGTAGTTATCTGTTCTTTGGTCGACGATCTTGGATCTCAGCTTGACGAACAACTATTATCTGGTCGACGAACATGACTTATCTGCTCGACGAACTCGACTTCTCTGCTCGACGAACTCTGGACACAGATCGACGAATTATGTTCTCTGCTCAATGAATTCTGTAGAGTTCCAGACTTAAAAATTTCCCTCCCTCTGCCCCTTTTCTATTGCAATAATTTCTGAGTAATCAATGCTTAAATATTCTCTCAATATTACCGTTAGAAGCAAGCATTGATTACGTTCTTCATCAGGATTATTGCTTGTCATTTTTCTATGGGACAGTTGGGGAAATCAATCAATGCAAATATTCTCCAGGCCGTCAGCATTGAATGAGGGAAGAAATTCAAATTCAGAAGGAAGATTACATAGAAATATAAAAAGGATTTTTCTTTTTCTTCCCGAAGCAGAAGATACAAAAACACAGTGAAAAGGCTTTTCTTCTTCCTTGTCGTCTAAACAAAGAACAAAACTACACATGGCAATAACACAGAAAAATCAGAAGCCCTAGACCAGAGAAAGAACAGCAAGCTGAAGAAGATGAAGAATAGTCATTTAAATCAGGTGTGTTCTTTTGTCTACATATCAGGATTCTTCAGAGGACAACAAATATTCTATTTGTCAAAGACGTTCCTGGATAGCATCTGGTCAAAGCTGAAAAAACTGAAGACCTACTCACCCTGCAGCAAGGCTAAAATCAACCTGAGTTCAATATCTTAGGGGGAGCTTTTGCTAACATCAAGATCCACTAAAGTCTTCTCAGTTGTATTTGAGAAAGAGAAGACATAATCACTCTCTCATCCCCCACTGTATAAAGGGTTCTTGACTCCCTTCAAAAGTTATTCCTGGTTGCAAGTCACCTGATCAAAAGACTTGAGGATTGGTTTTTGAGCACCTGATCAAAAGCTCATTGGTGGCAATCACCTGATCAAAAACCTGAGTGGATTCCTACCAGGGTGGTAGAAGAGTGGATGTACCCAAGTTTAGGGGAACCACTATAAAATTCTTGTGTTGTCTGGATGCACTTTTTCTTTTGTACTTGCAGTGGCTTTGTGGCTTAGGTTTGCTGTACTTGTGATAGTTAGTACCTGTGATAGATTATTTTATTTTAGGACTAAGTTTTTTTTACAGCAAAAAGTTCTAAGTTTCCAGGATACTCTATTCACCCCTCCCCCCCCCCCCCCCTCTATAGTATTTCAGATCTAACCCTTACTTTCAATCTCACCCTCAACGTTTAGACATAAGGTTTGACTTTAAGGCTACACCTGGATCCCATGACCCTACCACAACACCACTAACACCTTGGGTAGTCTATGGGGCCACTAATGGCCCACTATAGGCAATCAAAGAGGTTAAGTTGACCTAAGTCAACTGTAACCCTAAATAGGTCAAACCAGCCTACTTAGGGTCAATTGACCTTTCCGTAGCCCAGTGGACCCCACCCAGGCCCTCCTAACCCTAAAGTGAGGTCAATGGGATACCAAGGACCCATTGGGGTCAACCAAAGAGTTTAGGTTGACCAAAGTCAACCCTAGCCTTAATTTGGTCAAAGTACTATTCCTAAGGCAAGTGACCTCCAAAGTGCCAAGTCAACCCTACTCATCCCTACCTAGACCCTAAGGGAGGCCAATAGGTCACCAAGGACCCAATTATGGTGACATAAAAGGTCAATTTGACCTAGGTCAAATGGGCTAACCTAAGCTCAAGCACACTTTCCACTTAGGCTAACCATGTTTCCATGAAAATTATGAGTTTGTGGGCTAACCTAAGCTCAAATGGGCTAACCTAAGCTCAAATAGGTCACCAAGGACTCAGTCAAGGTTAGGTCAAACCTAGCTCAAATGGGCTAACCTAAGCTCAAGCCCACTTTCCAGTTAGGCTAACCATGTTTCCATGAAAATTATGAGTTTGTGGGCTGTCAATAGGCTGGAGTGATCAGCAAGGTCAACCTAGATGACTAAGAGAGAGAAAACCTCACCCTCTCTTTAATGGAGGAGAGAGAAAAGGGTGAAAGGGTATCATTCATGGCCAAGGAAGCCAAGGGCCATTCCTGATTGGTTGATCCAACTCCCCACTCACTTCAGGAAGACCATGGGCCATTTTGGTGGATGTTCATGGCCGGAACAGTGCCACCCCACCATGGCCGAAATATGCTTTCAATGACCATTAATAGACATTGAATCCTTGACCCCTCTTTCCATCCATTAATGGCTGGATTCAACTCCTCTGGGGAAGAGGAGAAGTTTTTAGCCGTTTCTCGGCTTGATTGAGCCCAAATCCCCCCCCCCCCCCACACACACACACACCATTGCCGAGAATCACCTTAAGAGGCCATTAATGGCCACCGTCAGCTAGACCTGATTGGATAGCAGTAGGTCCGCCAGCACCCACCAATCTTCTGCCGCAGCCAAATCAGCGCAGAGCCCAGGAAGTTCTTCGACACAGGAAGAACCTGAGGAATACTCCGAAGCCGCCAGTTCCATTTGGCGAACATGCCCCTCCAAGGCGGTAATGGGGGCAAAGGATGCTTCAACCGTTAGTGGCACGTCTACCAAAGTATGGGAGCGTGTTGGTTCGACGTGCCCGCCTAGGGCGGATCCTTCAGTGGTGCAAGTGCTTCTCTTTGCCATGGGAGCAGGACTCGGAAGCGGTTGAGCTGGCGATCTAATTCTTTCGCGGGATGTTGGGAATGTTCCCATAGACGGCGCCAAACTGTTGCGGGCTAACTCGACGCCCCAGTCGGACCAGATTTAATTAGACCGTCTTAGCTTACTAGGCGGTCAAGTGAGCACACAGTTAGAGAGAAGGTAGGATTGACTCAAGATGTGATGACGTGGAAAAACCCCTAAACTGAAGGCGATGGTTTCTTGCTCCTTGTTTGTGATTTATAAAACTGAAGGCGATGTGCCTTACCGTATTGACAGCCCGCACAAACATGCCCATCACTAAAGGAGGACAACATCGGCAACCCCCTCACCAGACTTCTACTAGCCATCGCCTTCAGCTTGTCCATGCCAACATGCCCCAGCCTCTCATGCCAGATAGCAGCACTATCATTGGCCCTCATTCTATCAACATAAGCACTAGTGGAAAGAACAAACAAGTTCTTCACCCTCCTCCCAACATGAGCAACATCAGCCTTTACCGTTGATACGTTGCGAAGGGACCTCACGTCTGTTGGCCCAAACAGAACGTGATACCCAGCGTCCACCGCATTGGTCACCGAGAAGAGGTTCTTCTTCATGCCCGGCACGTGATACACACTCCTTAACGTGAGTGGCCCCTGATCACTACCCAAAGACACGACCCCCTCTTTCTCTACTGCATAAACAGTATTATCAGCAGTGATAATAGCTTCATTACCTGAGTACGCCTGCATGGAGGTGAACTTCGACTTGTCTCCGGTGAGGTGATGACCACACCCGGAGTCCACGATCCACTCGCTGTTGAAGTCCTCAGCAGACAAGGCCCGGACACAAGTGCCCGTCATAAAAGCTCCGCCCCATTCTGCTTCTTCACTTCTCGAGCAAGCTTCCTCCTTTCCCGCAGCATGCCCAGACTGCAGTTTGACCTTGCAGTCCCGGTTGAAGTGCCCTCGCTGATGACACCGGTAGCACTTCAAATTCTTCTTCCAGTCCTTAGGAGCATTGCTCCTCTTCAGCTGATATGAAGATGAAGTCTCTTTCTGACCAACGACCTGCACCTTCTTCTTCTTCTTCCCTTCCCATCCTTTCTTCTTGCCTGAGAAGAGAGCTTCGCTGCCTTCCTGATTCAGGTTCACTCCAGCCATCTGCCTTGCCAAGCTCTCCTGCGAGGCAAGCAGATTCTCCAGCTCCAGCAACGACGGCTGAGTAGCCCACCCTTGAACAGATGTGACAAAGGCCACATACTCCTTCCGCAAGCCGCGGATAATGTGCCTTTTCATCTTTGCCTCAGAGATATTCTCATCAGGATCCAGTGCCGACATCTCAGCACACAAGCTCTTCATCTTTAAGAAGTACTTGGAGATGGAAAGGTCTCCCTGAGTTGCCCTGGCCAACTCATTCTCCAGGAACTTAAGCCGCGCCACATTCTTACTATTGAACAACTCATCAATGGTTGTCCAAATATCAGCTGCCGACTCACACCCAACGATGTGATCAAACAGTTTCGGAGACACGGCTCTCTTCAGAATGAACTCTGCCTTAGCATTTGTTCTTCTCCAGAGCCTAACCTGCTCAGCAGTACCGAACGCAGCAGTCACTTCCTGTCTGTCGTCACCACCGACGACTTCCCACAGCTCCTCGCCAAGAAGATAACTCTTCATGCACGACTTCCACTTCTTGAACTTAGTCGGCGTTAAGAGTTCAATGCCCAGACCTCTTGCAAAACTCCCTTCCATTGCAACACCTGTTGGCACCCTTTCAGAAGCTCTGAGCAAGAACACAGGTTGATCACCACTCAATCACTGAGTAACAACACTGGCTGACTTCCGCTCACGCAACTGAACCTCCCTCTGATATCATGTTAAATTTTCTCAACGTGATCAGCAAGATAGCCCAAACGCCAAATTAATATCTTCGGAAGTACCCAGTTTGCACGTTGAACCAGCGGAAAACCGAGGAACAAAGGTTAATCCCAACAAACAATGGAAGCACAAGCAGGTCTTTTATGCATTCACTTCTTTACAACACGAGGCATACATAGCGAGACATGATTTCGCTAGTATAACAGCTGAAAACAGAAAGAACCAAAAAACAAGCCGGGCGGACAGCACCGGAGTCCGCCGAGAACGCCGAGGTCGCCGAGGTCGCCGAGTCCGCTGAGGTCGCCTGAACATAGCTGCAATCTGCCAAATAGCCACGGAGTCCTCCGAAGCCGCGAGGCCGCGCGGACACACCGTTATCCGTCTCCTGCTGAAGCTGAACTGAGGAACACCCCCTACCCGCCTGAAGCCGGCGGACAGGTTATTGAAGCTGGCAAAGATGAAACAGAGCTGACAAGCCGCAGAGCGACCTCCTACTGAATCCGCAGAGACCGCACACTTCCAAGTACTTGACCGAAGTCACAGTCAAACTCCTGGCTCCTTGAAGCAACCCGCGCGACCTGCACACAGCAAACGTCAGCACTGAAACAATCCGCGCGGACAGACAAACTCAGACCGTAGCTCCTTGCCCAACCCAACTTACTGTTCACTCTAGTTACTGTAGACCTGCCAGGGGTCCTATTTATAGGCGAGGTGAGGAGTGTGGTCACCGCCCTAGAGATAGAGACACCGCCCCAGCCCGCGCGTTAGCAAAACACCGTCCGCTGAGTCCGCAAGGACTTAGGCGGATACCAAGAAAAACCGCCAGGAGCAAGGCAACAATTGGCGAACCCTCTCCAGTCTGCCCAAGCTATGCGGACAAGGCATCAGCCCGCAAGGCTCCAACCACTGCAGGACAACAACCCCCTTTAATGGCTGTCCGCGCCAACCCGAGGCAGTCTGCAAGACTCACACCTCAATCCGCCGCAAGTCCACAACCAAAGGCAGCTAGCAACAGTCCGCCCGGTCACAGCGGACTTGGCGGATACGGCGGACACCATGAGCTTGGCACAAAGTGTGACCAAGTCCAAAACCATCAAAGGCCAATGCGAGCATGGCGGACGCAAACTCCCGTCCGTCAAATACCGTAGCACAGACCGCCAACAGTCCGCAGGCTCCTCGCACTCCTGCCCCATCGCAGCAGCCAACTCCCTGACTCCAAAACCAGGCCGCCAAATGATCTCCACAGCAAACACCTGCTGTAACACCAGAGCTCGACAAGGCCTCAGCCAAGCTCTAACCTCAGTCCGCAACAGCCCACATCGCGGACACATCAGTCCGCAAGCTTCCCGCGGACACGAGCCAAACCGCCTAATCAGCACAAGCTTGCACCCGCGACCACTGAGCAATGCACCAATCCGCAAGCCTCTCTATCCGCAGATACCAGGCCGCACAGTCTGCGGACTCCATGCAAACAACCCGCTCAGAAGATAGCCGGCTTTCCACTAGACCTTCCAACAGGCCGCACATCACAGTCCGCCCAGTCCGCCTAGTCCGCCAATGCTGTCCGCCCAGGCCGCCCGGCCTGTCCCGTCAACCACTTCCACTTCACAAATTTCAACACTCCGGTGCCTACTCCACCTCCCTCTCCACCACTTGACATCACTAATATCCCATCTTCCCCCCTTCAAGCAAATCAACAACCAACACCTCCTGCTTCCCCTCATGACATATATATTCCTACACCACCACAGTCTCCACTTCCCCAACATTTATCCTCCATCCCATCTTACATCCTACCCTCAGACACTGTAATACCAGATGCCACCCTTCCATCCTCATCACCATCCACTCCTCACATACATGTTGTTCCACCCTCCATTCCATCACTAATTGCTCCCTCTTCCACACCAAATGCAACATCCTTTCTTACTTCCTCATTTGATCCCACTACCATTTCCTCTATCCTCACCATCATCACCCCACTTCTAAAATTCCTTATAGCAGAGGCCATTACACCTCTTGCTACCACTCTTAAATCCTTATCTGCCCAAATCTCTGCTCTTACTGCTGCCCCCTCCTCAGTCAGGGGCCTGGCCTCAGTTCCTACTGAAACCAGGCAGGGGGAGATGCCTAATGATGAAGCAGTAGCAACAGCTACAGATACTTTAGCTCCAACAGATACATCAGATATTTCAGTCCCCACAGAAGTATATCCAGATTGTACAGATATAGATTTAGTTGATTTACTTGATTTTATTAATACTGATATGGACATGGATGAAACTGTTGGTGATTTTATCCTCAATCCCACAGTTAATTTGCAAGAATTACTGAAAACTTTTGATACAGTATATATGCATCCTCCTCCAGCAACATTCACTAAGCCACAGTTGGTTATTGTGCCTTATACTTCTCCTGTTAGTCCAGCAGTTGCTAAGCAACTCTGTGACAGTTTTGAAATTCCAGTTTCTGCAGTTATTCCATCCTCTCCAGAAGCTATCTCAGCACCAATCTTTGTGATGGATGACTCACCTATGCCAGATCTGGATGAGTTAATCTTGCCTGATATTGAAGAAGAAAATAAGGCAGCAGCTAAAAGCGCTGTCCCAATTAGCTCTGATTCTTGTACAGTCTCTTCTTCAACTACTGCTAAAACTCCAGTTTTTGAAACTTCTGCTTCTGCTACAGAAAAGGCTGTCATTGATGATAAAGCTTTGAAAGCATTGGATGCTTTATATGATAACCCTCAGGGTTCTGGCAGTGAAGATGATGAAGATGATTCAGATGAAGAAGCTGCCAAGAAGAAGAAGCAAATGTTGTCAAAGAAAAGGAAGGCTCCTCCTCCTCCTGCTCCTAAGCCCAATCCAATAGCTGACACTCTCTACTACATCTTGCATAATGTTACTCCTTATAAGGGAATGTCTGCTTGGATGTGGCTGTCAAATAATCAGCAAAAGAAGAGGAAAGGAAGTAGGAGATACTCTCCTCCACCAGTTCATAGATACAGAAAAGATCCACCTCCTCCACCTCCTCCAGCAGCTGGTGCCACTGGCTCTAGATCTCATAGATCTGCTCCTATGCAAACTTATCAGAGACATTAAGGGAGATCCTCTGGAAGCAGTCAGCAAGGGCATCATTCCTCAGGAAATCAACAACAGCATCAGCAGCAACAACAACATACATCTGCAGATCAGAAAGCTAAAAGTCTTGAAAAACCAGACTCACCTCCTATTCCTTTTGAAGATCGTGAAACAGCCAACACTGCCAAAATGGCCAGGTTCCAGGAACTTATTGGTCTTTCCCAGATTAATAAAGCTAAAGCTAAAGGTAAAGACATATCAGGTTATACAACTATGTCAAAATACAGGAAGGAAGAATTAAAAAGATTTAATAAAGCCAACAAACTGTTTAATGTTGATGATTACATGAAGCTCCATCCTGAAGCAGTTGTCCCAAGAGCTACATCTCTGAAGATCATTGGGGTAGCTGACATGACAATGACACAGGCACAGGCTTTAGATCCAAATAGAGAAATTATCTTTAAAAAGCTAGGAGAGAAGACAAAAGAAGACAAGTCCATGCAGAAGAAGCAGAAGAAGTAATCTTTACTTTGTTTCAATTTCTTTCTGCATTTGCTTTCAAACTATGTTATTTGTTTAAACAAAGCCTATGAACATATATATATGCTGCATGTGTTAGTAATTCTATGCCAGATATATTTCTTTTCTTACTTTGTTTATCTGTGTGTTTATGTTTTGAGTCTATTATTGACCTCACCCAAATAGGGGGAGATTGTTAGATCCCTAGTTGATTTGGGCTAGGTTCACTAACTTAGGATGTGACCCAACATGTATAGCTAGGGTCAAATTTGTGTCCTAGAGTGTAGGCCAAGTCTTTAGAGTCAATATCAGATGGACCAGCTATCAACAAGACTATCAGAGACTCAAGACTTAGAATATTTCAAGACTAAGTAAAATGAGTTCAACGTTCGTCAAACTCAGTTCGACGAAAAGCATTCTCAGCTCGACGATCTTGAGATAATTCTCTGAGCTGAGCTCGACGATCTGTATTCTCAGTTCGACGAAGATTGGGACACTTCAACAAACTAAAGTCAGGGTAACCCCAGATTTGTCTAAGTCCAACTTCAGTCTTTGGTCGACGAACAAGATTCTGAGCTCGACGATCTTGGAACTCAAGTTCACAACTTCTCAGGTCTACGAAGTCAACTTCTCAGGTCGACGAACTCAGTACTCTACTCGACGAACTTCAGACAGAAAAGGCAAAGGTTGTGAAGTATGCAAGTTCTGTTATCAGCTCGACGAACAGAAGCTGTCTGGTCGACGAACACAGAATCTCAGCTCGACGAACTGTTAACTTAGCTCGATGAATTCTATTATTCATTCGACGATTCCAGACTTAGCCATTTTTGGCATTCAGTCCTCACTCAAATGCAATAATTCCTGACAGATTAAAGGCCCAAACATTCTCTAAATGTAGCCGTTAGAGGAAGCATTAATTATAGTCTGCTTAAGGAATATTACTTGTAGATTTTCCATAAGACAGTTGGGAAATACATTAATGCCGATTATTCTCAAGACGTCAGCATTAATGACAGAGGATTCAAATTTTTGAATAGATACAGAAGACAAAACGGATCTACAATCAAAAAAAGATTAAGTAAGAATGAGTATAACAGGAAGAAAAGACTCTCAGTCAGAGAAATATACACACAAAGACAGACATTACATTCAAGAAGTCTTTCAGAAATTAAAAGTTCTTTTCTGCAATCAGCCTAGGCCAGAGAACATCATCAAGAAGAAGAAGAAAATACAATCTCCATCAAGAGTCTTCTTCTTTCAACCCTACAGGATAACTTCAGAAGGTCAACAATAACTCTATCTGTCAAAGAAGTTCCTGAAGCAATCTCTGGTCAAGTCAATCAAGCTTTGAAGACCTGTCACCCTGAAGCAGTGCTCCAGATTTCCTGATCCATTCAAGATCTCATGGGGAGAAATTTGCTGAAATCAATCCACTAGTCTTCTCAGTTGTTATTGAGAAAGAGAAGACACCATCACCCCTTTTCCATCTTCTGTACAGGGTTTTAAGTCCCTTCAAAATTATTCATGGTTGCAAGTCTCCTACCAAAAGACTTGAAGTTGTGGTTTTTGAGCACCTGAACAAAAGCTCATTGGTGTCAGGCACCTGACCAAAAATCCGAGTGGATTCCTACCAGGGTGGTAGAAGATTGGATGTACCCAGGTTGGGGAACCACTATAATTTCTTGTGTCGTCTGGTTGCCCATTTTCTTTTATTTTAGCTGTGTTCTGTGATTTGTTAGGTTGCTTTGCTTATTACTTTATTTGCTAATCTGTTCACCTAGGATTACAGCAAAAGTTGTAAAGTTTTTTTTTAAGAGAGCACAATACTCTATTCACCCCCCATCTAGAGTATTTCAGATCCAACCTTCACTTTCATAGTAGCTGGCCTCTATGATTGACTTGCTTTCCTTAATGTAAAGCTGAACTTATGTAAATGATCAAACTTTAGTTTACCAATTGCAGAGATCCCAAATTTTATTAATATTATCATGTTATAATCCACTTAGCTGGGTTTAGAGCAGTGGTTAATTCTTTTATTTAATCATGTTTTATAAATAATTGTTGCAGACATATGTCATGGATTTACCATTTTTTCATGTGTTATTTTTATTTTTATATTGTACAAACATTTTTATGGTTATTGCTATTTTTATGGTTAAACATCATCTTATTTCTTAGTACTACTATTTTTGTAAGGTTATATATATTTATATATATATATGTGTCTATGCGTGCTACACACAATTATATCCCTCTGATGTACAGAAGAAACCGGCCACATCCAAGGGAGTTGATTACCAAAGTCTCTTTGTATTTGTATGTGTGTGTATGTGTATTTATATATGTGTGTGTGTGTGTGTGTGTGTGTGTGTGTTGTGTGTGTGTGTGTGTGTGTGTGTGTGTGTGTGTGTGTGTGTGTGTGTGTGTGTGTGTGTGTGTGTGTGTGTGTGTGTGTGTGTTTTTATAATACAAGGTTTATAATTCAAGGTTATATATATTTATAATTTGTATGTCTTTCTTTGTGTTTGTATATGTGTGGGTATTGCCATTATTCAAGGTTTGAAAGCAAAATATGATGAGAAAGGAGTGGATTAATTTACCTCGCTTCGTTGAAGATTATATTAATGGTGTTAATTATTTCTTGGATGTTGCATTCAGTAAAGGGTTGTACGAAGGAGAAGAGATTTTATGTCCATGTCCTATCCGTTGCAATGAAGTATGGGGTAAAAGAGACACGGTGTTTGACCATTTGATAAGTAAGGGTTTTGTAAAAGTCTACAAAGATTGGATTTACCATGGGGAGGAGATTAAATGTATGGATCTTGATCAAGACACTAATGCTAATGTAACTTCTGATGATATTGATGGCTTATTGTCTGAGACATTTAAAGATGCAGTTCAAGAGGATGGAGTACATGAAGGCCTAAACGAAGATGCAAATAAGTTTTATAAACTTGTTGAGCAAGCAAATCAGGAATTATATCCGGGTTGTCAAAAATTCTCTACATTATTTTTTTACTATTCGGTTGTATTTACTAAAATGTCTTCATGGATGGAGCAATGCATCATTTACATCTCTCCTACAATTATTGAAAGTGGCTATACCCGACTTAAATATCCCTGTCTCTTTCAATAAAACAAAATCTATGATTTGTGACCTAGGCTTAGATTATAAAAAAAATGACGCTTGTCCAAATAACTGCATGTTATTTTGGAAAGAGTATGAGAAAGATGAAACTTGCCATGTTTGTGGTGAATCTTGGTGGATTGTATACCCTGAAGTGAATTGTGAGTTCGAGATATTTAAGAAAAGTCAGAAAATTTCTGCAAAGGTGCTAAGACATTTTCCATTAATTCCAAGACTAAAAGACTCTATACATGTTCAAAGATTGCTGATTTAATGAGGTGGCATGCAGAAGAGCGTTCCAAGGATGGTAAGTTAAGACATCCTGCTGATGGACAAGCATGGAAAGATTTTGATGCGAATCACCCAAATTTTGCTCTTGAAACTCGTAATGTAAGACTTGGATTGGCAAGTGATGGGTTTAATCTATTTGGCAACATGAGTCTATCACATAGCACATGGCCTGTGGTATTAACAATATATAATTATCCTCCAAATTTGTGCTTGAAGCCAGAAAATTTTATGATGTCAATGCTTATTCCTGGACCGCAGTCACCTGGAAATGCTATTGATTTGTACCTTCAACCACTAATTGAGGAGCTACAAATATTATGGGATGTTGGGGTAGAAACATACGATGTTTCCAAAAATCAAACATTTCTGATGCATGCTGCTCTTCTGTGGACAGTTAGTGACTACCCTGCATATGCTATGTTATCTGGTTGGAGCACAAGAGGAAGGTTAGCATGTCCTGCTTGTAATTATGAAACGTCTTCTACTTGTTTGAAACATAGTCGAAAGATGTGTTATATGGGCCATCAGGCTTTTTTGGACTCGAATCATGCGTGGCGATCTGATAAAATTTCTTTTAATGGAAAGACAGAATATAGACATGCACCTTCTTTGTTAAGTTCAAAAAAAATTTTAGAAGATTTACAAGACTTTCCTGATGTATACACAGAGAATGACAAGAAAAAAAAACTTGGCCCATGGAAAAAAAATCCATCTTTTGGCAATTGCCATATTGGAAAGATAATGCTTTACGTCATAATTTTGATGTTATGCACATTGAGAAAAACATATTTGATAATATAATTGGGACCCTTCTAGAGATTGAAGGGAAAAAAGGATCATGCAAAGGCTCGTTTGGACCTACAAGATATGGGGATAAGAAAGAAGCTTCATTTGAAGGCAACAAGTGATGGCAGAAGAACTCACTCCCGAAGGCTTGTTTCTCCCTAACAAAAAAAAGAGAAATCTATTTTTTGTGGTGTTTAAAAGAATGTCAAATTCCCTGATGGTATGGCCTCTAATATTTCACAATGCGTGCATGTTGAAGAAGGAAAAAGGTTTGGGTACAAGAGTTACGATGCTCATATAATACTACATTTTTTGCTACAAATAGCAATAAGAGGCGTAACACCTAATCAAGTTGCAATTCCTTTGATCAGGATTTGTTCCTTCTTTCATTGTTTATGTCAAAAGGTTATTGAGCCGAAAAGTTTAGATCATTTGGAAGTAGAGATCGCTGAAACGCTTTGCCAGCTTGAGAGAATCTTTCCTCCTAGTTTTTTTTGACATAATGGTCCATTTACCGATCCACCTTGCAAATTAGGTTAGATTAGGTGGACTAGTTCAGTTTCGTTAGATGTATTATATGGAAAGATATTTAGGCGAATTAAAATCTCTTGTTCGTAATAAGAGCCGCCCAGAAGGCTCTATCGCTGAAGCATATTTGGCCAAGGAGTCTTTGACATTTTGTTCAAGATATCTATCTAGTGATGTAGATACACAGATGAATAGAATGACACGAAATAATTGTGAATTTTCAAACACTGGTTATTTTGTTGGGGCGAGGATTCTCTTTTCTCTTGATCAAAGGTCTCAAAATCAAGCTCATGGTTACATTTTATTTAATTCTGATGGAGTCTAAGATTACATAAGGTAATATCATTTAGTTGTTATAATATTTTATATTTTCAATAAATTGAAATACATTTGTGTTAAAATGTTATATTTCTTTTGTAGAGAGCATGAGCTTTATCTTCAGAAATGTAAAAAAAGTACATGGGGCAAAGGTAAAAATCAAAGAGACGATTTCATTCAGTGGTTTGAAACACATGCCATGAATGATGATGTTCATGATTGGGTAAAGGAGTTGTCTCGGGGACCAAATAATGTTGCAAAAATGTACTCTGCGTATATTATTAATGGATATAGATTTCATACAAGAAAACGTGATGTAAGGAGGAAAACTCAAAACAATGGTGTAACTTTGGAAGCAGTGACCCCAAGCTTTAAAAGTATTAGGGATGAAAATCCTGCAACAATATGTATGACATATTATGGCGCAATAACCAATATCATAGAGTTATATTATTATGGACATTTGAATTACGTTTTATTCAAATGTGTGTGGTTTGAGGCTGAAGAGGACAAGTATGGAATGAAATGTGTTTATTTTAATAAAGAATGTTACAAGAATGATCCATTTGTTCTAGTATCTCAAGTGCAACAAAGCTTTTATGTTGAAGATTCTTTTAATAAAAATAAACACTACGTTTTGAAAGTACATCCAAGGGACTCATTTGAGATGGGAGATAATTCAAATTCCAACACCCAAGAAGTACCTGAAATTTCAATAAATATTGCTATACAAGAGGATGATTGTGAAGTTGATTTGGCTAGGGAAGATGTACCAGATGATATTATTGAATTGCCTTTATCTGAAATTCATGTTCAACACACAAGAGTTGTTGATGAGGCCATTTTTGAAAGTGAAAATGAAATTGATGCTGCTTCTATTTTTAGTGATAATACAAATTAGGTAATATTCATTTATTTATTCATTTACAAAATATTTTTATTCTATTTATTGCAAATTTGATAATGCTTAAAATGTTTTTTATGATTTAATTTCAGCTTTCAGGAATGAAGGAAGCAATGAGTAAATTGATGTTTAAAGGGAATAGCAAAAGGTTGGATAGAACAAGTGGTTTTAATTTGCCTATTCAAGCAAAATCTAGTGCTGAGTTGGCAAGAAAGTTCCATCAAATTAAGCAAGATAAAGCTGATGTTTTGTGTAGAAGTCTTCGAAGAAATACAACAAATAAAGAACAAGAGGTTAATGACAAGTTTGATCAAAAAAAGTACAACAGCCAGTTCCTATCATTACAACTGTGTCCGAGGAATGCAATAATGTAGAGGAAAGTCTCAATGACAAGGTTAAGAGGAACAAGAGATGCCCATCAATGTTGATTGACGAGTTTGTTGAAGTTCATAGGGTTTCTCATGAAGGAGGAAATCTACATGTTTCAGTAAAAGTGAATCAAATTTAGGGACAATCTAGTGGGAGAACTGAGTCACTTCAAGTTGATAAAGATAGTCAAGAAGGGATTGTTGCACAACCAAATAAAGAAGATGGTATGTATACAATTTTATTTTTGTTTTGAGCGTTAATTCTCTTTGTATTTACTTCATATTTAATTATGTGAATGTACGTACATTGTTAATAGGACTAGCGATAAAAATAACTTGTGGAAAAACATTGTGCAAAAATATTCATGCAGGAACTTTGGAGGATCGTGAAGAAGTGACAATAAATGAAGAAGGTCAGCCTGTAGGGCCTACTGATTCTGTCTTATCTGACTTAAGTCTATTCTTTGGCACATTGGCTAGAAATTAAACTTTCTATCCTTTGATTTACACAAGTTGGAAAGCCATGCCAAATGAGAACATAGAGCGTGTATGGAATTATACCAAGGTATGTGTGTGTATTTATTTTCTTACTTTTACTCGTATAGAATTATATGATTTAAACACTCATTCTTATTTTGGACTTTGTAGTCGAAGTTCATTTTGCCAGATGAAGCAAATAATTGGGTAAAGATTACTGTTAGAGATGCTTGACGATGATATAAACACATAATTAAGAAGAATCATTTGCTGAAGTATTCCAATATGACTGATAGACTCAAAAATCATCCTTTAAAGGCACCAGAGGCTCAATTTAAAAAGCGTTGCCATTTTTGGAGTTTGGAAAATATCAAAGTAAAATTAAAAGTTATTCTTTGTTACTTGTCTTGTAAATATATTTATTCTAATTTTGTTAATCAAATGTACAGTCAATCAGCGAAAGGAATACTCAAAGTACAACAATACAAAAGTTGAGGCATCGAATGGGACCCAAAACATTTGCAGTAGTTCGCGAAAAAATGGTATATAGCTCTTTATTTGAATTTATTACTTCAAATCATATTTATTTAATTTTTTGCATTTGTAGCGTCTAAAGGAAAAGAAAGACCCCACTCAAGCTGAAATTTTTATTGAAACACGAAAAGGCAGTAAGGGAAAGGAGTTGGACTTGGAGACTAATAATGCAATTGTAAGTTAAATATTACTATTAATAAAATTATAATTTGCATTAGTTTCCTCTTTATTCAAGTTAATTATATATATTAACCTTATTTCAATTTTTTATTAGTCTCAACTTCAGGATATTATTATGAACAATGAGGAAACTAATGCAGAAGTATTTCAAGCCGTGTTTGGGAAAGAACATCCTGGGTCAATGTGTTGTTTTGGGAAAGGTGTTACACAAATGTCTTTGAAGCAAAAGGAAGAGATTGCTGCTCTGAGAAAAATACACAATAAAGAAGTCCTTTTACTGAACGAAAAAAATGCATAATATGGAAAATTCACTAAACAAATTAAAAGGTGTGCTCAAGACTATGTTGCAACAAAGCAACCCAGCAGGAATTGATATAGAATCATTGGGAGATATGTTGGGTTCATCTCCCGGCGACGCAAATAGTGCACAAAAGGTAATGGGTGCACCACGTGCACATTCTTCTACATCCACACATGTTCCAAATTTTGGGGAGGTATAGTGTTATAGATCTTTATATAATTTTAGTATAATCATATTATATTTATTTATTCATTTTGTGCAGAAAGTTCTTGATATTCTGGAGGCAAATGAGGAGGTCGATGATGGACTATGAAGATTTTTTGATGTTCCAGTCGATTCAGATGCATGTTTCTTAGGAGGACTTGAAGAATAGTTATTTTGGTCACTTATTTTGATATGTAAACCTATTTCAATATATTTTTAACCATTGGAAACTGTGCATGTTCAAGTACTATCGGTATAATGTTTTATTTCTTTTTTCTTGAATGATTTTTGCTTCCTTACACACACACATCATGATAGTTCTGTAAATAGGAAGTTTTATGGTTGATATCTTTATTTCCTCCTATTATGTTCAAAACTAAGCTCTATTTCTTGCAGCGATTATAACATTTAAATAGCACTAATTATAACATTTAATGCAGTCCCGACATCTAAATATTGGCAAAGTCATGCTTTGAATTTGAAAATCACAAAGGAAAGGAGAAGAAAGGTCTGCTGCTATCTTTATCCTAGAGTTCTTTCTCCATTTTCTTTGGTGAAGTGGTGAAAAACAAAATTCAACGGCTCTATTTTCTTTGTTTTGTTATAAATCTTGTTTTTATGGTGTTATTTTGATTTTAGCTTCTACAGACATTGAAAAATGGCAGTGATATGCTGGAACTGCAAAAAATATGAAGATCATTTCTATTGGGAGCATATAGAGGAGACAAGAATTCATTTTATGAAGGTTATGGAAGGAGATTTCTGCCATGGGATGGTATGTTATAGAAAGATCAAGTTTTTTCAACAAAAAATTATTTTTACATGTAACTTTGGTTTCATTCGCAATTTGTTTATTTTTTTTATGTTGAGAGAGGTTTATGTATACTTAAGGAGTAGCCTAGCATCAGTATTAATACGCTTAGGGTAGAAGTTTAGGGGAAGGTTTCCTTCAATAAAATTTTGCTCTATTTAAGTTGCATTCTTCTAAATAATTCTGTAAGCTAGGCTACAACAATTGCATCTAACAATTAAGAATAGAGATTCGCCTAAATAATTAGATGTTTCATGTGAATTAAGATGTCACGTAGAGAAGAAGAGTTATTTTGTTAATTAAAGAACATACAGAGTCTAATAATTAGATTTTCATGTGAATTAAGATGTCAGGTAATCCATTTGGGTAAGTGGTTTGACCAGAGCACTCATTTTGGTGAGGACTATGCCTAGGATAGACCAGAGACTATTTTGAGTGCCCCCATCAATCCAACAATACAAATGACTTGAAATTTTGGATGGAGGTCACATTATCTATACCAACATTCTATCTGAAAATGGGAATTTTTGGACATACATTTCCTATAGTGTTTGTAAATATTTAATAAACATTTTATAATTTAATTAGAGGGACTGATGACATCCCAATACTCCCAAACTTTGGTGAGAGGTTCTTGGTGTAACATCCCCCAAACAACTAGACCCCTAGGGTTTTGTTTTGTCATGACTAGGTCATGACAAAACAACCAAAAGCTCAAAGGACCAAGTGAATAAGGGCCAAGGTAAAAATCACCTTGGTCTGCCTATAGCTCAGCCTCAACAGTTAAACCTAAGGTCTGACCTTAGGGCTACACCTTGATCCCAGGACCATACCACAACACCCCAAACACCTTGGGAAGTCCATAGGGTCACTAAGGACCCACTGTGGGCAGTCAAAGTGGTTAAGTTGACCTAAGTCAACCCTAACCCTAAATGGGTCAAACTAGCCTACTTAGGGTCAATTGACCTTCCTCTATCCAAGTCGACCCCACCCATGCCCTCCTAACCCTAAAGTGAGGCAAATGGGTCACCAAGGACCCATTGGGGTCAACCCAAGAGTCTAGGTTGACCAAAGTCAACTCTAGCCCTAGTTTGGTCAAAGTACCCTTCCTAAGGGTTGGTGACCTCCAAAGTGTCATGACAACCCTACCCAACCCTTCTTAGACCTTAATCGAGTCCAATGAGTCACTAAGGACCCATTGTGGTCAACCCAAATGGTCATGTTGACCAAGGTCAACTATATTCTAGTGTTAGGTCAAATTAGCCTAAATGGGCTAACCCAAGCTCAACCCATTTCCCCCACTTGGGTTAACCTCATTTTTATTATTATTATGAGTTAGTGGGCTGCCAATAGGCAGGAGGAGACACCAAAAATTCGGCCTTGATGACCAGGAGAGATAAAACTCCATCTTCCCTTTAATGGAGGAGAGAGAATGAAGAAGGAGAAGGCCATTCATGCATGGGGAGGCCAAGGGCCACCTTTGGTGGCTAGATTCAACTCCTCTGGAGGAGAGGAGAAGTTTCCAACCATATCTTGGCCACCCCAAGGCAGATTCACCCCCCCCCCCCATCACCATGACCGAGCCTAGCCATTCATGGCCATTAATGGCATTGATGCCATGACACCCCCCTTCCCCATCTGATTATTTTAAAAGCTTCAGTGGGCTCCAAGGAGTCACTTCCACTCTCACCCCTATGATTTAGAGCCACTTCCCTATGTAGTTGCAGAAACCCGAGCGGTGCCGCCACCACCATGGCTTCCCGGCGATCAACGCGTCTCTAGGCCGCAAGTAAGGTCCTCCCCTTCCTCTCTCACTGTGGATTGATCGTAGGGATCTTTTAGAATGAAAATCGGGCTCAATTGAGCCCAATTGAAGCTCGCGTTTTCCTGATTTTTTTGTGAAAAATGAACTCTCGGGATCGCCAGAATAGGCCTCTCCGGCGGCTGTGTCGCCGCCTGGTGCTAGCCACCACCTCAACGGAGGTGGCGGTAGCGGTGGCCGACCGGGGAAGTGGCCGGATTGTCGGAGACAGCGTTTGGAAGGAGCTCCAGGCGGGATGAATCCAGGCCGTCGGCTGGACCTTGAAGATGACGCGATGCCGTCCAAGGCGCGCCAAGATTCGTGCCATATTAGACTTGAAACTATAGGATATAAATTTCTGATTATTTAATTATGTCACACATTTTATATTTTATGGTTTTAATTTTTAAAAATACTTAGGGGCTATTTCATAAAATGTGGTCAACATAAAATTTGTAGCCTGGAGAGTCTAGTGTACAAAAAAAGTGATTTGAACCCATTTGGGTGCTTAGCTTGACCAGGGAGCCCATTTTAGTGGGACCTATACCTAGGGCTATCCTGAGATTAAAAAGGGTGCCCACTCTTCATCCCTTGTTCAAATGAGCTTAATTTTGGCCAGGGGGTCACCCTTAAACATGCCTAGGGTCTTTCCAAAAATGGGAATTTTTGGAGATACTTTGTCTATGGTTTTATCATTTATTAAATAATACTATGGTAATTTAATTAGGTGGTCTAATGACTTCCAAACCCTCTCAAATTTTGGTGAGTGGTCCTTGGGGCCTTCATAAGGCTCTGGTTAAACTTTCATCTCATATGGAGATGGTTTGAATTGAAAACAAGCAAACCCTAACCTTGCCATAATATGTGCATTTTGGTCAAATGGGCAATTTAGGTTTTGAGTGCCCATCTCACCTCAACAGAGGATAAAGTTGGGGTCACTGACTTGTCATGACTTCTATCACCCACTCCTGGAAAATGGGGTAGATTGGAGTGAATTTGCCGTAGGACTTAAGGTCAAACCCTAAAGAAGGACATTTATGCCTTGTGAAGGGAATGAGGTCAAATGACCCTAATTTAGCTTGCAATTTGGTAGGGAGGATGCTAGGTTAGCTAAAGCCCTCTGCTAAAAATATTATGGGATTTGGGAAAGGATAGGCCCCTCTAAACCCTAACCGTAGTTTAGGGCACAAAATTTGAAGAGATGAAATAGGTTACTAAAACTCATTAAACAGTGATGAAACTTGGGCAGAGTAGTCTTTGTGTCAGTAGGAGCCTCTGAAAATTATTGTAGGGCGTTTGGAAGATATAAGATCATACTATAGCCTTGGTAAATTTTCTGTAATTTTTGGATAATATTTAGGGCACTTCCCTTTTTATTTCCATTTATTGTATTTTATTGAATTAATTAATTAGGGGTTTAACTCTTGTTGAAGAGTTGAGAAATTTTGGATTTTATGTTCCATAGTCATATTATATTTATCATAAATTTTGTGAAGCATTTACGTGTATGGTGTTGGTACATCGTGTTCAAATCTGGGGTTTTTGGATTACCAGAATAATAAAATAAATAACCAGATAAATTAGAAAAAATATGAATTTCTGGATTTAGGCCAAACATATCATGATAGACCCCCAATAAATATTATAAGGATACTGGATGAATATTTTGAGTACTTCTTGTTTTACACATCATATAGCTTGAGTTGGTCTGCATTTAGTAAAACTGCAGAATTTAATTTAGAATACGAATTTGGGCACATGGGTTGGGATTAGATGTTTGCTGGTTGGATAATAAAAAATGAGTTTACCATTGGAAGATAGGATGAGTAGGGTGTTTGAAGGATCAACCGCATAACCAACTGTTCCAAAAGCCCGGACTGTTGGAAAGGGTGCTACTTAATTTCTTAAATAAGTAGAAGAGCGTCACGGGTCAAGTGAAGGAACGCAGGACCCAACAATCCCCCCCCCCCCCCCCCCCCCCCGCGTCCAGCACAACCTGTCGGCTCAGAGGTGGAGTTACCACATGGCCCACATGGCTCAGAGGTGGGGTTACCACATGGCCCACACGGCTCAGAGGTGGGGTTACCACATGTCCACGGTTTCACGGCTCAGAGGTGGGGTTACCACATGTCCACGGTTGCCTGACCCGCCGGACCCACACATGTAGAAGGGAAAAATCAGGATTTAATAGCGCTCCCCCGGTCTTGAACCCGTAACCTGGCTTCGATACCAATTTAAGGATCAAGCGCATAACCAACTGTTCCAAAAGCCCGGACTGTTGGAAAGGGTGCTACATAATTTCTTAAATAAGTAGAAGAGCGTCATGGGTGAAGTGAAGGAACGCCGGACCCAACAGTGTTGGTATCGCTAGTGTTAGGTGGTCCTCGGGATCGACAAAAAATCGTCTTTCCCGTGGGGAGGAAGTGTCAAATACTATAGGGTTAGATCAAATACAATAAGTAAGGGTTTTGGGAAATTTGATAGCAACAAATAATAATAAGTGCCTTGCGAAAGGGAGCTTTGGCCGTAATCCCATCATAGTTCCTAGTCCCATCGAGAGCCCTTCACGGGGAATATCTTGGGCAGTACTGGGCTAACCTAAACAGTAAAAATAAAACATTTCAAGAGCAACTAGTATAATTAGGGTTACACATTCTCACCCCCTGGTAGCTCGGGGGGTTGATTAGGTTGATTTGATTGCCATCCGGACGGTTCGTTCTGAAGGTAGATGCACGGACGGATAGTCCGGGGAGCCAGTGGCTCAAAAGGTTCTGGATATAAAATAAGGTGGTGGGTCATCGGTATCGGACAGTCATTCACACCGACGTCGATACGTTGACTCGGCGGTGTGGGGCACTTAGCCAAAGAAAGTCTGGTGGATATGGCCAGCATTAGTACGTGGATACTCTAGGTTGTGTTCTTGTAGGGGCGTACGGGAGGGCTAGGGCTGGTATTGTGGATACCCTCCTAGGAGTGGGGGGGCCCGACCCACTGTTTCCATTTGTCACTACAGAGGTTCCTGGGACTGAAGCTAGCTACCCAAATAGGGGGAACTAAAGGTCTGTACGCATAGAGTCGTGTGCGTGGGTTTCACTTGCATGAATCATGGCATAGCATATCACTACACTCATACTTGCATACAACCGACATCCCAACGTATAAATATGTATGGAACTTTTTATACGATGGGAGCCTTGCAGAAGACCCCTTAACTTATATCTTTATTATATAAGCAAGGAGAAAAGTGGATGTGGTGTAACATTTTATGGACCAAACTACCCCCATGAATTCATGATTTAAAACTTTCTTTGGGGAGTTTTGGGTCTTCTGGCTCAATTGACAATTCCATACTCCTGCTACCTGCAACAGCAAATCTCGCATGATAACCTGCCCCCTGCTATCCCGCAAAAGCAAATCCTGCCACCACGCTATCGTCGCTTTCTCCTCCCGGCGCCCCCATGCTCTCCCGCCATGCTTTCTCCTGCCCTGCACGCATCGCTTCCTCTCTTCCTCGACTGCCGCCCGCCGAAAGCAGCCTGTATAACCCTACCACAGTACCACCCCTCGACAGAGCCCCGCCGAAAGCAGTGCCTCAACTGCTCCTCAACTCTCCTCCACGACGCCTCGCCTCAAGAGCTCCTCCTCCATCAAGATTCCAAAGCTTCTCGCTCCTCCTTCCGGCAAGATCCACTTTTCGGCACGTTCCTCACAGTATCATCTTGCTCAGATTCTTGGTTTTCAACTTCTGTTCTTTGTGTGCTTTCCTCTGATTTCAGAAAGTTTACTTTGTTGTGTGTATTCCCCCCTCTAAAACTCAAATTCTTCCCTGAGTTCTGCTAAGGTAGCATATTTAAGAATTTTTGCAAGTAGAGCTTTTTCTGTGGGTTTGTTTGGTGGGAATTTTTGCTAATCTCTCTTTGTTTGTTAATCTCGATGGGTTATTTTGGCAATTAACCATTTCTGCTCTTTGATATTTACGGCAACTTATGTTCTCCAAATCTCTTTTCAATTTATCCTCTTAGTTAACTTTTTTTATTTGATTTCCTTCCACAAATTCCTCTGTGGAGTACCTCGGTGGGTTTTTTGGCAATGAAGAATTTTGGCTCTTTTCTTTATGGCAACTTCATGTTAATCTCAGTGAGTTCTGCTGAGTTTTTATGAATTCTGCTAAGCCAACTGTTTGAACAAATTTTCATCCATGCTTAGCCGAGGAGGTGTCCAATTAACCATTTCATCAGTTGTTGGAACTATTTTTGTAACCGCAAGAACTTAACCTTTTTCTGTGAATGCTGTGAATTTTTTTTTCGGATTGCATTGTTCTGTTACTATGATCAAGTGTAATCTGCATAGGGCAATCTCAGCGAGTTCACAGTATTTGCCTGCTTTAATTTCAGTTTGTCTTTTAAGCCATGTAGATTGGGGAATGATCATGTTATTGGTTCTATACATCCTGGGCATGAAAAAAATCACTCCTCACTTCCTCTTCTTCATCCTCCACGACACAGCATTTTATTGTGGATTCTTTTGATTAATGTGCTGGCCGTGAACCAAAATCAGGATATACCTAAAGTTTTCTATTTTACAACTCCAAAATCATGATCAGCTGAAGTGAAGAAAAAGAAACTTCAAGCTAAAAAGAATCTGATTGCTAAAAATAAAGAAATGCTACCCTTTTCATCTAATATTTTACCGTGAGATTTCTATCATGATAATTATAAGTTAGATATTAATTCCTGAGGCTTATACATGTTTTTTTTTATTGTTTATATTATATCATTGTTTCTTTTTGTTGCTTTAGGTTTTTATGTTTTTTCATCATTTGTATGTAAATCAAAAGTTACAGTTTCTCAAGAAGTAGAGCACAAATCAAACTTGAGCATGAAGAGAATCTGGTGATATCTTCTTCTGCATTGGTGTTCTCTTTTCCTGCAAGGGTAAATTTTATATCTATATTTCATGAAAAATTCTATTGATATTATTTCATGATGATGGATTATTATGCGAGGATGGAGTTTGATTTTGAGGAAGTTTTTTTTGTTTGGAATTAGGTTATGTTCAAGAAATGCAGTTGTTGGGATTGATGTATTACTGTTGTTTGGAATCAGGTTGTGATGGTGATGGTGGCAGAATGTCATAAATCATGTGGTTCAACATGTGGTAAACTAATAGACTTTCACTGCTCTCCAATAATGTGTAGGTGATGTTTGGTATGATTAACCAAAACCTAATATCTCATTAAATTATGCTCATTATTAGCGCAATTAGCCACCCCTTCCCATTTATTTGGATAGATGCGACTTGCTAATCAATGTTTGGATACTAATTGATAATTTGTATAGATGCATGATCTATTGATTTGGAAAAAATAGTCTGTTAATGAAAATGTAATAATGATTTTGTTTATATAGAAATTGTTACTGGAAGAAGCATATTATTTAGTCCTCCGTCTAACATTTTTTAGAGCTCCCAGAGTTTTATGTTAAAAATGATAGTCATTTATATACCCATGTTGAATACTAAGCTAAACTTAGCTTAAACTAAGAGCATGCACTAAGTCTATGAATAAGACGTCAAGAAAAGAATCCAATTTCCATGCATTTCTCTCATTTCTATGCTCTCATAAAAATGGAATTTGCACTTATATGTTTTCAGATTTTCAAAATTTAGGTGATTCTCTTATCGTGTGAAGTAGCAAGTCCCCTTTCACAGTCGTTTCTCTCCCTTTTACGATATTATTGAAGGTGATTTTTATGTTTTCAGATTACCACGACATTCTACAGAAAATTGATTAGGCATTTTTGACGTATGCTTGGGATAGTAATTATTAACCTGACTATTCGGTATGGAGAAAAGAAAAAAAAACCAGTCTGAGTTTGTTTTAGAGTAGAAATGTAACCTTCATCGATTGAAAAAACATGAGCCGGAATACAATTTGTCGCCTTCCCCCACAAATGTTGCCCCACACAATAATTGTCGTCGCCCACGAAAAATGTTGTCCGCCACGACAATTGTCATCGCTCACATGACCAATGTTGCTGCCCGCGATCAATGTCGCGGCCGCAGTCGCATGCTTCAATCATAGCAAAAAATGCTTAGCCTTTCGCCCAATCCCGTTGCATGGTTCGATCATAAGTTTTGCTCGCAGGAAGCCCTCCATTACCGGCATCTCTAGATTGTTGGAAGCATCCCAAATTTTTGGTATTTAGGTAACACTTTATATGCCCCCATGTTTTTCTTGATGATTGGATAGAGTGTTCTACTTTCAGTATTATTGTTATAAAAATTTATATACTCCATGTATTTTTTTGATGATTAAAGAGTGTTCTACTTCCAGTGCTATAAAGTTTTTAAAATAATAATAATTAGTGATCATAACAGCTCAAATTTCACTCGGATTTTTAAAATAATTGGAGTTATAAGTTCTTCAAAGGTTCTATTTTTTAAAAATATTGATTTGATTTTCTTTTATCAAATGTTTAATTAAATGTTTTACTTTTTAAAAACAAAATATTTGATGAGGAGTTTATAATTTGAACATAAAAGTGGGTGGAATTAGGAGAGGTCGGTCTTCAAGAACGAAGATTCATAACCTGTCGAATGTTGGCGTCCTCGATGAATGTTACCTCCCCCGCCGATTGTCACCACCTCCGTTTATTTTTGCCGCTCCCGCCGAATGTTGCCCTCACAACGATTTTCGCGCACACGACATATGTCGCGCCCACGACAAATGTCAACCCCACGACAAATGTCGCCATCACGACAAATGTCGCCCCCACGACAAATGTTGCCCCCTCAACAAATGTCGCACACACGACGAATGTTTTCCCCGCGACAAATGTCGCGCCCTCGACGAATGCCGCACCCTCGACGAATGCGGCGCCCTCGACGAATGCCGCGCCCTCGACAAATGTCGCGCCCTCGACAAATGCGGCGCCCTCGACAAATGTCGCACCCTCGAAAAATGTCGCCGCCACGACAAATGTCGCCCCCACGACAAATGTTGCCCGCACGGGGTCCCCCGTGCACGATTGCTTGTGTTTGTATGAACATTCATATAAGTTAAGGTTACTTACTTCCTACCTTGTCTTTTTACATATGCTGCTTACTCTACGTGCTTACTCTACTGGCTTACTCCACTTGCTTACCTTATTGCATACTATTATAGAACTGCTAGACTAGTTCCACTGTCACCTGCCACTTTGTACTCTCCACCTTTGTAGCTTCCCTTTCCTCCTCCCCGCTTGGTGCCTAGGAGCCATGGGGGGGAGGGGTAGGGGATGATAGGGCTTAGTCTTTATGACTAATGGTTTTCGGACCACAACATTACAGGGGCTCCAGATGGGAGACAGGGACCAGCAGCTCAGGGACCAGCACCAGCGAATTACAGTGCGTATGGAGGTGGGCCAGTTTAGTACCGGAGCACCAGCGACCAGCTCCGTGAGTGATAGCCTTTTTATAGCTTCCGCGAGAGATTGTAGTGAGGATCTGATGTACCGGGCTTAAGCCCGTTTATATTTTTGTTTTGTTACCTTGCAGTACACTCTCTTTTCTATTTATGGACTCGATGTGATTTCATTTACATTTAATACATGTGATGCGGACTTAGTTTTATCCGAAACTATATTATACTGCTCTCTCTTGTTGATCGAATAGGCCGGCAGAATCGGCATTTTGTAGTGACGGCCTTCCCGAGAGTCGGGGCCACCGCAAAACGGAGGTTATTGGCATAAGACCCCGGGGTTTAAAAAGGGGGGGGGTTCTTACAAGTGGTATCAGAGCGAAACCTCGATCGAAAAAAGAAGTAGTCCACAATAACCTTAGGCCACCCCCGCGCGAGCTTAGTTTGCGGACAAAATAGCAGCGGATGCAGTGGTGGGCTCATAAGGGAAATCACATGTAAAAGTCTATTTTCTCCTCCTTTTATTCCATTGGTATGCTATTTAACTGTGGGAATTTTTCCTTGTAGCATGCGACGAACCCTACTCCACAGCAGGGGACACCTCAGGCTCCGAATATAGTTCCACCTCCGTCAGCTCCAGTCCCGTTTTAGCAGACGGAGATGGGGCAAACATTGACGGCCATCCTGGAGGCCTTCAGAGCTCAGCAGGCCCCGACTCCACAGCCAAATCCCGGGGCCAACTGGATGAGTGCCTTCCGGGCACTTTCCCCTCCATCCTACCAGGGGATGGTGTCGGCAGTTCGCACAGAAGAATGGTTGGATACCATCTATGAGATGCTTGCGGGGATACGATGCCCCACTGAGGAGGCAGTTGCTTTGGCAGTCTCCTGCTTGGAGTCGCACGGAAAGAGGTGGTGGAAGTCACAGCTGGACACCACCTTTGCGAATTTGGATTGTGCAGATATCTCCTGTGGAGAGTTCAGAGCGGCACTTCTGGGACATTTTGTACCTCAATCGGCGAGGGATGAGCTAGAGGAAAGGTTCCCGAGATTGAAGCAGGGTAACAGGACAGTGCTGGAGTATTACCAGTAGTTTACTGACCTAGCCCATTATGCGGACTCTTATCAGTTGGACGATGCGGACTCTTATCAGTTGGACGATGCTGGCTACGCCAGGAGGTTCTACAAGGTGATGTAGGACGACATGAGACATGCCCTCCTCTTCGTCTCCGAGGGAAGCTTGGCCAGAATTCTGGAAATGGCCATGAAAAGGGAGGCAGATCAGCTTACGGTCAAAAGCCGGAAGTGGCCGGCTGACGATACAGTGATTGGATGACGTAGAGACCGTCCTCGAGGCCAGGTCATCAGGGAAGGAAGGAATGGGGATCAACCCCGTCAGGAGATCGGACCGGAGCAGAGGAATCAGGGGGTATTGGCCCCTCAGCCCTTGTAGATGTTGGAGATACTGAGGGTAGCAGACCAGACGTCGGTGTGCTTTCATTGTAATCAGCTGGGGCATTTCAAGAGAAATTGTCCCATGAGGCGAGCGCCCCCACCAGCACTTCAGGGTGCCACACCTCCTCGGTAGTTTGGGGGCCGAGGGCACGGCCGAGGATGGGGATATCAGGGCAGGGGCCACAGGCCAGAGATGGAGCAGATGTACGTACTAGATCTGGCTCAACCCCGGAACCTGGAGCAGGTTATAGCAGGTATGATAGTACATTTAATTTCTTTCTTTCATAAGAACTAGTTCTCACAGACGCAAACTAGTTAGAAATTAAGAAAAGAAAAACTACAACTAGAACACTTAGACACTTAATTACCTCAGGCGTGGTTTTCATCAGCGGCAAGCCCGCTCACACACTCTTCGACACCGGGGCTTCACACTCGTTTGTGTCAGAGGATTTCGTGAAAGGGCTGGCAGGCGTGGAGCAATTCACAGAAAGGATGGTGAGGGTGCGTCTACCCGATGGATCGGAGCTCATGTTCTCTTCTCATTGCAACATGGAGGCAGAGATCGGCGGGAAGGCGTTTGAGGCACCAGCGACAATCTTGAGGATGCAGGACTATGATCTCATACTGGGCATGACGTGGTTATACTAGAACCATGCCCAGATCGACTGCTTGGCAAAGAGGATCATTGTGAGGCACGGGGACTCCTCTATTGTTATCGAAGGTATTACACCAACCCACCTGTTATTTTTATTGTCTGTACAGGCCGTCGAGGCCCACCTACAGGGAGACAAAGTTTATCAGGTCCTCTTCGAGATGGTCGTGGCCAAGGATTCTATATCAGATATTACAGTGGTGCGAGACTTTGCTGATGTATTTTCGGAGAAGCTACCAGGGCTACCCCCGCATCGGGAGAAGGACTTTCAAATTCAGCTCGTGTCGGGGGCTAGGCCGGTATCCATGGCTCCAAACCGAATGGCCCCGAAGGAGTTGGTGGAATTTAAAAGCCATCTTCAAGAGTTAGTGGAAGCCGACTTCGTCCGGTCTAGCTCTTCACCATGGGGGGCTCCGGTTCTATTTGTCAAAAAGAAGGACGGGACACTTCGGCTGTGTTTCGATTACCGGGCACTGAACAGGCTGACGGTCCGGAATACGTACCCCTTGCCAAGGATAGATGAGCTATTTGACCAGCTGGAGGGAGCTCATTGGTTCTCAAAGCTGGACCTGAGATTGGGGTATTACCAGCTACGCATTCAGGAGGAGGACATCCCGAAGAAGGCCTTCAGCAGCAGATATGGATTGTACAAGTTTACCGTGATGCCATTCTGGCCCACGAATGCACCCTTCATGTTCATGGCCTTGATGAACCGGGTGTTCGAAGAGTACCTGGATGTCTTCGTCATCATATTCATTGACAACATCCTTATTTATTTGAGGACCGAAGAGGATCACTCGAGGCATCTGGCCTTGACATTGGAGAAGCTCCGAGAACACAAGATGTACGCTAAGTTCAGCAAGTGCCAATTCTGACTAAGGGAGGTGGCCTTTTTGAGCCATGTTATTAGTGGAGTGGGTTTGGGAGTAGATCCGGCAAAGGTCCAGGCAGTGCGAGATTGGCCACCGCTGAAAATGGACACGGATGTTTGGAGTTTCCTAGGACTTGCCGGTTATTAACGGAAGTTCGTAGAGGGGTTCTCTCAGATTTCCCTCCCTCTTACATCTTTGACGAAGAAGGAGTCTCCTTTTATTTGGACGCCACAGTGTGAGTCTGCCTTTCAGGAGCTGAAGGGTCGGCTTACCTCGGCCCCAATCCTTGCTCTTCCATCAAGGAATGAAGGATTCCAGGTGTACACGGATGCTTCCTACCAGGGGATGGGTGCCATTTTGATGCAGAACGGGCACGTGATAACCTACGCCTCCCGTCAGCTGAAGAAACATGAGCAGAACTACCCGGTGCACGATTTGGAGATGGGGGCAGTTGTATTTGCTCTAAAGATCTAGAGACACTACCTCTATGGTCCACTATGATATATTCTTGGACCACAAGAACTTAAAGTACGTAGACACACAGAAGGAGCTGAACATCAGGCAGAGACACTGGGTGGAGTTTCTGTCGGACTACCAATACATCATGCACTACCATCCCGGGAAGGCAAACGTGGTTGCAGATGCTCTCAGCCAGAGAGCGAGTACGTCAGGAGTAGGCCTGCAGCTGATGGCCTTGGAGTTGGTAGAGTCGTTCAAGAGGATGAAGATATCACTAGTGTTCGAGGATGACCCGGAGCTTTATAGGGAGTACCTGATGTCGATGACTGCCACCAATGACATTCAGGATTGCATCCGAGACGGGCAGAGGCTGGATGCGAGAGCGGGCCCGATATTTAGGGCCTTAGAGTAAGGCACGGCAGGGGATTACTCCTTAAGGGATGGACTCTTATGTTTCAAAAGCAGGGTATACATACCGGCAGTAGGTCAGATTTGGGAGGACATCATGACGGAGGAACATTGCAGCAGATACTCGGTGCACCCGGGAATCACCAAGATGACAGCAGATTTGAAGAGGAAGATGTTCTGGCCAGGCATGAAGAAGGACATCACGTATTTTGTGACACATTGCGAGGCTTGCCAACTCGTAAAGGTTGAGTGCAGGAATCCAGCCGGTTTACTACAGCGACTTTCGGTGTCGGAGTGGAAGTTTAAGGATATAGCCATGGATTTCATACAGGGGCTACCCCGGTCTCGTACGGGGAATGACGCGATCTGGGTGATAGTGGACAGGCTAACGAAGGTGGCCAGATTTATTCCAGTGGCGAAGGACTCTCCAGTCAGGGTATTAGTGCAGAGGTTCATCGAGCAGTTTGTGCGCTATCATGGGGTATCCAGGACTATCATTTCAGATCGGTATGGGTGGTTTACGTCAAAGGAGTGGAGGACAGTTCATGCCCGTCTGGGTTCTCGGTTGACATTTAGCACGACTTTTCACCCTCAGACCGATGGACAGACAGAGTGAACCAACCGTACCCTGGAAGATCTTCTGCGCCTATGTATCTTGGAGCGCGGCGATCCTTAGGAGAGATTACTTCCGCTGATCGAGTTTTCGTACAACAACAGCCATCAGTCCAGTATATGCACGGCCCCTTACGAGGCATTGTATGGACGGAGGTGCAGGACCCCACTATCATGGGTTCAATATGAAGATCCTCAGGCACTCGACTCGGAGTTTGTAGAGGATACTGATGCTCAGGTTAGGTTGATCCGGGACAGGATGCTAGAAGCCCAGAGCAGGCAGGCCAAATATTACGACGCGAGACACCATCAGGTGGAGTTCCAAGTAGGATACCGGGTCTTCTTGAAGATAAGGCCGATGCATGGGGCCTCGCGGGTTTGTGGGCGGAAGAAGCTCAGTCCAAGTTATATGGGGCCCTACAGGATCCTGGAGCAGATCGGCCCCTTGGCTTATAGACTGGAGCTACCGCTGGAGTTAGCGGGATTGCATGACGTCTTCCACGTCTCCTCACTACGGAGGGCTCTACTACGCCCAGAGCAGCTGATATCCACAGCAGACGGTCCGGTAGCCTCAGATCGATCAGTCAGCTTGGAGCCGATCAGGATCGACGACACGGCAGTGCGGGTCTTGCAACGTAGGAAGGTCCCGCTAGTCAAGGTTCTGTGGAGAAACCATGGGCTGGAGGAGCATACATGGGAGCCACAAGACTTGATGCAGTAAAAGTACCTGGAGCTCTTCGAGTCAGGTATACATTAAACCTTAGGGATGTTACAAGTTTTATTTATTTTGTAGAAACCCCCGCAGGCTCAACCTTAATTTCGGGGACGAAATTTTATATATATATATTGGAATTTGTAACGTCCCCCAAACAACTAGACCCCTAGGGTTTTTTTTTGTCATGACTCGGTCATGACAAAACAACCAAAAGCTCAAAGGACCAAGTGAACAAGGGCCAAGGTAAAAATCACCTTCGTCTGCCTATAGCTCAGCCTCAACAGTTAAACCTAAGGTCTGGCCTTAGGGCTACACCTTGATCCAAGGACCCTACCACAACACCCCAAACACCTTGGGAATTCCATAGGGTCACTAAGGACCCACTGTGGGCAGTCAAAATGGTTAAGTTGACCTAAGTCAACCCTAACCCTAAATGGGTCAAACTAGCCTACTTAGGGTCAATTTACCTTCCTCTATCCAAGTGGACCCCACCCATGCCCTCCTAACCCTAAAGTGAGGCCAATGGGTCACCAAGGACCCATTGGGGTCAACCCAAGAGTCTAGGTTGACCAAAGTCAACTCTAGCCCTAATTTGGTCAAAATACCCTTTCTAAGGGTAGGTGACCTCCAAAGTGCCAATACAACCCTACCCAACCCTTCCTAGACCTTAAGGCAGTCCAATGAGTCACTAAGGACCCATTGTGGTCAACCTAAATGGTCATGTTGACCATGGTCAACTATATTCTAGTGGTAGGTCAAATTAGCCTAAATGGGCTAACCCAAGCTCAACCCATTTCCCCCACTTGGGCTAACCTCATTTTTATTATTATTATGAGTTAGTGGGCTGCCAATAGGCTGAAGGAGACACCAAAAATTCGGCCTTGATGACCAGGAGAGAGAAAACGCCATCTTCCCTTTAATGGAAGAGAGAGAAAGAAGAAGGAGAAGGCCATTCATGCATGGGGACGCCAAGGGCCACCTTTGGTGGCTGGAATCAACTCCTCTGGAGGAGAGGAAAAGTTTCCAGCCATTTCCTGGCCACCCCAAGGCAGATTCACCCCCCCCCCCCCCCCGTCACCATGGTCGAGCCTAGCAATTCATGTCCATTAATGGCATTGATGCCATGACACCCGCCCTTCCCCATCTGATGATTTTAAAAGCTTCAGTGGGCTCCAATGAGTCGCTTCCACTCTCACCCCGACAATTTAGAGCCACTTCCCTATGTAGTTGCAGAAACCCAAGCGGCGCCGCCACCACCATGGCTTCCCGACGATCAACGCGTCTCCAGGCCGCAAGCAAGGTCCTCCCCATCCTCTCTCACTGTGGATAGATCGTAGAGATCTTTTAGAATGAAAATCGGGCTCAATTGAGCCCGATTGAAGCTCGCATTTTCATGATTTTTCCGTGAAAAATGAACTCTTGGGATCGCCGGAATATGCCTCTCTGGCAGCTGTGCCGCCGCCTGGCGCTAGCCACCACCTCAACGGAGGTGGTGGTGGCCGGCCGGGGAAGTGGCCGAATTGCCGACGGCAGCCTTTGGAAGGAGCTCCAGGTGGGATGAATCCAGGCCATTGGCTGGAGCTTGAAGATGACGGGATGCCGTCCAAGGCGCGCCAAGATTCGTGTCATATTAGACTTGAAACTATAGGATATAAATGTTTGATTATTTAATTATGTTACACATTTTTTATTTTATGATTTTAATTTTTAAAAATATTTAGGGGCTATTTCGTAAAATGTGTTCAACATAAAATTTGTAGCCTGCAGAGTCTAGTTTACAGCAAAATTGATTTGTACTCATTTGAGTGTCTGGTTTGACCAGGGCACACATTTTGGTGGGACCTATACCTAGGGCTATCCTGAGATTAAAAAGGGTGCCCACTCTTCATCCCTTGTCCAAATGAGCTGAATTTTGGGAAGGGTGCCACACTTAACCATGCGTCGGGTCTTCAAAAATGGGAATTTTTCGAGATACTTTGTCTATGGTTTTATCATTTATTAAATAATATAAGGGTAATTTAATTAGGTGATCAAATGACTTCCAAACCCTCCCAAATTTTGGTGACTGATCCTTGGAGTCTTCATAAGGCTCTGGTTAAACTTTCATCTCACATGGAGATGGTTTGAGTTGAAAACAAGCAAACACTAGCCTTGCCATAATAGGGGAATTTTGGTCAAATGGGCAATTTAGGTTTTTAGTGGCCATCTCACCTCAACAGAGGATGAAGTTGGGGTCACTGACTTGGCATGACTTCATCACCCACTCCTAAAAATGGGGTAGATTTGAGTGAATTTGCCTTAGGACATAATGTCAAACCCTAAGGAGGACTTTTATGCCTTGTGAAGGGAATGAGTCCAAATTACCCTAATTTAGCTTGAAATTTGGTAAGGAGGATTCTAGGTTACCTAAAGTCCCCTACTAAAAATATTAAGGGATTTGGGAAAGGATAGTCCCCTCTAAACCCTAACCCTAGTTTAGGGCACAAAACTTATAGAGATAAAATAGTTACTAAAACTCATTGAACAGTGATGAAACTTGGGTAGAGTAGTATTAGGGTTAGTAGGAGCCTTTGAAAATTATTGTAGGGTGTTTGGAAGACATTAACTTGTACTTATAGTTATAACCCTTGTATTGTCCCTAAGGATGATTTTGATAAAATCATGATTAAACTAATTTAAAATGTTATGCAACTTGGACAGTGAGTATATAAGATCATACTGTAGCCTTGGTAAAATTTCTGTAATTTTTGGATAATATTTAGGGCACTTTTCTTTTTATTTCCATTTATTATATTTTTATTTAATTAATTAATTAGGGGCATAACTCTTGTTGAAGAGTTGAGAAGTTTTGGATTTTATGTTCAATTGTCATATTATATTTATCATAAATTTTGTGGAGCATTTACTTGTCTGGTGTTGCTACATCATGTTCAAACTTGGGGTTTTTGGATTACCAGAATAATTAAATAAATAAACAGACAAATTAGAAAAAATATGAATTTCTGGATTTAGGTCAAACATATCATGATAGACCCCCAATAATTATTATAGGGATACTGGATGAATATTTGGAGTACTTCTTGTTTTACACGTCATATAGCTTGGGTTGGTCTTCATTTAGTAAAACTGCAGAATTTAATTTGGAATACGAATTTGGGCACATGAGTTGGGGTTAGATGTTTGTTGGTTGGATAATTAAAAATGAGTTTACCATTGGAAGATAGGATGAGTAGGGTGTTGGTTTGGCTAGTGTTAGGTGGTGCTCGGGATCGACGAAAAATCGTCTTTCCCGTGGGAAGGAAGTGTCAAATACTCTAGGGTTAGATCCAGTACAATAAGTAAGGATTTTGGGAAATTTGATAGCAACCAATAATATTAAGTGTCTTGCGAAATAGATCTTTGGGCGTAATCTCATCGTAGTTCCTAGTGCCTTCGAGAGCTCTTCACGGGGAATACCTTGGGCAGTCCTGGGCTAACCTAAACAGTAAGAATAAAACATTTCAAGAGCAACTAGTATAATTAGGGTTATACATTATCACACCCCGGTAGCTCGGGGGAAGGGGGGGGGGGTTGATTATGTTGATTTGATTGCCATACGGATGGTTCGTTCGGAAGGTAGATGCACGGACGGATAGTCCAGGGAGCTAGTGGCTCAAAAGGTTCTGGATATAAAATAAGGTGGTGGGTCATCGGTATCGGACGGTCGTTCACACCGATGTCGATACGTTGACTCGGCGGTGTGGGACACTTAGCCAAAGAAAGTCTGGTGGATATGGCCAGCATTAGTACGCGGATACTCTAGGTTGTGTTCTTCTAGGGGCGTACGGGAGGGCTAGGCCTGGTAGTGTGAATACCCACCTAGGAGTGGGGGGGACCCGACCCACTGTCTCCTTTTTCCACTATGGAGGTTCCTAGGAGTGAAGCTAGCTTCCCAAATAGCGGGAACTAAAGTCTGTGCGCATAGAGTCGTGTGCGTGGATTGCACCTGCATGAATCATGGCATAGCATATCACTACACTCATACTTGCATACAACCGACACCCCAATGTATAAATTGGTATGGGACTTTTTATACAATGGGAGCCTTGCAGAAGACTCCTTAACTTATATATTTGTATGGGCATTCATATAAGTTAAGGTTACTTACTTCTTACCTTGTCTTTTTTACATATGCTGCGTACTCTACTTGCTTACACTACTGGCTTGCTCTACTTGCTTACCTTACTGCATACTATTATTGAACTGCTAGACTAGTTCCACTGTTACCTGCCACTTTGTACTCTCCAACTTTGTAGCTTCTCTTTCCTCCTCCCTGCTCGGTGCATAGGAGCCATGGGGGCGGAGGGGTAGGTGATGATAGGGCTTAGTCTTTATGACTATTGGTTTTCAGACGACAACATTACAACGGCTCCGGATGGGAGACAGGGACCAGTAGCTCCGGGACCAGCATCAGCGGAGTACATTGCGCATGGAGGTGGGCCAGTCTAGTACCGGAGCACCAGCGACCAGCTCCGTGAGTGATAGCCATTTTATAGCTTCCGCGAGAGATTGTAGTGAGGATCTGATGTACCGGGCTTAAGCTCGTTTATATTTCTGTTTTGTTACCTTACAGTACACTCTCTTTTCTATTTATGGACTTGATGTGATTTCATTTACATTTAATACATGTGATGTGGACTTAGTTTTATCCGAAAATATATTATACTGCTCTCTCTTGTTGATTGAAAAGGCCGGCAGAATCGGCGTTTTGTAGTGGCGGCCTTCCCAAGAGTTGGGGCCACCGCAAAACGGCGGTTCTGGGCATAAGACCCCGGGGTTAAAAAAAGGGGGGACTTACACTAGGGGTCAATATAGGTCTCTGTATAAATTTTCATCTCATTTGTGGATGATTTTGTTTGGATTTTAGCAAACCCTAGTCTTGAACCAAAAGGGGTAATTAGGTCAAAGTGTCCCTTGTGGGCTTAAGGGGACAAATCACCTCAACATAGATTGATAATTGGTCCCCTGATGTGTTATATCAGTAAACACCCTCTCATGGATTATGGGGTGGATTAGGGTGGATTTGCCCTAAGACCCTAGTTCAAACCCTACGGTTGATCTCTAGGGGTTTGTGAAGGACATAGGGTGTTATGTCCTTGTATGGACTTGGTGTTTAGTCCATTTGATTCTAGGGTGGTGAAATGGCCTAGGGAATAATTTGGTGACATTTAGACTTAGGCACACAACTTAAACTAATCAGGGTTAGTTTAGGTCTTTACCTTTTAGTAAAATATTGAAGGGGCATATGACCTTGGATCCTTAGGAAATTTTGGCAGGAAGGTTTTTATAACATTATGATTCTCAAGAAATTATTGTCGAATGATTGGAAGACAGTAGATTGTACTTATAGTTTTATTCCTTGTGTTGCCCTTATTGATGATTTTGATAAAATAGTGGTTAAAATAACATATAATGTTATGAAACTTAATCAGCAATGTTTTGTGAACATATTAAATCTCTGGTAATTTTTGTATAATTTTTGCATTAAGTTTAATGATGCCTCCTTCTTTACATCTATTTATTGGTATTATCTTGGATTAATTAATTACAGGTTAATTCATTTATGAAAATTAGTGAAATTTGGTGTTCTCTGATATTTTGGCATCTTGTAGTGTTCATAAATTTTGGGTGGCCATAACTTAAGAAAATCTAGTACTTCTTGTTCAAAATTATCCATGGACAAATTTTTGGGAAAATTAAATAAATGCCAAATTAATTAGGAAAATTATAAGTTTCTGGATTTGGGCTAAATGTGTCATTTTAGGCCCCCAATAAATATTTTAGGGCATTTGAATGAAAATTTGGAGTATCCCATATCATGTACATCATATAGCTTAGGTTGGTCTGCGTATAATAAAATTGTAGAAAATTGGGATAACATGTGAAATGAGCTTAGGGAGTTGGGGTTTAGTGGTTTAATTGTTTTGGTGAGTAGAAATAGGTTCATCTTTAAGAATCATAATGAGGGAAGTGCTGGGTTGACTAGTGTTAGGAGGTGCTCGGGATCGACGAAAGATCGTCCTTCCTATGGAGGGAGGGAGAGCGAGAGAGAGAGCGACTTAAAACACACTAGGGTTAGATCAGAGTAATATTAAAAGGGATCGTGAATCAGGTATTAACCAATAACAGTAAGTGCCTTGTGAAAGGGAGCTTTTGGCTTCAACCCATCGTAGTTCTTGTTGCCCTCGAGAGCCCTTCATGGGGAATGCCTTGGGCAGTCCAAGGTTAATGGAAGCCGCAAGAATAAATGGAATGGAAGAGTAATTAGAAATACTTTAGGGTTACACTTACACTCACACTCCCTGGTGTTGTGGGAGTTAGGTTAGGTCTCACGAGCGGTATGCTCGGTGGTTTTGATGATGGGCAGGTTAGCCCGGCGAGCCGATGGCTTGGATGGTTTTGAGATGTACGGGTTAGTCCGGGGTGCTTTGGCTCAGTAGATATTTGTGATAGACGGGATTGTTCGGGGAGCTTTGGCTCGATGGGAAACACATTAATGTTACATGTGCATAAGATATAAGGTGGTGGGTCATCGGTATTGGAGAGTCGTCACACCGACACCAATACGTTGGCTCGGCGGGTGTGGTTTTGCACTTGGCCAAATAAAGTCCGGTGCGCAGCCGTCAAGAGTATGCAGGAGTTCCGCTTAGTGTACCAGCTTTGAGGCATACGATAGGTCTGACTGGTAGTGTGATACCGGTTTAGAGGTGGGCGATGCCCAACCCACCGCTTCCGTTTGCCACTACGGAGGTATCCTGGGAGGTTAGGATTCAGAAAGGGGGAACTAAAGGTTTGTGTGCACAAAGTCGAGTGGGTGTGCTGCACTTGAATGATTCACATCATGACATACTTGCAAGTAATAACATCATCATTGCATATACCCCTGACACCTATTGTATAAAGTGGCACGGGACGCTTTATACAATAGGCCTTGCAAAATGATCCCTTGGTCTATAGGTTTGTATGGGCATTCCTATAGGTCATGGTTACTTTCTTAGTTTACTTTCTCATACTATACTTGTTCACTTATTCTTGTGTATATTTATACTACTTACCTACTACTGCTTGTCTACTACTGCTTACTCAAACTTGCTATGATTATATATTCATGATAGACTACTTCCGCCGTCACCTGCTTACTTGTTATTCTCCACCTTCATTACCTTCCCTTTCCTCCTCCCCGCTCGGTGCCTAGGAGTCATGGGGGAGGGGTGGAGAATGATAGGACTTAGTGTTTTTAGAGTAATGGTCATTGACAAAATCATTTTTGGGGATCGTGGAGTCGCACCAGGAGACGCAGCCCAGAGGTGGGTATACATGGAGATGGGGCAGTCTAGCACTAGAGTCCAGCCAGCAGGGACTGTGAGTCCCGATCAATAGTAGATGTTATAGATTTGCTTTTGCGTTGAGTGACTTATAGTGAGGATCTTGATGTATTGGGCAGGAGCCCTTTTAGTACTTTGTTTATTCTTTTCTGTGGACTCTCCCTTCGTGGAGATTTATTTATATATATGTGATCTTGGTGGACTAGTATTGAGTTCTACTTTACTCATGTACTATTTATACTTCTACTCTTCTGTGATCGGTATGGCCGGCAGGATCGGCGTTTTGTAGTGACGACCTTCCCGGGTATGTTGGTGTCACCGCAAAGAGGCGGTTCTAGACATAAGACCCCGCTGGTTTAAAAGAAAAAAATGGGATCTTACAGATCTAGGCTAGAGAGATGTTAAAGATGATTCTTGATCAAACCTCTCTCCACCTTCTAAATTGTAGCTGATGCTTCAGACTTTTGTCTTCACAAAATTGTGCTGCTTCTTCTATTTTTTGAAGACTAGATTCCTTTAAATAGGCTCTGATAGGAGTAACCGACTGATCTGGTTAATAACTGACATCTTACAGTTCTAACAGTTGTCAGTACCTCTATCTTGATTTATGTACTTAGGAAACATATCTGCTGAAGTGTTGATCCTTGAATGTTAAATTTGTCGTTAGAAGTCCTGGGTGTCGACACTGCTCTTGTAATGGTGTCGACAAACTTCTGAATGTGTTGACATAGCTCTTCAACTTGTCTCGACACAACTTATGTGGAATATCTCGACACAAGTCCTGTGTGTCGACATAGTTGTCTTCAGTCTCGACACAGCTTGAAAAGAGTGTGTCAACACTAATCTAGAGTGTCGACACAGTTCTCTTCAATCTTGATACATCTTGATTAGAGTGTGTCAACACTAGTCCTGAGTGTCGACATAGTTGTCTTCAGTCACGCACAGTGTGAATAGAGTGTGTCAACACTAGTCCTCAGTGTAGATACAGTTGTCATTAGTCTCGACACAGTGTGTCGACACAGTTGTCCTTAGTGTCGACATAGCTTATCTTTGTCTCGACACAACTTGTTCAGTGTGTGTCGACACTAGTCCTGAGTGTCTCGACACTTTGTACTTAGCTTTATTTACCTGCACACATGAACTTAACATCCATCAAATATAACAATGTGTATCTTATTGAGCTGAGAATACCTCTTCAAAACAAATATATTGAGACCAATGTACTCAACAGTAACCTTGCAAGACTGCGAGATCTGTTTGTTGTTGTGCCCGGGACCTGACGAGGTCCGGGGCAGGGGGAGAAGATGACATAGGAAGGAGTGAAGCTTCAGGAGCCGATTGCTCGAGAATGTTGCTTAACCTGAGATCGGCGAGGAGTTTCTTAGTGTGAGCTGGAATGTCGTAATAGTCGGTCGGGGAGGCGACATCCTCCGTGCCCGGAGGCAGGTTGTTAGTTTTCGAGGCGTGCAATTTCTTCTTTCCCAACTTCTTCTTCTTGGGTGGAGGAAGGTTAGCGGTGACTTCCCTCTCTCGCAGACTTTTTTTGACTTGTTGGCTCGGGGAGTCAAGACAAAGCAGCAATACTTGCTCGGTAGACTTTGACAGCATATGCAAGTTCAAAAGGCATGCCTCAAAGACCAGCCACCCCATATTTATAGAGTTCAGCAGACATCCATCGTCGCGAGTAACTAAGATAATCACTAAAGCAATTCGCCGAATAAGTTTTTGATGTTTCTTTCCAAGCTCCCAGGTCACTCAAATAGAGTGAGGATTGTGTACAACCCATATTTGTCGAGGGTGGACCCCCTAGAGCTAAGTCAGTAAGAGTCAAAGTCAATAAGTCAAGACAGAAGTCAGGGTCAACACGCAAGAGAATAGAAGGTCTGAGCGAGCATGACGAGCAACCCTTTCATACTCGCTAGGTAGGTAACTAGGCTAGTTACTCGCTCAACCTGAGCGAGCTCCCCAAGAAGTCGCCTAGTCGCCATGGGCGAGGCTATAAATAAGACCCCCCCCCCCCCTCTCCTTGGATTTAGCTATAAATAGGACCCCAGGTTTACGAGGATATGGACTTCGAAATCTCGTAAAAGATCTCGAGCGCCTCATTTCCTAGACTTCGAGCTAAGCCTTTGGATCCTTTCTTCAAAGAGATAGGTCGCGAGCTAGAGACTATCCATCTTAGTCTCCACCTTGACTTCGTTGCCAACTAAAATCTACCTCGTACCCTGCTCGTTCATCTTTTGTTGCGGAGGGCAAGCTTCTTCTAAGCATCCAGGTAAGTGGTGGGACCTCATTACTACAACACCTAGGCTCCTTTTTGTTGCCCGACTGTATTTGCATCCTAACATGTTAGCCGCCAAGCCTGACCACTGAACTGATAACCTTAGACTGCCTTGATCCGAATTTTTGAGTAGGGATTTTCCCGACTTCAACATGTATCTCTTTAATCTTCTAGTGCTAGTGGTTTATTGATCTTGGTTGGTTGAGAACGGTCCTGCGAGCTACCGTTTTTAAAAAATTAACCCAAACTAGACGGTTTTAAATAAAATTAACCTGTTTAGAATGTGGTGGCTATTTTTTGAACCAGTTCAACAACAAAGATGGCTCCATAGAAGCTGGAGACAAAGGAGTATGTCGATAGTGAAGAGCTGCATTACTGGTATATTCGATGGAGAAAGATCGAACGTGAATAGATTAATATCTGAGCCGAAATTTTTACTATGCGAGAGGGCTGTTGTCTGGGACCTCAAAATTTTAAACTCCTAGATCTTAGGTATGTGTGTAACATTCTGACTTTTATTGAGCCACCTGAACACTAATGGGCCCCAAAAAAGTGACTCAAACCTCTACCCATGGCCCATACCAAGGTAGGAGCTGACCCTAGACAAGGATATCGAGCTAGAGAACTCCGATTTGAGTTCTGTCAGTTCATGTTGCCTCGTATAATCAATACGGGTGCGTTGGAACTTGTTTTGTTGAACTCCGAGGTTATATGGTGGATATGACCGTTCCTCGTAGAATGTTGCGAAAACGAGATTTTGAATATCACGTTGAAGAACTCCAAATTGAGTTCTGTCAGTTCCTGTGGCCTTGTATAGTCAATACGAGTGATTTGGAACTTGTTTCGTTGAACTCTAAGGTTATATGGCGGATATGACTAATCCTCATAGACTGTCGTGAAAACGAGATTTTTGGATATTGACTTAGAGAACTCCAATTTCAGTTCTGTCAGTTCATATGACTTCATATAGTCAATATGAACGCATCAGAACTCATTGCGTTGTGATTCGAAACGTAATAATGATTCTGGGCATTTTAACCCTTTTAGCGTGCCGCAACACACAAATTTTGAATATTTAACAAATGAACTCCGATTCTACCCCAGTCTGTGGCATTGGATTTGTATGGTCAATACAAAGTCAACAAAGTTGGTCTTGGTCAGTTTTCGATGACGGGTGGTCAATTTGAGGTCAAATTGAGCATATTTGTGCACCGAAAAACATGCGCACACCAATTATGACATGGCACCCCAACTTTGACATGACCCCCAATGACATGGACTTATTTTGACTCTGACCCCGGAGACCCACCTGTGGTTGGCTTTTGGTCAAACCTCTTTAAAACACTAATTTTTATGTTTTAAAAACCTCTCCACCACTCAATCGTTTTAGGCCAGCACTCCAAGCCATCATAGGCCCCTTATGGGCTCTGATTTTTATGGTATAGGAATCCAAGAGAAAGACGCCTTGGGCCAATACAACAGGCCCAACTTCCTCCCCTTCCCTTCTCTTTTCCCATGATCATCTCAAGACCAATTCCCCCCCTCATCCAGATCATGACAAGTAGTTGTACTTGGCCCTCCCGATGCTTATCATGTGTCCAGCCAAGTGGAGGAGAGGAGATGAACTCCTCCTATTGGGACTAATCCCACATCGACAAAAATCCATGGGATGGCCCCTCCTCATATTATAAAAGTATCCATCCTCCTACTCTTCTCCTCACAAACACAAATGAACCCATAGCCCCTCTACTGGAGCTCTGCCTCGCCGGAAACTCTCCACTCGAGCTCCACCACCCTCCACCACCATTAATGGCAGATCTCGACGGAAGCCCCGAAGGCCCTGAAATAAGATGGAAACCTTCCCCTCTCTTTCCTCCCTATCTTCTGGACGCTCCGTTTACGAGCTCCGGCGGCCGGAGCGCTGCCGCCGTCACCCCTCCTCTCCGTTCAAAAAAAAGAGCTTTGGCGATGGCCGAAGGCGGCAAGCCGCCGGACCACTACCGGAGGGAGCGCCCACACCCGGGGTGTCGGCCGTGGGCGGAGCCATGGCCTGTCGACGGGGGAGAAGACCCGTAAGCAGTGGCGAAGCCACGATTAAAGTATAAGGCGGGCAAAATTTGTATTATGAAATATTAAAAAATTAATCAAAGTATTAAAACCTAAAAATAATTAAAAATGTAAAACACAATTTAAAATTTTAGTGCTAAAAATCTAATTGCATATATAATAACTTTTAAAGTTAAAAATTTATCCAAAATATTTCAACATCTGATGAAACATTTATAGTATTCCTCGGCGAGACTTCATATTCTGAAAAACAAAGCATGATCTTCTCATCATCGATAGAATTATGTGCTTCTTTTTTTATATATGTAATCAAACAATCCACCATAAACTGATATGATATTCTGTTACGGAGTCGATTCCTTATAATCTTCATTGCAGAAAATGCTCTTTCAACTATCGCTGTTACAACTGTTAATATAAGTGCAAGAGTTATAAGAATATAGACATGAGAATATATTATATTTTTTTTCTTCTCGACTAACTTCTCAGCAAGTTGTCCAATACTTCTCAAATTTATAAAATCATCATTTGATCTCATATCTAGGATCTAAGTTTCTAGTTGGTTGTCAAGCTGAATAGTAGAAAGTTGAACTGGTGGAAATTCCTTTGGATACATCAAAGCTAGTTGAATCAACTTTTTTTGTCAAAGGCAACAAATGAATCCGTTGTACTTAAGCAAGATACACAAATTAGCAATTCAGTATTGGTTTCATTGAATCGACTGTTGAGTTCTTGAAGTTGTAAATCTATTGCTGGATAGAATAAACCAACTCGAAAATGATGCAAAGTAATTGTTGTCTCAACATTGTGACGTGATCATCCTAGAATAACATAAGTAGAATTCATGTTTATAATCTCTATATTATGCTTCTTACAAAATGAAGAAACTTCTGCTATCAAAGAATCTCATCCATTATCTCTCATCAGTTGTAGTCGATATATTGATATCTTAACAAATGTCATAGCATTGACGATATCTTAATCTCTCCTTTATGATGCTTGAGATAATTCATATGTGATCTCTAATATTTTGGTCATCAAATGAAGTGAAAATGTAAACTCAAAAGTTTGTATTGACTATAAAAGAGGGTGCGCTTCCAATCTTTGATCTGATCTTAATTTCTTATCATTGACAATAATGTCAAGAACATCAATAATTGTAGAGAACATATTTGTCAAGCTGATCAGAGTATTATAATGTAAACTCCAACGTACATCACCAGCTCGTTTTAAAGTAGTTGATTGATTTAAGCCCCGACCACCAGCAAGTTCGCTATTCTGAAGTGCTTCCTTGATCCTTTTGTACTATTGTTCTTGCAAAATATCATGACGTTTACATGATCCGCCCAACAGATTCACTACATTATTAACCAATTCAAAAACAGATGTTATATTCATGTTTTTCTTTGTATTAGCGATAAGTGCTAATTGAAGTTGATGTGCAAAACAATGAACATAATATGTCTGTTGATTCTCTTTTAAAATTAGTGCTTTAAGACCATTAAACTCTCTTTGCATGTTATTAGCTTCATTATAACCTTGACCACAGATTCTTGACAAACTCAAATTATGTTTCATTAAAAGTGCTTCAACTTCTGATAATAGAAATTTTGATGTTGTATCAGCAACATGAGTAATTCCCAATAGACGTTCAACCACTTGACCATGTCTGTCAACATAACGTATAACAACTGCCATCAGCTCCTTGGTAGATACAACGTGAGCATCATCATCCAGAATAGAAAACAAACCATCTCCAAGATCTTTAATTATCAAATCGGTAGTCTCAATTGCACAAGCAAACACAATATCTTTTTGGATTACTGATGAAATTAACTTTAGATTACCAGGACTATTGTCTAAACAAACTTTTTTCATTTCTTCATTTAAGCTTGTCATTAGCTTCAAAGTTTTCAAAAAACAAACTCCTTAATTATGTGAATCAAAAGATTCATCATGCCCCCGAAATGCCAATCCTTGCCGTAATATAAATTGTGTATCAATTATTGAAGCTTTCAATTGTAGTTTGTAGTCACTACGATCTTGATCAGTATGTTTATTCATTATTGTCTCAATATGCTGATCCTGTTTCATCAAATCTTCACAACTCTTCCATGCATTATTATGAATGCTATTAGGCCCCCCAACATGCAATTGAAGTTTATCTTTTCTTTTCTAATTTCTAAATTCTCCTATAACAAAAGCATCACTACTTCCAACATGCTCTTTATTTTTAGATTTGAAGAGATAACAACATAGGCAATACACAACATCTTTTTCTATGATATACTCTAACCAAGTTGGATGATCATGAAACCATTTCAGATTAAATCGCCTCAATGATTCCACTTGCACAACTTGTGGAAATTGATGCTTAGTTGGTTGGCAAGAACCTCTTAATAAGTACATTTTTCGAACTTTCTCTCTATCTTAAGTTGATAGTCTATGATCGGCTTACGTAACCCAAGATCTGTATGTGGATTTTCAGGATCAGGTTCTAAGCAAACTCTTTTACAACTTAATTCTTCTTTTTCGATTTGAGTCGCAATTTTAAGTTGTGCGCTCAAAGGTGTTGTTGATGATTTTCTGAAATAATGCTCCATAACTAGTTTCAGAAGCTGCAATCAACAAGTATTATCTATTTACTGAATTACTGCTCTCGCTGTTGCAATTACGAACAAACAAACTTAAGCTTCTCTTTGCAAATCCAATATCAAGCCACTATCATCATTCTAATCGGATACAAATGCAGTTTAGCAACACTCTCCCAAACAGCCTTAAGTCATTAACTAGACGCACAATAAATAAAACATAAGATATCATGTGCAATAGCTCAAATTCACTCATCATTAATAGACTACAAGGAAGTCAAAGTTTAGAAACTTATTTCTGGACAACAAATAAAACATTGCTAAAAAAACCTGATCTAGTATCCAAGCCCCAGGAATGCTGAAAGATTCAAGCAAATCCGATCCATAGAGAAGCATGACTTTAATTGAATCTGCACGACAAAAGAATGGCAAGTAAAAATATAAGTCATGATTGATGATTATAGAGCATGAATTTTTTTTCTTTTGAAATTGTTTCTCCACATTTGTATATCTACCTCTACTAATTAACCAATCTTTATACAAACCATCTTGAATTCTAGAGAGAACAGTTAATGCCCTTTGATAGCTACTTTGGTTTGCCTGCAAGCACTTGAGAGTATCAATGATCTGCAACCTCATATAAAAGAATTGTAAGGACACCAAATGAAATCAGAGGTTCTGCCGTTCTGGCCATTCTGGGATAACTAAGAAATCAGAACATCAATAAATGACAGACATAACTAAGAAGGATGCATGAAGATCTTAAAAGAGAGTATAGTGGAAGGATCCAGAAGAATACTAAATGGAATCAGAGGTTCTGCAGTTCTAGGACAGTTCCAACATTCAGGGCCAACGAGGTTGCTTACGAGATCGATGGCTTCCTCGACAGAGTTGTTGAGGACCTGAGGTTGTCGATGTTGGAAACTCTAAGACCTTCCTTGAGAAGCTACAGCAGTGGCCACCGACACCGTGTGAGTTCCGATGAACCATAACGATGGCCCGACGAGGCGAGTAGGTGACGACAATGCGACTTTCCCCCCTTTCCGGCTTTGCGCCTTTGTTCCATCTGGCAATCATGAAAGGTAGACAACCGGGACAGGCGGAAAGGGTCGGCTTTGCTTTTGCATCTTTGCTCAAGTGCTCCTCACGCCTCACTCGACATCAGTCACGGGATGTTTTTTTATTTAACCTAGCTACAATAGCGGCCCACCTTATCATTTTCATTTTTGCATCCATATAATTTAATATTTCATCCCCAGAAATGCTGAAAGATTCAAGCAAATCCGCCCGGATTTTTTTTGCAAATGCCCACCCTAAATTCTAAACCATAAATCCTAGATAATGTGGGCAAATGTCCACCTTATCAATAATATAGCTTCGTCCCTGCCCGTAAGGGTGGTTTTTCAATACAGCTCGGGGAAGGAGATGATATAAATAAAATATTATAATTTTTATAAAATTTATAAATATTATAATATTATAATTAAAATTAGTATTTTATTTTCTAGAGAGTAATCTCAGCTCCTAGAAATAAGATTTTGAACATGAAAATTGTTCATATTAATGAGGGCAGTCTACACAATTGTTTTAGAAATTTTTGGAGATAATTTAGTATTTTTAAAAGACTAAATAAGAATTATTTGGTCAATTTAGAGGCCCAAAATTGATCGGAAAACTTTGGAAATATTAATAGGCTTTTTTTAGGCTCTCTTAAAGGTTGTATCAAATTTGGAAACCTTGGGGTAAAAATTAAAAATTTTCCAAGTTCTTGGAGCCTAGGGTCGAGCTCGAAAATTTACGCGCTCAAATTCTTTGAAAATGAAAATCAAAGCGCGCGACCACATTATATATTAAATATTAAGTTCAATTAAGTAATCGACGAGAGTTATCGAGGCCAGATTTCCAGCTCTGAGTATTTCGAGATTTTTGCAAAACCACCGAGCGCTACATTCATAAAATAACTAAAGGGCACTTTGGGTGGACTCAAAAGATGAAAGTATGTGATTCGAGTAAAATAATCTCCATCCTCATTTCAGGTGAAGAATTTCCCTCATTGTTAAAAATGATTTTTGAGGTTGAAATTCAAGGAAAAATGCGCCCTCTAACGAGATTCTCGGATTTGATCAAACGCAAGCAATCAAATTGATATTTATTCTCGGATGAATTATAAAAATGTAACTCATAATAAGCTTCTCATGTTTTGATTAAGCCATGATTACAAAGGACACAACTAAATTATTATGATATCTTAATAATAGGTGAAACATAAAGAAATCTCCTGAGAGCGGAGATGGAATTGAACTAAACCTCCTGAGAACGGAGATAGAACTGAACTAAATCTCATGTGAACGGATATGAAACTGAACATGCCTCCTGAGAATGGAGATGGAACTGAACATGCCTCCTGAGAATGGAGATGGAACTGAACATGGCTCCTGAGAACGGAGATGGAACTGAACATGACTCCTGAGAACGGAGATGGAACTGTACATGCTTCCTGAGAACGCAGATGGAACTGAAGCCTTCTGAATGGAGTGATTGGACTACTAGTCATATTCTTTATGTTAAATTCCAGTCTTGTACAGGTTCAGTTCATTTATTCATTTCAGTTCAGTACTTTCTTTTCAGTACTCCAGTCTCGTACTGGTTCAGTTCATTTATTCATTTCAGTTTAGTACTTTCTTTTCAGTACTCCAGTCTCGTACTGGTCAAGGCTATTTACTTTCAGTTCAGTTCATTTCTTTTAATTACTATTCCAGTCACATACTGGTCTAGTTCCTTTTAGTACTTCCTTTCAGTTCAGTACTACTACAGTGTACTACTTATCTTATTTCTTTATAGCATTTTAATTCTGCAGCTTATAATAACAATAACTTTTATTACCGCACTTTTGTTTCTGCAATTTACTATTTTAAGCACGGGTCCTGCCCTGACAGTCAGTTATTTGATAGGTTGATCCTTAGTTGGGGATAACTGGAGTTGAGATGTTCCTCTTAAGTTAGCCCCAAATAAAGTGCTCACACGCTTCTTATCGAAAGTCGAGCCAAATGTCATTTGCCCGAATTATTTAAAGCATAGTAGGGCAAGCCGTTATAGACCTGTTGCATGCTAACAAATCTATTTTTTAGTTTGCTTGTTAATTTCTTATGGTAAAACATGGCGGGTCAGTTACTTCTGCAGGCCATTCGTACTGGTGCGAGAAGTTTGACAACTCAAGGCGACAGGGAGATGAGTTTTTTGGGTGACCGGTCGTTATGTTTTCCCCGTTTGGTATCCTCCACTGGTCGGCCAAAATGTTGAATCGTCGGATGTCTCTTACATCCAAGAGTACACGGGGTTGTACGTTAGGGCTTAGGCTATGCGGTGCGGCCACCCCTAGAAGTGGCAGGATCGGCCACTGTCACCAGCGACCACATTGGTGAGGCCCGCGGGGATCGCTACCCTGCTTGAAAAGAAGCGGTCCGCACTATGTATACATAGGGTGTTATACGTGACTGTGAATGCCTACGATGTTTACGCGTCTGTGAATGCCTGCGATGTGTACGTAGTTGTGAATGTCTGCATTGTATGCGCAGCACTGAATGCATGTGATGTGTACGTGGCTGTGAATGCCTTCGATGTGTATGATGTCACAACCCGCATTTTCTTCGCAATTAAACGATATATCAGAGTAAGAAAAAATGTGCATCGTGATGTCATATCGTGCAGATTAAAACTTCAAATGCTTAGGCAAGACCCCAACTACAACACCTATATGTAATCCATAAGTTTAATATATGGAAAACTGTAATTTAGGTTAAGATTTAATGGCCATATCCATCGGCTCACTGGATCGACTTGTCCATAAGTAAAAATATGAATATACACCACAGAAAATACCTTGTTTATATGGTTTAACATCCTACATGGGCATACACATCCATACAGGATAACTCATGTTATGCATATTTGTAGATTTAATATGAGTATGGAATTATTTTTTGCATTAGTTAAAATATATAGACTTTGATTTAAAGTGATGCTATGCATAAGATAGTAAAAATATGCTTTTACACTTTGAAAATAACAAACATGCAATCCTAGCATTAAACCCTCCCAGAGAGTAAGTAAAACTAATCGTTCACGATTAAATAGATTTAATAGCTAGCAAGTACTTAACATTCTACAAGAAAATTACCGGTGGGCGTCAACAACCTGACAAAAACCCACTAAAATTATGTATGTCTGAACTAAAACAAAACCACAACACTCCTCACATTCGATGAGGTAAAGGCAACCACAATCGCTGCAGAATGCAAGCCACAACCGAACCATAGCCGCTCTACCGGCTACTGCTCCGAGCCTAAGGCATTCAAAGAAAGAATGCCTCAGCAAGAAAATACAAGTGATAAACAAAAATATCGTAATCTAGAGAAATCAAAAGGCGTTACCAACCCCAAATATAATAATGGCTTATAAACCTCAGCTAAAAAGTCAAGTTATAAGATGTAAAGCAAGAATTTTAATAGTAGAGTAAGAGAAATTACACCTAGTGCGAAGTGAGGCCATGCTTCGATAAAATCTACAAGGTAAGCATTCAACAAATAACTAAACAATAGGAATAAAAGACATTAAACAGCTCTAAACACATGAATCATTAGCACTGGCAAAACCACGGTTCTAAGTCGGGGGCCACATTGTCCAACACGAACTAACAGAGCAAAAAAAACATCTCAAAAAGGCAATGCGGTACATTGTTCAACAAAAACCAACAGTCCATAAGAAGAGACAAACACTCAACAAGTGTAATGATTCACGAAACGACGTCATGTTGGTGGTCCTTTCTCCACTCCCAACCTAACCGTAAAAACATCTCCAAAACTCCAACAAAACCACAAACCTAACACCAAAAAATACTCTCACAACAGGAGGAGAGAACGACCAAAACAATTACCCTAAGACCGATACTCTATGAATCTACAAAACGACAAAACAATACGAAGTCTAGCTAAATTCGTCGAATATACCAGACAAACCAATGAATACTCGACGAATTGGACTTGGCAACAAAACTACGCTCGGCGATACTCGACGAATCAGACTCGATTTGGCGAATATACTCGACGAATTCGTCGAGAATACTCGACGAATCTACCTTCACTCAACGCCAAGACTATTGTGTTTGGTTTTGGGGATGGCACAACACTTGTACTTGCAGCAGAAATAAGAACAAGAAAAACCCAAAGGAGTTCGGATATGACAATATTCATGAATCAAGAAGTAAAGCATGCTATAATAAAATTTCCTTTGAGGGATTGAGTTTACACTCAACCAGAAAAATCGGCTGGCCCCTCAGCGGCCTGAGTCTTGAGCGTATAAAGGATATCCACGCCACTACAGGAAATCAACATGATCGGGAGAACCCGTAGCAACTTTTTGAACAAGCACCAGGTCGGGAGAGGACAATCAACATCTCCACAGACTCCTAGATCTGTTGTAGGAGAGGTGGCGACAGCACTCGCTGGGATCGAGATCGAGATCAGCAATGGCGAAGGCGTAACATCTTACGTCGGCTTTCTAGGGTTATCAGTCTTATCACACAGTACGACTCATGTGCTCAGACAGAAAATTGATCACACTTTAGTCAAACCATAAAACTTCCTATTTATACTCCAAGAGGTAAATAGAACAGCTTTCGTAGGCTTTCAACAGACCCAGCACTTAGAATCTAGAATTCGACATGACATGTAACACACCAAATCCCAAGATTGGGATCTTGTTGGGTGACACGGCCTGGGACACGGGCGTTTCACAGGGCGTGTCCTGCTCGGGTGAGCAGCCCGGCGAGTGGTCGACGGAAATGTGCTCGACGAAAATTTTGAGAGGGAACATGCCCTCTGACACGGGCATGTCGGAGGCCGTGTCCCCCTTGCGTCGACGAACTTTGTTCGACAAATTACACGCTGCATGCATATCTGCAGCCACGTAAGGGCACACGGCCTATGACATGGGCGTGTCACATGGCCGTGTCCTTCTCTGGATTTGGCCAGGCAATGAGGCTTGCTGAACACATGCGGGACACGGGCGTGTTTGAAGGCATGTCCGGGTACACGGCCTGTGACACAGGCGTGTCACATGGTCGTGTACTGGTCTGGATAAGTCGGTTGTGTGCCGCGTAAGGTACACGGCCTGTGACACGGGTGTGTCACAGGGCGTGTCAGCCAAAAAATATACTATGGTGGAAAATTTGTGGCCGTCCATTTTCTTCAGCTACGATCTGATGGCTCAGGTTCCTCCCTGCTGCTTTAAGGCCGAGAATGAGAAAGGAATTCTCATTATTCACTTGACAACTCGCTTTCTAAGAGAGAAGAGAGAGCAAGGAGGAGAAGGAGAGGGGAGTCGACCACCGGTGGAGCTGCTGAGGTTCGATTCGAGATCCGAGGCTAGCATTGTGAAGGCAAGGCTGCTGTAGTGCTTTCCAGCAGGCTAGAAGTCTATGGCTCCAAAGAGGTCTTTAAGGGTAACGATCTTCCTTCTTGGCCATATGAAGTCCTCCTTTTTGGCATGTGCATGGATTTACCCCACCAGACGGTGCATTATGAAGGGATTTCTTGGGTTAATTCTTGGAATCCCCAATAATTTGGCATATAGATCCAGAAATGGAGTACGGAATAGGAATGTTGTGTGAAGCCCATCTGGATAGGTTGGTCTGGATTGGTGATGTTGCATATACACACTTGAGAAGACTCCGTGATTAAACATGTAGTTTATGGAGTCAATTGTGTTGTACCTGTGAAGGCGAGTAGTAGGAAGTACTAGAGTGGTAGGCTAGGAAAATACCCATGTGATACTTGTGATGCTTGTGATGTTCAATGGGTTTTGCCTGTGAAGGATAATAGCAGGAAGTACTGGATTAGAAGTCTAGGAAAATACTCTTGCGATGCTTTTGATGCTTACTGGGTTGTGCCTGTGAAGGGTAGTAGCAGGAAGTACTGATAGGGAAACCCAGGAAGACACCCACAAAATGCTTGTGATGTATCACGCGAAGCATGGTAGCCAGTCCCTCGAGGACGGTCTGGCTATGTGTGAGCTTGATGTATTCTTAAAAATGCTTTATGCCAAATAGGTAAGTTGAAACCGACCTGCGCCTTTTACTTAGCTGCGAGTACATTGGTATTTGGTGATGGAAAGGCGACTTAAGCAACGTGGGGTGGTTGATCTGACCTGCGTTATGTTCGTCCGACTTGAAGACCTGAAAGTGCGGTCGGTTGGAGCGCAAAGCGAGAGTCTTAGGCCTGTGTGCCACTAAGAATACAGCCTCCGGCTGAATTCCATAGAGCAAAATGCTCAATTTTATCATTGGGTTTCGCCCTGATACGATGGTGGGCAACTGGTATATCCGGTACACCAAGAATGTCCCCTGAGTGCACGGATCGTCGGGCCACATGGCTGACGGTTGTGATGGCTTGCTTGTGTGTGAGAGCATAATGTGTGATGTATATTTATCTGCCGGTGAATTATTATGCCTGCAGGGAAGGAATATCACTGCTCCGATAAAGGGGTAGGGTCGTTATAAATTGGTCAGCTGAATGCTGACCGTTGCCGTGTTTGCCACCGTTAGGTGGGCTGTCCATGTACTGGTGCTGGAGAGTTGAGTGGGACATTTAAAAGCTGAAGGCTATGCTGAAATATATTATGTTTTGTTCATGTGTGACCAGCCTGCGCGCCGATGTTTGGAAGCCACTTTTGTAAAGAGGAACTGTAAGGCCATAAGGCCGACTGATATTGTATTTTGTGTACATTCCTATCTATATCAATGTGGGTGTTTATATCAGTGGACATTCATGGTTGGGGTTCAGTATAAATGTTAAAAGCTTCTGCTAGCATGCTATGAGTTAGGATGCGCAACTCTGGTCTCAACCCATGACGTCGCCGCCTGTTTTGTGACATTTGATGTGAGGCCACGGCCGGGCCTTCTATTATATGTTATATGTACGTGTGAACCACGTTAACACTAATGAACTCTTGAATGTCCACTTAGGAATGCAAATACACTTGTTTTGGGAACCTGTGTGTTAATGGTATTGCTTTTGGCTATATGTTTGTTGCTTACTTGTGTGTGTTTTGACGACTGTAGGCGACTATCGCGACTCCGTGGCAACAGGAACCACAACATTCGATGGGAAGCATGACATCAACTGTGGTACCAACATCTCCTCCATCGATAGAGACAGTTCGATTGATCGCTGATGTGGTTTTTGTAATGCTCAAGGCTCACCATGAGGGACAGGTTCAACCCTCTGATCTGGTCATGCGTCCCATGCCGGTCAGTGTACTTGTGCAGACGGCAAGGGGACACGCATCAGCTTCGTCGTTGAACATGTGCTTGAGCGAAGGAGTGGACACGGTTGAGGAATACTTTCATGCATTTATTGCGCTGAGACAACAACCAGAGTTTGTGTTTGAAACCGAGGAGACTAAGATCAATAAATTTTATGATGGGCTACGTCAGGAACTACAATTTCTGTTGATTGGTCGTAAGTTGTTGGGATTCCAAACATTGGTGGATTCAGCTAGACTTTTGTAGATGGACTTGATAAGAGCCCAACAAATGTCTGCGATCAGGGAAGTGAGTTCTCCAATGGTTGGAAAGTCTGCTCACCGCAGGAGGTGGAATCACATGGCTCGTGCTTGTTATACTTGTGGAAAGAAAGGACACATTGCCCGAGACTATCGGGTTGGCGTGAAGAAGCCAAAGAAGCAATACAAGTGCTACTCTTGTGGTAAAGCAGGCCATAAAGCCCGAGATTGACGAGTTGGCCCGTAGAGGACAAGAAACAAGAAGGAAATTTCAACTTTATGTACATAAATAACTGTGTTACTCGTGTATTCGTGGTCTATGCATGTGTTATATGTACAAAAGTCAGTTTTGAATGACAGTTTCCACTGTTTCGTTTGTGCTTATATGGGTACAATGCATATATATGTTTGTGATAAATGTGTTTGCACGATAGTCGTGAACACGAATAGAAGTGGATGTGCTATTATATGGGGACATTTTCGTCCGTAGGATTTATCGGCAAATGGTTGCGCAGAAGATAGGAGCGTTGTATGGTGAAATTGGAAAGGCAGTGGTGGAGTCCTCTGCATCCCAGGTGCAATCCTGGCCAGTAAGAGGCCATTAAGCACAGTGATGTTGTCACAAGTGTGCGATAACATCGTTGGTTGCTTGTCTGATTGCATACTTTGTGTTAGATCCCTAGTTGGATTTGGGCTAGGTTTACTAAACTAGGATGTTTGACCAAACATGTATAGCTAGGGTAATGTGTGTGTCCTAGAGTCTAGGCCATGTCCTTACAGTCAACACTGCATGGACCAGCCATCAACAGACTAAAAAAGACTCAAGACTTAGAGAAATTTCAAAGACTCAGGAAATGAGTTCGACGTTCGTCGAACTCAGGTCGACGAATGGCGTGCTCAGCTCGACGAACTCAGAGACAATTCTCTGAGCTGAGCTCGACGAACTTTGTTCTCAGTTCGACGATCTATGGACACTATACTTCAACATTCCAAGTCCAGAATTCTTCTCACTAAACTCCAGTCGACAAAGTTAGAATATCAGCTCGACGAACTTGGATCTTAGGTCGACAATTTCTGGATCATCTACTTCAACATCTTATTCCAGAAACATCTAAGTATTCTAAGTCCAGGATCACACTCCAATCGACGAACTCACCTTCTCAGCTCGACGAACTTAGACCACAGTCTTGGCAAGGTTTATCAAGTAGCAGTTAGAAGCGCTCAGCTTGACGAAACTAGTTCTCAGGTCGACGAACCCAGTTCTGAGGTCAATGATTTCTGGTCACGTTACTTCAACATTCTTAAGTCCAAGAAACATGGAATTCTAAACTCCAGTCGACGAAGTTATACTCTCAGCTCGACGATCTTGATGCAAAGAATTAGCAAGGGTCTAGAGAAAGCAGTTATCTGCTCTTAGGTCGACGTTCTTGGATCTCAGCTTGACGAACAACTATTATCTGGTCGACGAACTTGACTTCTCAGCTTGACGAACTCTAGATTCAGGTCGATGAATTATGTTTTCTGCTTAACGATTTCTGTGAAGTTCCAGACTTAGATATTTTCCTCCCTCTGTCCTTAATTTATTGCAGTAATTCCTGAGTAATCAATGCTAAATATTCTCTGAATATTACCGTTAGACACGCCATTGATTATGAATTTCATCAGGATTATTGCTTGTCATTTTTCCATGGGTCAGTTGGGGAAATAAATCAATGCGAATATTCTCCAGGACGTCAGCATTGAATGAAGGAAGAAATTCAAAATTCGGAAAGAAGATTACACATAAATATAAAAAGGATTTTTCTTTTTCTTCTTTCAGTAGAAAGAACACACACAAGACAACAATAAGGGTCTTCTACCTTCTTCTCAGGAGAACACGCAGAGTATAATAGAGTAACAACAATCATTCAGTAACATAGAACAAGAAGCCCTAGCCCTTGACCAGAGAAAAAACAGCAAGCTGAAGAAGAAGAAGAACAACCATTTAAATCAAGAGTCTTCTTCTGTCTTCATCCCAGGATTTTTCAAAAGACAACAATTACTATATCAGTAAAGAAGCACCTGGATACCTGCTAGTCAAGGCTGAAACATTGAAGGCCTACTCACCATGAAGCAAAGCTCCCCTTCCTGAACAAATCTAGATCTCAGGGGGAGCTTTATCAAAATCAAGATCCACTAAAGTCTTCTCAATTGTAATTGAGAAAGAGAAGACATAATCACTCTCTCATCCCTCACTGTATAAAGGGTTCTTAACTCCCTTCAAAAGTTATTCCTGGTTGCAAGTCACATGATCAAAAGACTTGAGGATTGGATTTTGAGCACCTGATCAAAAGCTTATTGGTGGCACTCACCTGATCAAAAACCTGAGTGGATTCCTGCTAGGGTGGTAGAAGAGTGGATGTACCCAGGTTGGGGAACCACTATAAAATTCTTGTGTTGTTTGGTTGCACCTTTTATTTTGTTCTTGCTGTGGCTGTGTGGCTTAGGTTTGCTGTGTTTGATTGAGTTATCTGAGGACTGATTTGTTAATTAGCAAAAAGTTTTATAAACCCTAAATACTCTATTCACCCCCCCCCCCCCCTCTACAGTATTTCATATATAACCCTTACTTTCACTTTGTATGTAGCTTGTGTGTGATTTATGTGTCACATGCTTTGTTATGAGTCAGAACACGCTAGCGAGAACACTTTTTGATATGGGTGCTTCGCATTCATGTCGTTCTAAGGACTTCGTAACTCTGATTGGAGTACCTAATCATGTCAAGAGAATTATCGTAAGGGTGTTATTACCGAATGGATGTTTGATGATGGCGGATAGAGCTTGCGATGTGGCGGTGCAAATTGGAAGTCAGGAATTTTGTTTGAATGCATATGTGATGTCGATATCAGAGTTTAATGTAATCTTTGGTATGGATTGGCTTTCAGAGCAGCGTACCTTTATTGATTGTAATGCCAACGTGCCAAATAGAACACACTGGGCCATAATACCAAGCTTGAGACTAAGTTCGCGGGTATGCGAGGAGTGAGAGGGACCTTGATGTCTGCACTCCAAGTCGTCAATGCTGTTCGGAAGGGCGCAGAGTTATTCTTCACGCTTATTCAGGCTGTTGAGCCAAAGGCCAATGTGAGCAATATTCCGAGTGTATCAGAGTTTACTGATGTGTTTCCTACGGATCTTCCTGGGCTACCACCCCAGTGGGAGATCGACTTCGCTATTGAGTTGGTTCCAGGTGTGAACCTATGGCCCGCTCGCCATATCGCGTCGCGCCAAAAGAATGGCTTAGTTAAATGTCCAATTGCAAAAGTTGTTGGGGCAGGGATATATACGCCCACTTATGTCACCTTGGAGCACACCTGTTCTGTGTGTGAAAATGAAAGACGGTGGTTTGCGGTTATGTATTGATTATCGTGAATTGAATAAGCTGACAGAGAAGAACAAGTATCTGATTCGACGAATAGATGAATTGTTCGATCAGCTGGTTGGATCAACCATCTACTCCAAATGGAATTTGTAATCTGGATATTGAGGATTCAGGAAGGTGACATTCCAAAGACCGCGTCTGGAACACGCTGCGGTCATTATAAGTTCACGGTAATGTCGTTTGAGCTATGCAATGCGCCATCGATGTTCATGGACCTAATGCACCGAACGTTCCGAGAGTACTCAGACATATTTGTGATCGTGTTCATTGATGATATCTTGGTGTACTCGCAACTGAAGCTAATCATACAAACCACTTTCAGTTGGTGTTGCATACCTTGCAAAGGAATAAGCTCTGTGCCAAGTTCTCGAAGTGCGAGTTTTGGCGATCATCGGTGGCTTTTCTTGGCAATGTGGTAAGTGGATAAAAGCCATACAAGAATGGCCGGTGTTGTCTTCGGTGGCCGAAGTGAGGAGTTTCTTTGGACTGGAAGTCTACTACAGATGGTTTGTTGAAACGTTCTCACGACTCGCTTTTCCTCTGACCACACTGACGAGGAAGGATCAAAAGTTCGTTTGTATGCCGGACTGTGCGCGAGCTTTTGAAGAGCTAAAGAGTCGTTTGACCACAGCGCCTGTATTGAGATCACATGTGGTACCGAAGGATATGAGATTTATAGTGATGCTTCAGGAAACGGCTTAGGTTGCATTCTTCTACAGTTTGGAAGAGTGATTGCTTATGGCTCACTCCAGTTGGAGGTGCATGCGCGAAATTATCCCGTCCACGATTTAGAATTAGCGGTGGTGATCTTTGAACTAAAGTTATGGTGACATTATCTTTATGGCGTAAAAGTGGATATCTTTACGGACCATAAGAGCCTAAAGTACTTGTTGGAGCAGAAGGATCTGAATAGGCAACAACGAAGGTGGATGGAGTTCCTTGGGGATGACACCTTTGGGATTCATTATACGCCCGGGAAGGGAAAAGTGGTCGCTGATGCCTTGAGTCGGAGAACTCTGTCAATAGCAAATTGGTTGCAGATGCACGATAAACATCTGATCCAGGAGTTGGAAGCATTAGAGATTGCTTGTGTTGATAAGAATTCTACAACTGATGCATGTTTGAACTGGATGGAGTTACAGTATGACCTTGCAGACAGGATTCGAAGAGCAATGAAACTTGATGAAAGTCTCCAACGCTATGCAAAGGATGGGCTGGATGGCCAATTCTCCTAGAATGACGACCTTTTACGTAAAGAGGGCCGTTTGTGCATCCCGAGCATGGGTAAGTTGCGAGAAGAGTTGAGGTACGAAGCCCATGTTACGAAGTACTCAATTCACCCTAGGAGCAAAAAGATGTTCATGGACATGAAGAAGCTGTTCTGGTGGCCAGGACTTAAGAAAAAATTAGCTCGCTATGTGGCTAAGTATCAAACATGTGCCTTGGTGAAGGCGGAATGCCAGAAGCCTGGAGGTTTCTTAAAGGCGTTGTCGATTCCGGATTGGAAGCCGTAGCATCGTGAGTGACCGTAATGGGCAGTTCACATCGAAAAATTAGAGGCACATCCATCAATTATTGGGAACGAAGTTAGCATTCAGTACGGCCTTTCATCCCCACATGATGGCCAGACTGAAAGAACCAACAGAACAATGGAGGATATGCTACGAATGGATGCCCTGGATTTTGGTACGAGAGGGGAAGATCATCTATATCTGGTGGAGTTTTCCTACAATAACATCTACCAAGCGAGCATCAATATGGCACGGTTTGAAGCTCTGTATGGTCGGAAGTGCCGTACAGCGTTAGCTTTGGCAGAAGCAGGCGAATCCAACCTCTAAGTGTCAAGAAGTTGCTGACGCGATCTCGACGATACGCTCTATTTGAGGGAGGCTACTGATAGCCCGGGATCAAAAAGTGAAATACTACAATGCCAAGCCTGGAACGTTGAGTTCAGGGTAGGCGATTGGGTATATTTGAAGATCAAACCCTTCAAAGGCATGTCAAGGATTCAGCGTCTGTAAAAGTTGAGTCTAAGATATCTTCGTCCGTTTGAAGTGGTGGAGTGAACTGGGGAAGCTGCATATCGGCTAGCTCTTTCGGCAGACTTGGATAGATTACATGATGTGTTTTACATCTCGGTGCATTGGAAAGTCATCAAAGATCCAGCTCAAGTGATCGAGAACGATCGTGTGCCGGTGGAGTACGGGCTAACAACGAAGGTTAGACCCCGAGGATCGCGCCGATAAACAGTTGCGCAACAGGACAATCGGGATGGTCAAAGTCCGGTGGGATAATTGTGGTCGTGAGAAGCTAACAAGGGAGCGAGAGCAGACCATGCGTGGTGAATTTCTCGAGCTATTTGTGTAAACGGTTATGTCGTGCGTATCAAGATGTATTAAACTCTTATGGAATATAACATCTTATTTTGATTTCCTTACTGAGCGGAAATTTCGGGGACGAAATTTCTTGTAAGGAGGGGAGGATTGTAACACCCCAAATCCCAAGATTGGATTCTTGTTGGGTGACATGGTCTGGGACACGGGCATGTCCCATGGCGTGTCCTACTCTGGTGAGCAGCCCGACGAGTGGTCGACGGAAATGCGCTCGACAAAATTTTTGAGAGGTAACACGCACTCCGACACGGGCGTGTCGGAGGCCATGTCCCCCTTGGGTCGACGAACTTTGTTCGACAAAGTGCACATTGCAGGCATGTCTGCAGCCGTGTAAGGGCATACAGCCTGTGACACGGGCGTGCCACATGGCTGTGTCCTTCTCTGGATTGGCCAGGCAATGAGGCCTGGTGAACACGGGCTGGACACAGGCGTGTCTGAAGCCATGTCTGGGTACACGGCCTGTGACACGGGCGTGTCACCTGGCCGTGTATTGGTCTGGATAAGTCGGTTATGTGCCGCTTAAGGTAGATGCCCTGTGACACGGGTGTGTCACAGGGCGTGTCATCCAAAAAATTGACCTTGGTTGAAAATTTGTGGCCGTCCATTTTCTTTAGCTAGGATCTGATGGCTCAGGTTCCTCCCTGCTACTTAAAGGCCGAGAATGAGAAAGGAATTCTCATTATTTACTTGGCCATTCTCTTTCTAAGAGAGAAGAGAGAGCAAGGTGGATAAGGAGAGGGGAGTCGGCCACCGGTGGAGCTGCTGCGGTCCGATTCGAGATTCGAGGCTAGTGTTGTGAAGGCAAGGCCGCTGCAGTGCTTTCTAGTCATTTAGAAGTCTATGGCTCCAAAAAGGTCTTCAAGAGTAATGATCTTCCTTCTTGGCCATGTGAAGGCCTCCTTTTTGGCACGTGCATGGATTTCCCCCACCAGAGGGTGGATTGTGAAGGGATTTCCTTCGGTTGATTCTTAGAATCCCCAATAATTTGGCATATAGATCCGGAAATGGAGCACGGAATAGGCTTGTTGTATGAAGGTCATCTGGACAGGTTTGTCTGGATTGGTGATGTTGCATATACACACTGGAGAAGACTCCGTGATTAAACATATAGTTTATGGAGTCAAATGGGTTGTACCTGTGAAGGCGAGTAGCAGGAAGTACGGGAGTGGTAGTCTAGGAAAATACCCTTATGATACTTGTGATACTTGTGATGTTCAATGGGTTGTGCCTGTGAAGGATAGTGGCAGGAAGTACTGGATTGGAAGTACAGGAAAATACTATTGTGATGCTTGTGATTCTTACCAGGTTGTGCCTATGAAGGGTAGTAGCAGGAAGTACTGGTAAGGAAACCAAGGATGACACCCACTAAATGCTTGTGCTGTATCACACGAATCATAGTAGCCAATCCCTCGAGGATGGTATGGCTATGTGTGAGCTTGATGAATTCTTAAAAAAGCTTTATGCCAAACAGGTAAGGTGAAACCGACCCACATCTTTTACTTAGCCGCGAGAATGTTGGTATTCGGTGATGGCAAGGTGACTTGAGAAACGGGGGGTGGTTGATCCAACTTGCGTTATGTTCGTCCGACCTAAAGACCTGTAAGTGCGATCTATTGGAGCACATAACGAGTTATAGGCAAGCGCACCACTAAGACTACAGTCTCCGGCTGAATGTCATGGAGCAAAATACTCAATTTTACTGTGGTGTTTCAACCCTGATACGGTGGTGGGCAACTGGTATATCCGGTACACCAAGACTGTGCCCCGAGTGCACGGATCGTCAGGCCGCGTGGCTGACAGTTGTTATGGCTTACTTGCACGTGAGAGCACATTGTGTGATGTATATTTATCTACCTGTGAATTGTTATGCCTACTGGGAAGGAATACCACTGCCCCGAGAAAGGGGTAGGGTCGTTATAAATTGGTCAGCTGAATGCGGACCGTTGCCTTGTTTGCCATCATTGGGTGGGCTGTCCTTGTACAGGTGCTGGAGATCTGAGTGGGACATTTAAAGGCCGAAGTCCCTGCTGCTGCTGCTGCCGATGCTGCTGCTAGCCCTTGAAGGCTAAGCTGAAACATTTTATGTTTTGTTCATGTGTGGCCGGCTGGCCCGTCGATGTTTGGAAGCCACTTTTGTAAAGAGTAACTGTAAGGCCATAAGGCCGACTTGTATTGTATTTCGTGTACATTCCTATCTATATCAATGTGGGTGTTTATATCAGTGGATATTCATGGTTGGGGTTCAGTATTAATGTTAAAAGCTTCTGCTAGCATGCTATGAGTTAGGATGCGCAACTTTGGTCTCAACCCATGATGTCGCCGCCTGTTTTATCACACATGATGTGGGGCCCCAGCCGGGCCTTCTATTATATGCTATATGAACGGATGGAGACGTTACATGACAACCCTTGTCTCAACGAATCGTCGAGTATCTACAACATACACGACGAAATCAACACCAACCTCCATCCAAATCAACACTTGAATCGACAAAGGCGTTCAATGGACTCAACGCCTTCAATGCCTTCTATGCCATGGAGTTGAGTGACCTTAACACACTCAACGCCAAAGGCCAGATGCAGCGTTCGACGAATCAGCGCCAAAGGACAAATTCATCGAACGGAGTTCGATGAATCTGCGCTAAGGCAAAATTCGTCGAATAGAGTTTGACGAACCTGCGCCAAGGCCAAATTTGTCAAACGGAGTTCGATGAACCTACGACAAGGCCAAATTCGTCGAATGGAGTTCGACGACTGTGTCATGGCGTTTAGTAAACTCAACACACTCAACGCTTTTTCCTTAGAATATTTTAAGACTTTTCCTTTTCTTTCAACTCATCACATGAGCTATACAATACAGATCCAATCTCCCAATTTCTCAACAATCTTATTTGTGACCCTAATAGGCTCATACTGAGTTGGTTGTGAGGCTACATGCTTGATCACTTCCAGATCACTATGGTTGCACCAACAGTCTCCCACTTGATCTAAAAAGTATCAAACAAAAGTTTCACAAACAATGAGCGACATCTAGCAATACATCATTGCTCCACAAACAGCTAGATTCTATAAACTCATAAGCCATTGTGACAAATGTTACAGTGTTGTTATGTCCCTTTGTCCCTTACATACAGATAGAACTAGAGGTATAGACCGTGTTACCCTCATAATTGTTCAATCCCAGTTTCCTGATCTAGAATGGACTTTCAGAAATTGGTGAGCCCAATATCATATATTGACTCAACTAAGCATGACCATGCATTTCTCAGTCCTATTCAATCAAGGGGCCCATGTATTTGACTCCTGTCATATAGGAGGACAAATCTCATCTCTTCTTACACGCAAACACCCAAATGATTCATAACGTGTAACAGCCCAAAGTTCTGAAACAGGAAAATTTAGGTGACACGGCCTGGGACACGGGCGTGTCCCAGGGCGTGTCAAGTGACACGGCCTGCGACACGGGCGTGTCGCAGGGCGTGTCGAGGTTGTGTCGACGATTGGGCTTTGTCTCGACGATTTTTGCTCGCGACGATTCGTCGAGAGGAGGCACACGGCCCAGTACACGGGCGTGTCCAAGGCCGTGTCACATGCTCGACGATTTTTGCTCGACGATCGTCGAGTGTCGAGAAGTGTGTGTCGAGTGTTGAACACGGCCTGTGACACGGGCGTGTCACAGGGCCAAATCAGGCGACGAACTCAGCCCGCCGAAGGATTTCGACAGGGCGTGTCTTTATGCCGTGTCTGGGCACACGGCCTGGGATACGGGCGTGTCACAGGCCGTGTGAAGTCTCGTGATGATTTGGGATTTTTTTCCCCCAGGTACACGGCCACAGACACGGGCGTGTCTGAAGGCGTGTTGGTGACACGGCCCATGACACGGGCGTGTCCCGTGGGCGTGTCACTGGTTTGGATAAGTCGGTTGACCACCGCTTGAGGCACACGTCCTGGCACACGGCCGTATCGGGTCAAAATATGTGTTTTTGGCAGAATCGTGACCGTCCATTCCTTCAGTCTGGATCCAAGGGCTGAAGCCCCTTCTCCTTTTTCCTTAAGGGCCGAAATCAGAGAAGTGTTGCTCACTTGAATTTGGCCTTCATCTTTCTTCAAGAGAGAGAAAGAGAGAGAGAAAGGAGGAGGAGAGAAAAGGGGGCTGCTGCTGGTGGTGCTGCGGTTTACCGACGAGAGATCCGAAGCCAGCGTTGCGGAGGAAACGATCTTGCGAGTCTTGCAAGCTAGCTTGGAAGCCATGACACCGAAGCGGTCGTCAAGGGTAACGACTTTTCTTCCTAGCCATGTGAAGGCTTTCCTTTTTGGCATATTTTGTGATTCCCCCCACCAAGAGGTGGCTGACTTTGGGAAATCTTTGGGTGGATGCTTGAATCCTCTTGTGTTAGCATATAGATCCGGAAATGGAGTACGGAATAGGCATGCTGTGTGAAGCCCATCTGGACAGGTTAGTCTGGATTGGTGATGTTGCATACGAACCGGAGAAGACTCCGTGATAAACGTGTAGTGTACGGAGTCTACGGGTTATGCCTGCGAAATGGAGTAGCAGGAAGTACTGGGGTGGTAGCCCAGGAAAATAGCCATGTGATGTTTTGGGTCCAACCTGTGAGTGAGGCACAGGAAGTACTGGTGGGACCAGGAAAGGCCCCTTTTGTGATGCTTGATGTCATAGGGCGTCCACCTGTGAAGCGAGTCACAGGAAGTACTGGTGTGCCCAGGAAAGACCCCTGACATTTGTGCTTGTGCGGTGTCCACCTGTGGAGAGAGTCACAGGAAGTACTGGTGCGCCCAGGAAAGACCCGCTGTTGTTGTAAGGAAATGGGTATAGTGAAATACCCAGGCTTGAATGCCAAGAACAGGATTGGTGAGACCGACCCGCGCCTTTGATATAGCCATGAGTACGCTGTACTCGGAGAAGGAAAGGCGATTTGAGCAACGGGGGGTGGAGGATCCGACCTGCGCTATGTCCGTCCGACGTGAGACCAAAAAGTGCGGTCTGTTGGAGCGCATAGCAAGAGTCTTCGGCCTGCGCGCCATGACACAACGGGGGGCTACGGGCCATCCCGGTGTCCGAGGACTAACTCCGGCTGCACGCCATGGAGTAAATGCTCAAGAGATTTACCGTTGGGTGATAAACCTGATACGGTGGTGGGCAAGAGGTTGCCAGAACACCAAGAATGTGCCCTGAGTGCACGGACCGTTGGGCCGGGTGGCAAACGGTTGTGATGGCTTGTGTGCGTGAAAGCACCTTTTGATGATATAGCTTGCCATACTTGTGATATGATATGCCTGCAGGGAAAAATACCGCTGCCCCGAGAGAAGGGGTAGGGTCGTTATAATTTGGTCAGCTGAACGCTGACCGTTGCTTTTGTTTGCCACCGGTGGGTGGATTGTCCTTGCACAGGTGCTGGAGAGCCGAGCGGGACGCGTCGAGGTTGATGTTCCTGCTGGTGTTGCTGCTGCTGCTGTTAGCCCTCGAAGGCTAAGTGTGTCTTTTGTGTGTTTTCTTTTCTTGTGGCCGGCCTGCGCGCCAATCTGTTTTAGGCCACTGTGTGAAAGCCATGTAAGGCCATAAGGCCAACTCTTTTGACATGTTGTAAAACATTCCTTGATATATATAAAATGTGGAGTTTTATGTTTGGACATTCATGAGGAGTTCAAGTAGTTTAGGCTTCCGCTAGAATGCTTGTGATAGGTGCGATGCGCTACTCTGGTATCATCCTGTATCTTCACCGACTGTTTTGTGGTATATCCTATGGGGCCCCGGCCGGACCTTCTAGAATATATCATATGAACGGATGGGGTTGTTACATTTTTGGTATCGGTTGTCTTGGTCTTTCCCTCTCGACGTCGTGGTCGACTTCTTTTGTGGGGTGGCGAGCACGTGTTTGTGCACACCAAAGTATACGATTGAACTCCTGAATGTCCATGAATGCATTTTGTATGTTTGAGGAACCTGCGTGTTCCTATTTTGTGTTGTTTGCTTGGGTACAACCGCTAATGTGTGCGTCTTGTCCACCTTTAGGTGACACGAAGTGGAGCTGGGCCGTCTGAGCCCCAGCGTTCTGATGAAAGTACGGCACCAGCTGCGGTGCCTACACCTCCACCGTCTGCAGAACATGTCCGTTTAGTTGCGGAGGCCTTGTATACCATGATCCAAGGTCAGCCACTCAGGCAGGAACAAGAGGCTGTGAGGCCAGATCAGGCGGTGGCAAGGCCTGAACCTGTTATGGATGTGGTTCCTCGAGCGGCTGAGAAGCAGCTAACACGGTTTATGAGTTTCCATCCGCCTATGTTTTCGGGAGCGGGAACCCCGACGCAGGCTGAGGATTGGTTGTCACGCGTCAAGCGAGTGATGACGGCGATAGGCACGGCGGAACATCAGAAAGTTACCTTAGCCACCTTCTTGCTTGAAGGAGAAGCTCGCTTATGGTGGGATGAGATGGAGTTGCATCATTTGGCGGGTCGTCCGCTAACCCAAGTGTCGATGGAAGAATTCTCCCGGCTCTTCCTTGCGAAGCACCTTCCTGTGGCTCAACGGATAGCCATGGAAAATGAATTCCAACGGTTGACTCAAGGTGATGGCAGTGTTGACGTGTACCTGCATGAGTTTACTCGCTTAGGGCGGTATGCGGGTTCCATTTTTGCTGATGAGCAGAGGAAGACTAATCGGTTCTATGAAGGGCTGAGGGACGAGCTGAGATTCCTTGTGTCCAGTTCTGTGAACCAAGGTTTCCAACCGTTGGTTGACACTGCGACCGCATTGGAAAAAGACATGAAGAGGGTGCAAGGGAAGAGAGCGTTGGTGATGACGCAACCGGAATGGAAGGCGCCCCGATCAGGAAAACCATTTTATAAGAAGAGATGGGGTAAGAAGTCCAAGCCTAGTGGACAAGCTCCTTCATCAGTTGCAACGGGAGCAACCTCAGGGGCAAGCTCCAAGCCAGACACTCGTACCTGCTTCAATTGTGGTAGGATGGGGCATATTGCGCGAGATTGTCGGATGCCGCCAAAGAGCGAAAAGAAGGCGGGAGCATCTTATGCGGAGAAAGGAAAGGCGGTGGTGGATTCCTCTGCCTCGCAGGCGCAACCCCGAGTCTACAATCTTGGCCTGCAAGAGGCCATCAAGCAGAGTGACGTGGTCACAGGTATGAGTTTAGTTTTGCATATGCGATTGTTTGTATGCTTTATTTAGTCCCCCTATGTTTGTGGTTTGTGTGTGTGACATGTTTGTCATAGGCTTTGTGATGATTCGGGACACGCTGGCGCGAGCACTGTTTGATACAGGTGCATCGCATTCTTTTCTGTCTCGTGAATTTGTTACGCGGCTTGGGATACCCAGTCGTGCAAAGACAGATAGCGTCAGAGTGGTGTTGCCGAATGGATGTTGGATGCTTGCGGATCAAGCTTGCGATGTGGCGGTTCAGTTCGGAAGTCGGGATTTTTGTTTATCCGCATTTGTTTTGCCAATATCGGAATTCGATGTGATTTTTGGGATGGATTGGCTTGCGGAGCAGCATGCTATGAATGATTGCCAGTCCAAAGAAATCACGTTGGGCCAGAATACCGAACAGGAGACCAAGTTCGCAGGTATGCGAGGAGTAGGCGGGACGTTGATGTCTGCACTCCAGGTAGTCAAAGCTGTTCGGAAGGGTGCGGAGTGTTACTTTGCACTAATTCAGGCTGTTGAGCCTAAGGCCACTTTGTGTGAGGTTCCGATTGTGGCAGAATTTACAGATGTGTTTCCCACGGATCTCCCTGGGCTACCACCCCAGCGGGAGATTGACTTCACAATTGAGTTGGTGCCAGGTGCGAAACCCGTGGCCCGCTCGCCATATCGCGTTGCGCCTAAAGAGATGGCTGAGTTGAAGGTTCAACTACAAGAAATGATAGAGCAAGGTTATATCCGCCCAAGTATGTCACCTTGGAGCGCGCCTGTGCTTTTTGTAAAGAAGAAAGATGGTGGGTTACGGTTGTGTATCGATTACCGTGAATTGAATAAGCTGACCGAGAAGAATAAGTATCCTATACCTCGGATTGATGAGTTATTTGATCAGCTAGTTGGCTCGACCGTCTATTCGAAGTTGGACCTGAAGTCTGGTTATTACCAGTTAAGAATTCGGGAAGGTGACATTCCCAAAACCGCATTTGGAACGCGCTATGGACACTATAAGTTCACAGTTATGCCCTTTGGATTGTGTAATGCGCCTTCGGTGTTTATGGATTTGATGCACCGTATTTTCCGTGAGTACCTGGATCTGTTTGTGATTGTGTTCATTGATGACATCCTGGTGTACTCGAAGTCCAAAGCTGAGCATGAGATTCACTTGCGGTTGGTGTTGAACACGTTGAGGCAAAATCAGCTCTATGCCAAGTTTTCGAAGTGCGAGTTTTGGCTATCGTCAGTGGCATTTTTGGGCCATGTGGTGAGTGGAGCGGGCATTGCAGTGGATCCAGCGAAGATAAAAGCCATACAAGAATGGCCAATGTTATCTTCCGTGGCCGAGGTCAGGAGTTTCCTTGGACTTGCGGGCTACTATAGAAGATTTGTGGAAAACTTCTCGCGGATCGCTTTGCCGCTAACCACACTGACGCGAAAAGATCAGAAGTTCGTTTGGACGCCAGAGTGCGCACGAGCTTTTGAAGAGCTGAAGGTTCGATTGACCACGGCGCCGGTGTTGTCGTCGCCATGTGGAACTGATGGATTTGTAATTTATAGTGATGCCTCAGGGAGCGGCTTAGGCTGCGTTCTTCTGCAGAGCGGAAAGGTGATTTCTTATGGCTCACGCCAGCTGAAGGTGCATGAGCGAAACTATCCCGTCCATGATTTGGAATTAGCGGCGGTGATTTTTGCACTCAAGTTGTGGCGACACTACCTTTATGGCGTGAAGGTAGAGATCTATACTGATCATAAGAGCCTAAAGTATCTGTTAGAGCAGAAAGACTTGAATATGCGACAACGAAGGTGGTTGGAGTTTCTCGGGGACTATACTTTTGAGATTCACTATACACCCGGGAAGGGGAATGTTGTCGCAGATGCCTTGAGTCGGCGAGTTCCGGCTAGAGCGAATTGGTTACAAAGGCATGATGAACGTCTTATCCAGGAGTTAGAAGCATTGGAGATCTATTGTGTTGACAAGAATTCCACTGCCACTGCATGTTTGAACTGGATCGAGGTGCAATGTGACCTTGCGGACCGAGTTCGACGGGCAACGGAGTTGGATGAAGATCTCTTACGCTATGTGAATGAAGGGCCTGAGGGCAAATTCACCTGGAATGGTGGTCTTTTGCGCAAAGAGGGCCGTTTGTGCGTCCCGAATGTGGGGAAGTTGCGGGAAGAACTGATGTATGAAGCACATTATACGAAGTATTCCATTCACCCCGGGAGCACAAAGATGTTCAACGATATGAAGAAGCTTTTCTGGTGGCCAGGGCATAAGAAAGATGTTGCTCTGTATGTAGCCAAATGCCAAACATGTGCGATGGTGAAGGCGGAATGCCAAAAGCCGGGCGGTTATTTGAAGTCACTGCCGATCCCAGTGTGGAAATTTGATGATATTTCCATGGATTTTGTGCATGGATTGCCAAGATCGCAGCGAGGAAATGATTCCATTTGGGTGATAGTTGACCGGCTAACAAAAGTAGCACATTTTCTCCCGAACAGAAGGGATGATTCGGTTGAAAGTTTGGCAAAGTTATATGTTGACCAGATTGTGCGGCTTCACGGTGTTCCTCGGAGCATCGTAAGTGATCGAGATGGGCGATTCACATCAAATGATTGGAGGTTAATTCACCGACTGTTGGGCACGAAACTGACTTTTAGTACGGCCTTTCATCCCCAAACGGATGGCCAGACTGAACGTACCAACAGAACAATGGAGGACATGCTCCGAATGTGCGCCCTTGACTTCAGAAAGAGATGGGAAGAGCATCTCTATATGGTCGAGTTTGCATATAATAACAGCTACCAAGCAAGCATTGGGATGGCACCATATGAAGCCCTATATGGAAGGAAGTGTCGTACTCCCTTGGCTTGGGTAGAAGCGGGTGAAGCCCGGGTTGTTAAACCAAATGAGATGGATGAAGCAAACTCAACCATTCGGACGATTCGAGAGAGATTGCTTATTGCTCAAGATCGACAAGCGAAGTACTACAACGCCAAGCACCGGAACATCGAATTTGCGGTTGGCGATTGGGTCTACTTGAAGATCAAGCCATTCAAAGGTGTCTCCAGGATTCGACGATTGAAAAAGTTGAGTCCAAGATTTTTGGGTCCTTTTGAAGTGGTTGAGCGAGTGGGAGAAGCGGCTTATCGGCTAGCTCTGTCGGCGGACTTGGGTGGGTTGCATGATGTCTTTCACATCTCAGTACTTCGGAAGGCAGTGAAAGATCCAGCTCAAGTGATCGCGGATGATCGTGTGCCGGTGGAGTATGGGCTAACAACGAGAGTTAGACCCATTCAGATCGAAGATCGAGCCGAGAAACAGTTGCGGAACAAGACGGTCGGTATGGTGAAAGTCCGATGGGACAACTACGGCCGTGAAGAGCTGACATGGGAGCGCGAGCAAACCATGCGAGAAGAGTTCCCTGAGTTGTTTCTATAATTTGGTGCGAGAATATTGTAACATAAACGTTTAGATATATATAGATATATGTTGTTACATTTTTCTTGCTAAGTCTGTTGCTTTCCTGTCTTTAAATTTCGAGGACGAAATTTCTTGTAGGAGGGGAGGATTGTAACAGCCCAAAGTTCTGAAACAGGAAAATTTGGGTGACACGGCCTGGGACACGGGCGTGTCCCAGGGCGTGTCAGGTGACACGGCCTGCGACACGGGCGTGTCGCAGGGCGTGTCAAGGTTGTGTCGACGATTGGGCTTTGTCTCGACAATTTTTGCTCTCGACGATTCGTCGAGAGGAGGCACACGGCCCAGGACACGGGCGTGTCCAAGGCCGTGTCGCATGCTCGACGATTTTTGCTCGACGATCGTCGAGTGTCGAGAAGTGCGTGTCGAGTGTTGAACACGGCCTGTGACACGGGCGTGTCACAGGGCCAAATCAGGCGACGAACTCAGCCCGCCGAAGGATTTCGACAGGGCGTGTCTTTGTGCCGTGTCTGGGCACACGGCCTGGGACACGGGCGTGTCACAGGCCGTGTGAAGTCTCGGGATGATTTGGGATTTTTTCCCCCCAGGTACACGGCCACAGACACGGGCGTGTCTGAAGGCGTGTTGGTGACACGGCCCATGACACGGGCGTGTCCCGTGGGCGTGTCACTGGTTTGGATAAGTCGGTTGACCACCGCTTGAGGCACACGGCCTGGCACACGGCCGTGTTCGAGGCCGTGTCGGGTCAAAATATGTGTTTTTGGCAGAATCGTGGCCGTCCATTCCTTCAGTCTGGATCCAAGGGCTGAAGACCCTTCTCCTTTTTCCTTAAGGGCCGAAATCAGAGAAGTGTTGCTCACTTGAATTTGGCCTTCATCTTTCTTCAAGAGAGAGAAAGAGAGAGAGAAAGGAGGAGGAGAGAAAAGGGGGCTGCTGCTGGTGGTGCTGCGGTTTACCGACGAGAGATCCGAAGCCAGCGTTGCGGAGGAAACGATCTTGCGAGTCTTGCAAGCTAGCTTGGAAGCCATGGCACCGAAGCGGTCGTCAAGGGTAACGACTTTTCTTCCTAGCCATGTGAAGGCTTTCCTTTTTGGCATATTTTGTGATTCCCCCCACCAAGAGGTGGCTGACTTTGGGAAATCTTTGGGTGGATGCTTGAATCCCCTTGTGTTAGCATATAGATCCGGAAATGGAGTACGGAATAGGCATGCTGTGTGAAGCCCATCTGGACAGGTTAGTCTGGATTGGTGATGTTGCATACGAACCGGAGAAGACTCCGTGATAAACGTGTAGTGTACGGAGTCTACGGGTTATGCCTGCGAAATGGAGTAGCAGAAAGTACTGGGGTGGTAGCCCAGGAAAATAGCCATGTGATGTTTTGGGTCCAACCTGTGAGTGAGGCACAGGAAGTACTGGTGGGACCAGGAAATGCCCCTTTTATGATGCTTGATGTCATAGGGCGTCCACCTGTGAAGCGAGTCACAGGAAGTACTGGTGTGCCCAGGAAAGACCCCTGACATTTGTGCTTGTGCGGTGTCCACCTGTGGAGAGAGTCACAGGAAGTACTGGTGCGCCCAGGAAAGTCTCGCTGTTGTTGTAAGGAAATGTGTATAGTGAAATACCCAGGCTTGAATGCCAAGAACAGGATTGGTGAGACCGACCCGCGCCTTTGATATAGCCATGAGTATGCTGTACTCGGAGAAGGCAAGGCGATTTGAGCAACGGGGGGTGGAGGATCCGACCTGCGCTATGTCCGTCCGACGTGAGACCAAAAAGTGCGGTCTGTTGGAGCGCATAGCAAGAGTCTTCGGCCTGCGCGCCATGACACAACGGGGGGCTACGGGCCATCCCGGTGTCCGAGGACTAACTCCGGCTGCACGCCATGGAGTAAATGCTCAAGAGATTTACCGTTGGGTGATAAACCTGATACAGTGGTGGGCAAGAGGTTGCCAGAACACCAAGAATGTGCCCTGAGTGCACGGACCGTTAGGCCGGGTGGCAAACGGTTGTGATGGCTTGTGTGCGTGAAAGCACCTTTTGATGATATAGCTTGCCATACTTGTGATATGATATGCCTGCAGGGAAAAATACCGCTGCCCCGAGAGAAGGGGTAGGGTCGTTATAATTTGGTCAGCTGAACGCTGACCGTTGCTTTTGTTTGCCACCGGTGGGTGGATTGTCCTTGCACAGGTGCTGGAGAGCCAAGCGGGACGCGTCGAGGTTGATGTTCCTGCTGGTGTTGCTGCTGCTGCTGTTAGCCCTCGAAGGCTAAGTGTGTCTTTTGTGTGTTTTCTTTTCTTGTGGTCGGCTTGCGCGCCAATCTGTTTTAGGCCACTGTGTGAAAGCCATGTAAGGCCATAAGGCCAACTCTTTTGACATGTTGTAAAACATTCCTTGATATATATAAAATGTGGAGTTTTATGTTTGGACATTCATGAGGAGTTCAAGTAGTTTAGGCTTCCGCTAGAATGCTTGTGATAGGTGCGATGCGCTACTCTGGTATCATCCTGTATCTTCACCGACTATTTTGTGGTATATCCTGTGGGGCCCCGGCCGGACCTTCTAGAATATATCATATGAACGGATGGGGTTGTTACATAACGTACCCAATAACCACCTTTATCATCCAACTTTCTCAAGACTGGACTTTTGATGGCATCAAAGCATGCTCTACCTCACTCGATGAAAGCTGTGACTTCAATTCAAAGGACCACAAACACCAATGCCACTTAAGCATTACTTGTGACACGTTCATATAACAATCCACAAAGTATTGTCATGGTGGGTCTGTCCAGTATATACTGTTCATAACAAGTACCCATGTGATGACTTGATATCACAATATCATGACCTATGAGTACCAGTCATCAGTCAATGCACATTCTAGTCTTAAAGGTATCATCATCGCCTTAGCTTATAAGATGATACAACAACCAAGGACCTTTAAGAATGAAGCTTCTGGGATCATAGGTTCCCACATCAAGTCACCACTTGACCAATGGAAGTAAACATTCTAAGGGCATTTATACAGTTAATTACTCTATCACAATAGAAATAATAACACAATAAAAGAACTTGCTAAAATATATAAAATGAAATGTATATAGTACTTTTATTCATCAATTGAAATATTACAGCCAACAAACATACAATTCACAAGACTCAAACTAGAGTTGATCATTTAGTTATCATATACCCATAGATCTAACATGAACATCATGCTTTCTCTGTGCGAGAGGTTTTGTTTGTGGATCCACAATGTTCTCTTCTGTTGGCACTCTACATATGCTCACATCTCCTAGATAGATAATATCTCGAATTATATGGAACCGCCAGAGTCTGTGCTTGGAGCGCTGATGAGATCTAGGTTCCGAAGCAAGTGCAATTGCACCATTGTTGTCATAGTAGAGATCTACGGTACGAACAATGCTAGGAACTACATCTAACTTGCTGATGAATTTCCTAATCCATACAACCTCCTTCGCTGCATTTGCAGTGACGATATACTCGGCCTCAGTAATAGAATCGGCAACTATATCCTGCTTGGATATCTTCCAGCTAACAACACCTCCATTCAGGTAAAACACAAAACTTGACTGAGACTTTAAATCATCCATATCAGTTTGGATGCTAGTATCCGTGTAACCACTTACAATGAGTTCTTCCTCTCCGCCGAATACCAAGAACATATCCTTAGTCCTTCACTATAACTTCAAGATATTCTTGATGGCTATCAAGTGACAATCACCGGGATCAGACTCATACCTGCTAGTCATGCTTAAAGTATAAGAGACATCGAGTCTAGTACATATCATCACATACATGATTGACCGAATTGCCGAAGCATATGGAATCAACTTCATGCATTCCTTATCTTCACAAGACTTAGGACACTGGTCCTTAGAGAGACTCACGCCATGAGATATGGGCAAGAATCCTTTCTTGGACTCTAGCATGCTGAACCGTTTCAATACCTTTTCAATGTACATAGTTTGGGTCAAACCCAGCAACTTCTTCGATCTATCTTTATAGATCTTAATACCTAGTATATAAGTCACTTCCCCTAAGTCCTTCATCAAAAAGGAATCCCCTAGGTTGTTCTTAACAACTTGCAGGGTGAGTTTGTCATTCCCGATCAATAGTATATCATCTATATACAATATCAGGAAGACTACAATGATCCCATTAATCCTCTTACAAACACAAGTTCCATCCTCGTTCTTGATAAAACCAAACTCTTTGATTTTTTTTATCAAAATGAAGATTCCAACTTCGAGAAGCTTGTTTCAATCCATAAATGGATCTTTGCAGCTTGTATATTTTAGTGGCTTCACCTTAAGATACAAAACCCTCAGGTTGTGTCATATACACTTCCTAAAGGAGGTTTCCATTTAGGAAAACCGTTTTGACATCTAACTGCCAGATCTCGTAGTCATAATACGCAGCAATAGCAAGCAGATTTCTGATGGAGTTTATCATGGCAATAGGGGAAAAAGTCTCATCATAGTCAATACTATGTATTTGCTTGAATCCCTTAGCCACAAGTCGCCCTTTGAATGTCTGTACATTACCATTCATGTCAGACTTCTTCTTGAAGACCCACTTGCACTCTATATGTATTACCCCTTCAGGTGGTTCCACTAAAGTCCATACTTGGTTTTCATACATGGAGTTCATTTCAGATTTAAAGGCCTCAAGCCACTTCTCCGAGTTCGGTCCACCTATAGACTCTTAGTAGATTGCAGGCTCATCACTATGATCCATAAGCAACACATTATATATTTGAGATTCGAGAAATCCATATCTCTTAGGATCAAACCTTGGTCTACCAGATCTATGTGGAACTAGTGTTTCCTAAGCAGGTTCTCTAGCTACAACTACTTGTAGTCCTGACTCAGGTCCCAATTCCGATTCATTCACAGTTTGTTGTTCCTGAACTTTTCCAAGTTCAACCGTGGATGTATTTCTACTTAAGAACTCTTTCTCAAGAAAGACACCAGTCCTTGCGACAAACACTTTGCACTCAGATGACATATAAAAGTAGTACCCTTTGGTTTCCCTAGGATACCCCACAAGATAACACTTATCTGATTTGGGTTCCATCTTATCAGGCATTTGACGTCTTACATATGCCTCATATCCCCAAACCTTAATGAACGACATATTGGGATGCTTCCCATTCCATATCTCATATAGTGTCTATAGAAACGCTTTCGTTGGAGCACGATTTAATGTTAAAATAGCAGTTTCTAGAGCAAAGCACCAAAAGGAAACATGCAGTTCTACATGATTCATTATTGACCGTACCATGTCTAACAATGTACGATTCCTCCGCTCAGACACACCATTATGTTGTGTTGTTCTAGGTGGAGTGAGCTGTGATATAATACCACACTCTATCAGATGATCACGGAACTCATGACCTAGGTATTCGCCACCTCGATCAGATCAGAGTGCTTTAACCTTCATACCCAGCTGGTTTTCTACTTCATTTTTAAACTCTTTGAACTTTTCAAAGGTTTTGTATTTGTACTTCATAATATACACGTATCCGTATCTACTAAAATCATCAGTAAACGTAACAAAGTAGAAAAAATCAACTCTAGCCATAGCACTCATGGGTCCACATACATCACTATGTACTATACCCAAGAGATCATAAACCCTCTCATTGAAGCCAGTGAAAGGGACTTTAGTCATCTTACCTAATAAATAAGATTCGCATCTCTCAAATGATTCATAATCAAATTAGTCCAACAGTCCATCTTTATGGAGCTTGGATATATGTTTCTCATTTATATGGCATAAACGATAATGTAATAGGTACGCAGGGTTCGAGTCATTTGTTCTTAGTCTTTTAGTATTTTCAATATTATAGATCAGATGGTCTAAGTTCAAAACATATAGACCATTAAACATTTGGGATACACCATAACAAATATCATTCTTAAATATTGAACAACAATTGTTCTTAATAAGAAAATAAAAATCCACCATGTCCAAACATGAAATGAATATAATGGTTCTAGTTATAGAAGGAACAAAATAACAATTATCTAATTCTATTACAAGCCCACTAGGCAATGCAGGACAATAAACCCCCACGATAATAACAGTAACTCTTGCTCCATTACGAACGTGTGGGTCTTGAAAGCATTGATTTCTAGATACCTAAAGGGGGGGTGAATAGGTTCCAATTTTTCCTTCAAAATTTTAGGCAAATAACAAATTTTAACTCAGCACAGAAACAATGCAAGCCACAGAATAATGAACACTGCACAACATACACCAGATTTATAATTGTTCCCCAAGTTCTGGGTACATCCACTTTCCCCCTTTGCCTATCTAGCAGTGTACTAGATTCGGCTTAACTTCCTTCTTTCTTCTCAGATCCGCAGATCTTACAGCTCAGAACCAAGAATGGTTCCTACAACTCAGACTTATACAAGTCCTACCTCAGATTCTTCCCAAGAATCCTACCTCAGGCCTCAGCCCTACCTCAGCCTATGTCACCAGGCTTACAACTCAGAGTGAAACCCCACACCTACAACTCAGGCAAAAGCCCTACCTCAGCCTTTATAATTACAGGCTTACAACTCAGATCTTATAATAGATCCTACCAGAAATTTTTTGATTAAGAGATACCGAAATTTCACCAGATGAATCCCTTCACTGGTGTGCGTCTTGATCAGTTCTTGAATAGTCTGATCTTCAGATCCAACATTACTTAGCCATTTCAAAGCTTCTTGATAGAACAAAATAAGGTTGATCTTCACTTGATGTAGAAGTTGATCTTCAGATAGCTTCCTCCTTGAATTCAGAATGTGATCTGAATCTTCCTTACAGACTGATCTGAATCTGCCTTCATAAGGGTTTCCCCTTTTCTTGTTGTAGAAAACTCTCTCTGAAAGATTCACTTCTTAGTGTTATATGTTCTCTTTTTTATATGTCTTCTTGTTGTTGTATCGAACCAGTTCTTTATATATAGTTTTCTCCTGATTACCAGCTGATCTGGTTTGTAACAGTCTTCTGACAGTTCTGACAAAGGTGTCAGACCGGTTGGTTATGTCAGCTGATTCTTCAAAGACTTTCCAACTCAGCATGAACCACTCAGCAAACTGCTTCACATGTGTCGACATAAATGGACTAAGTGTCGACGCAAATCTTGATGATGTCGACACAGCACTCCATGTGTCGACATAGTCATTCTTCTGGTCTCGACATAGCATCTGTTAAACGTGTCGACACAAGCCCTATGTGTCGACATAATTCTGCTTCCATTGTCGACATGAGTCCTGGGTGTCAACACAACTTCTGCTTTCAGTGTCGACATAGCTCCTAGGTGTCGACACAGCTTCTGCTTTCAGTGTCGACATAGCTCATGGGTGTCGACACATCTTCTGCTTTCAGTGTCGACATAATTCTTCACAAGTGTCGACACGTATACTTAGAAAATTTACTCCCAATTCTTAAACCTGCACAATGAAACTCAAACATACATCAAATACAAATTGATGTATATCATTGATTAAGATGAGGCTTCTCCAAATCTGGTACATATAAATAGTGTACCCAACAATATCCCCCTATTTGGAGAAGTCATAACCTTTAGTCAAAAATATACATCACTCATAATAATAAAACACATAACTGAAACTGATTTCATTTACTTAGAGAGAAATGGTAAGTTTACACAGTTTTCTTTAGAACAAAATCCAAAAGATTACATTGTTCTATACATAAGCCTAACTATCCTATAATTGATTAGGATCCTTAATCACAATGCCTTTTCCTGATTTGATATGAGCCTGCATAGTAGGTTCAACATCATCAGCAGGTTGTTTTCCTTTCAGATCCTTCTTTTTCTGTTCTTCAGCCCTTATCCTTTGCCTTTCAAAATAATGAAAAGGCTTTGGGAAGTACTTGCTAGACTCCAGAGCATTAGCAGGTAACTTCCCAGCTTTTGCTTTTCTTCTATATTTAAGAATGGCTTCCTGTTTGGCTTGATACTTGTTCCACTCTTGCTCAGTATACCATTTACCCCTTTCATTGGTATTGTCCTTCACAGCTTTCCAGGCAGTCAATATAATGTTCCTGGAAGTAGGGATCCATTGCTCAAAATCAGGCTTCAGCTCAGCCTGTTCTCTAAACCTTTTCTTGGACAGTTGTGCTTCCTTCCGAGCTTCCTTGGCAGCCACTGACATTTCCACTTTTTCAATAATAATATTTTTAGCCTCCCGTGGAGGGCTGTACATTGACTGAACTTCTTGATGAACCATGTCAAAATCAGCTGGATGGTAAATGACTTGAGCAACTTCAGGTTGATCTCCCTCAATATAGGCAGGTTGCACGCCAGACTCAGCAACATTGTCATCATCGCACAAGGGGTGATATCCAAGAGTTGCTCTGATGCTATTTGATATCCATTTAGCATGATCTGAGCTGGCTTTGACTAACACCCTCTCCCACTTTATGACTTCTCTTTCAATATGATCTCTCAGATCATCCTTCTGAAATCTGACTTGATTATCAAGATAATCTGTGCCTTCCTTGTAATAATTCCTGAACTTCCGCAAGAAATCAAAAATATTCTTGTGAGATTTTCTAAAAGAGTCCTGAACAGCAGCAAGATCTTCTTTGATCTGCTTGGATACTTTAGCTTTGAGAGCAATGGTTAGATTATCAATCTTGGTAAGAATGGCAAAGTTTGACTCTTTGAGGTTATCATTCATCCTGATTTGATTCTCAAGAACATAACCTTGCTTAACTACAATGTCATCCACTTTAGTAATGAGGTCTTATTGTCGCTTTGCCAAGTATACCACGGCATTTCCTCCCTTGTGGAAGCAATTTGTCATTTCTTTCTTATTTTGATTTACTTCAAACCTGATTGATTTAATATCTTGAGCCAGATTGAATTGCAAATCTTTATGTGTATCATCTACATACCTTTCCAAAGACTGTCTTTGCTCATCCAATTTCACTTGTAATTGGACCAGTAGGGAACTAAAATCCATGCTTTGAGTAGTTGGTGGTGTGACTGTTTGTAAAGCCTTTTTATAGCCTGAGCTCAGTTTTCTTAAGTCAGTTAACTTCCTTTTCTTAGCCATTGAGGCTTCTTCATTGTCATAACCCGTATTTTCACCGCATATAAAAAGCTTATCAGAGTAAGGGAAAATGCGCGTCATGATGCCACGTCAGCAGGGAATAACTGCGGACGCTCATTCAGACACCAAACTAATCATGAAGAAAGGTTCTTTTTAAGTTATTTTAAGGAAAATCAGATAATGCAGTAGTTAGCCGTATCCCTTGGCTTAGTGGCTCATTTAGTCCATGAATCGAAATATATTATACCCTGTGGAAAAATACTTGATTAGATTAACTCAAACATCCTACATGAGTAAAAACGTCCCTAAAGGTCAACTCATGCTATGCGAGACTATAAATATATTATAGTAGGAAAGATAGCTTTTACGGTCGCTAAAATAATAAGTTATAGTTCAAATTATGCAATGCATGAAGTAATAGTAGTAGATTTTATAGTTGAAAATACCTAACATGCATTCCTAGTATAAATCCTCCAAGAGAACAAGTGATCCACATCCACATTTAAAGAAATGAGCAGCTAGCAAGTATCAAACAACTAACAATTCAGTGGGCGCCAACAAACTGAAACGAACCCACGAACAAAAGTATGTCTGAACTAGTAAAACTAAATAAACAACAAACTACCTCGCTATGACGAGGCAACAACCACGACCAACACTGCCGCCCAGAAAACTCCAAAACCAGCACTGCTTCTGCTCTGAACCTGAGGCATTCCAAAGACAGAACACCTCAACAAGAAGGTACAAATGGTGGCAGGAAAAGTAATAAGCCAAAATAAACAAAGGTCAACAGGAGTACCAACCGAAGACCAAAAATACTGAAGTAAAGTACAAAAGAAAACTGGGCATCAACAGGAAAAGAACTCCTACGTGATTTGTCACGTTCCACAACGATACACCAGACGCACAAGGCTATAAGGTGACTACATGAATAGTTCACAAGAAAGAAAATACAAATCCTTTATTAGGCACCTGTGGTCAACTCTACCCAAAAACACGGGCGAAGTGGCCACTCTTGGACACACCACCCAAAAATACGGGCGAGGTGGTCACTCATGGACACACCACCCAAAAACAAAACGGATATATAATCCATCTAACTGCGAGGGAGTCTCATACTCTCCACCATACACCGCAGACATCCAAAAACCAGGTAGACTTCCACAGGGCACTAATGAAGGTAACAAACACTGCGGAGGTGGAATCGTCCACTAACTCCCGCATTCAAGAAACCCAAAGAAACCACAACACAAATATCTCGAGATTTTGGCTCGATAGATTCTACTTGACATTACCGAACTCAAGACGCGGTTGATCAACCTCTAGGAGCAACTTACAGTCCTAGATAAATTCTAACGCGTTTAACAGCGAAAGCTAAGGTATACATAGACGTGATTAAGACACACCCGGAACAATTAACCAAAACCAGACAAGATCAGACTTTCCAAGACAAAACCTTACAACAACAAAGGATCGTTGAACGATTAATCATAACAATGATTTGGAAGAATAAGCGCAGAAAATTTAAAGAACATGAAAGTATAGACATTACCATCAGATCAGACAAAGAGAAACGAGGGGAAATCACCACTTGCCTTGGTTTTACTGGAAAAGTCCTCTGAATCGCTCCACGTCATAGATCGTGGCGAAAGATTGCGGGAGGAGTTGAAATCGAGACAAAAAAGGTCGAAAAAGGGGATTAGGGCCAAAAAAACCCTAACGAGAAAACTCACGAAGTGGGGAAGAAATTACCATGAGGGCGTAGCTCTCGACGAGAGCTTTCCAGATCTAAGATCGGTTTGAAATTCCGAGCACCGGAGCACCGTCGACGACCACCAGAAGAAATAAGGACGAACAACCTCTTACTCGCTCACGCCGCTCTGGTTCGGGAGGAAAAGAATCAGAGAGGTTGAAGAAGATGAAGAAGGTATTTATGTTGGAGTTACCATGGTGATCTAGAAGTGGTCAAACATGTAATCTCACTGCTAACGCGATATGAGCCTGCAGGGTCGCACATAAGAGATGTGGAGAAGTTGGATGACTGACTGTATTGGTAAAGGTTACCAATCACCGACCTGAATGGGGTTATGAGCAAAGTGTTGCCTTAGAGGATCGTCGGGTTGGGCAAATGTTGCCTTGAAGGATTGGTAAGAATCGTCGACCGTGAGTCGACGAGTGTCGTTAACCCAAGTTCGGCGTGAGTCGACGAGTGTCGTCAACCCAAGTTCGACGAGTATCGTCGACCGCGGCTCGACGATCGACGAGAATCGTCGAGTATCGTCGACCGCGGGTCGACGGTCGACGAGTATGGTCCACCCACGTTCGGCGAGAATCGTCGAGTATTGTACTCTGATTCTCACCGATCCTATGTGATACTCGCCGACTGATTCTCGCCGATTCTTGGTGATACTCGCCGAGTGATTCTCGCCGAATCTTCTAGGTGATTCTCGCCGATTCTTGCCGACTGATACTCGCCGATTCTGGAACCCTAATTTTCTGGGTGGTCTGCGGATAGTTATATTCCTAAGACTATTTATGTCTTTGGTATAAAAGGACACTTAGATTTTTCGGGAAATTAGATTTGTGCGTGCTGATCGAATCGAAGCCGACGGAAGTGTTCCGCCGTTCGTTCGCTCCGCCGATCCCGAATCCCGCCGACAGAAGGGTTCCGCCGCCGTGCTCGCTCCGTCGACCTCCTCCTCTCCGGCGATCGTCGCTGGTGTTGCTCTTCCTGGCGCGGACCTAGCAGTCCGTGGAGAAGCAAGGTGCGGTCTTTCTCCTTCCCGATTTTCCGTGCGACGGAAAGATCGGTGTTCTCCCACTCGTGTGGATTTCTGCAGAGACATGGACATCATTCCACGTAGAACTCGCCACCAGCAAGAACACGAAGCTTGGAGCATCTCCGTTGAGTTGTGACTCAACGCCACCGAGGTAATTTTTCCTAGTTGTATGTTAACTTCTTGATTCAACTACCACGGCCCGATTCCATCTCTTTTGGGTTTTCTTGATGTTTTATTCTTCCACTGCGTGCACAACTGTTGTGCCATCCTTATAGAGAAACCCAACAGTGGTATCAGTGCCAGGTTCCGGCCATGATTGTTGTATTGGAAGTTTTGTTATTCCAGTGCGTGTAAACCTAGGGATTTAGAAGTGTTCTAAATGTCTAGATTTAGTCTTGGTATGCCGCCAAGAACGTCTGGGATTTCGTGGAAATTTCTAATTGTTAGAAGTTGTAGTCTCCTTAGCAGTAACCGTCCCTCGAGTTTGTTTTGGATTTTGAATCCAACATAGAGAGATGAGCTTGTCTACTGCTTTAAGTTAAGTTGTCTTTGCTTTTGTCCAATGCATGTAAATCTGAGGATTTTGAAGTTTCCGGATGTTCAGATTTAGCCCTTCCTTCTATCAAATGTTGATGGTGTCAGGATGTGCACATAAGGGATGCATGTGGTTTAGGAAAAATTATTTTTCTTTGGATGTGCACATTGATCAAATGTTGATCATGGTTAACTGTTAACCTATAATCAAAATCCCTTCATCAAATATTAAGTGTTCGGATGCCCTCCGATGGATGACACTCTTCCTGCCTCGATCGATGAAGTGTGGGCTTGCCAAAGCAAGGTGCATTAATCTATCTTGGTAAGGGTGCGAGCGGATAATTGTGATATCCCACTGTCGACATCGGGTCCAGCTTAACTAGGTGACCTCAAAGGTTGAGTGCCTAGAGGCATAGGGTTGGCATGCACCATATGATGGATGCGAGTAAGGAGTTATTCACCAACCATACAAGAATTGCATGAGGATGCAATTGGCAAGTGTTGCCTACCTAAATAACCGCATCGTGAGAGGAAAGCCAAAGCTGACTCATTGTGTTGGTGAAATACGGATCTTGACTAAGAGAGTAGCTCGCATGAACTCTCCGAATTGTTAGTGAGGGCTATCATTTCGAATAAAATAGTGGGAGTGTTTTAATTGAAGTCCAAATTAAAATAAATTGTATTTGAAATTTTGGTACTGATTTTATTCTGCATAAATTCTTGTAGAATTCCATGGCAAGTGTTTCACACTCCACGTTGTCTCTGAGAGCCATCCTTGAGAAGGATAAGCTCAGTGGGACTAATTACATGGACTGGTACAGGAACCTGAGAATTGTTCTCAAGCAAGAGCGAAAGCTCTATTTCTTGGAAGAAGAAAACCCCGAGGTGCCGACCGGGAACTCTTCCCATGCTGAGAAGGATGCTTATAAGAAGTATAGTGATGATGCTTTAGATGTCGAATGCCTTATGCTTGCCACTATGAACTCTGAGCTTCAGAAGCAACATGAGAACATGGGGTGCAAGGAGATTGACGAGCATCTCAAGAAAATGTTTCAAGGGCAGGCTCGTCAAGAGAGGTTCGACGTCACAAAAGCGTTGTTTCAGTGCAAGATGGGAGTTCAAGACTCAGTAGGGACTCACGTACTCAAGATGATTGGGTATATAGAGAACCTTAAAAGGCTGGGTTTTCCACTTGGTCAAGAGTTGGCCACAGATCTGATCCTGCAGTCGTTGCCGAACAGTTATGAGCAGTTCGTCTTGAACTATAACATGAATGAAATAGACAAGACACTGCCCGAACTCCTAGGCATGTTGAGAACTGCCGAAATCAATATGAAGAAGGCCAAGCCTGCCAGCCCCATACTGATGGTGCATAAGGGCAAGGGCAAGGCCAAGGGCTCTAAGAAGACGAATGTGGGACTTAAGTCATATCTTGAGCCCAAGTCTTCTGCACTGATGAAAAAGAAAAACACGGTGAAGGACGGGAAATGCCACCACTGTGGCAAGGCTGGTCATTGGAGGAGGAACTGTCCTTCGTACATTGAAGGTCTGCAGAAATTGAAGGGAGGTATGACTTCCGCTTCAAATGTTTACATTATAGAGATAAACCTTTCTGCTCCTTCATCTTGGGTATTGGATACCGGATGTGGTTCTCACATTTGTACAAATGTGCAGGAACTGGGAAGGAGAAGATTGCTGAGTAAAGGGGAGGTGGACCTCCGCGTCGGCAATGGAGCAAGAGTTGCTGCTGTAGCCGTAGGGGTTTACCGTCTTTCTTTGCCCAGTGGGCTTGTAATAGAACTAGATAATTATTATTTTGTTCCGGCCATAACTAGAAACATTATATCAATTTCATGTTTGGACATGATTGGATTTTCTTTTATAATTAAGAACAACTGTTGTTCTATATTTAAGAATGATGTTTGTTATGATGTAGCCCAATTGTTTAATGGTCTTTATGATTTTAACTTGGACCATCTGATCTGTAATGTAGAAAATAATAAAAGACTAAGAACAAATGACTCGAACCCTACATTTCTCTGGCATTGTCGTTTGGGCTATATCAACGAGAAGCGCATATCCAAGCTCCATAGAGATGGACTTTTGGACTCATTTGATTATGAATCATTTGAGCGATGCGAATCTTGTTTGTTAGGAAAGATGACTAAAGCTCCTTTCACTGGTTATACTGAGAGGGCTGAGGATCTCTTGGGTGTTGTACATAGTGATGTATGCGGACCCATGAGTTCCATGGCTAGAGGTGGGTATTTCTACTTTGTTACATTTACTGATGATTTCAGTAGATACGAATATGTGTATCTTATGAAGTGCAAATCCGAGACCTTTGAAAAGTTCAAAGAGTTCAAGAATGAAGTAGAAAACCAGTTGGGTAAAAGGGTTAAAGCACTCCGATCTGATCGAGGTGGCGAATACCTGAGTCATGAGTTTCGTGATCATCTGAAAGTGTGTGGTATTGTATCACAGCTCACTCCACCTAGAACACCACAACATAATGGTGTGTCTGAGAGGAGAAATCGTACTCTGTTAGACATGGTATGTTCGATGATGAGTCATGCAGACTTGCCTGTTTCCTTTTGGGGTTTTACTTTAGAGACTGCTGCAATGACATTGAATCGCGCTCCAACGAAAATGGTTCTGAAGACACCATATGAGATATGGACTGGGAAGCGTCCTAGTATGTCGTTCATTAAAATTTAGGGCTGTGAGGCATATGTGAGACGTCAAATGCCTGACAAGCTGGAACCCAAATCGGATAAATGTTATCTGGTGGGATATCCTAAGGAAATGAAAGGGTATTACTTTTACCTACCGTCTGAGGGCAAAGTGTTTGTCGCAAGGACTGGTGTCTTCTTGGAGAAAGAGTTCTTATCAAGAAAGACTGAAATGGTAGAGCTTGAAGAAGTTCAAGAACCACATGTAGTGAATGAACCGGAATTGGATTCTGAGATAGGACTACAAGATGTTGTAGCTAGAGAACCTGCTCAAGGAACACAAGTCCTACGTAGATCTGGTAGACCTAGGTTTGAGCCTGAGAGATATGGATTTCTCGTGTCTCAAATAGGTAATGTGTTGCTTATGGATCATGATGATGAACCAGCAACCTAGCAAGAGGCTATGAATGGACCGGACTCCGACAAATGGCTTGAGGCTATGAAATCCGAAATGGACTCCGTGTATGCAAACCAAGTTTAGAACTTGGTGGAACCACCTGAAGGGGTACGACCCACAGGGTGCAAGTGGGTCTTCAAGAAGAAGACTGACATGGATGGAAATGTACAGACATTCAAAGGGCGACTGGTGGCTAAGGGTTTCAAGCAAATTCATGGTATTGACTATGATGAGACCTTTTCCCCTGTTGTCATGGTAAAGTCCATAAGGATATTGCCTGCTGTTGCTGCGTATTATGACTACGAGATCTGGCAGATGGATGTCAAAACGACTTTCCTTAATGGAAACCTCCTTGAGGAAGTGTATATGACACAACCCGAGGTTTTTGTATCCCCAGATGAAGCCACTAAAATATGCAAGCTGAATAAGTCCATCTATGGACTGAAACAGGCCTCTCGAAGTTGGAATCTTCGTTTTGATGAGAAAATCAAAGAGTTTGGTTTCATCAAGAATGAAGATGAGCCTTGTGTTTACAAGCGAATCAGTGGGAGCATTGTTGTCTTCCTGATATTGTATGTAGATGACATACTGTTGATTGGGAATGACATTCCTACCCTGAAAGTTGTTAAGAACAACCTAGGGAACTGCTTTTCAATGATGGATTTGGGTGAAGCGACTTATATACTCGGTATTAAGATCTATAGAGATAGATCGAAGAAGTTGCTGGGTTTGACCCAGAGTACGTACATCGAAAAGGTGTTGAAGCGGTTCAACATGCTTGAGTCCAAGAAAGGATTTTTGCCCATGTCTCATGGTGTGAATCTCTGTAAGGACCAGTGTCCAAAGTCTTGTGAAGATAAGGACCGCATGAAGTTGATTCCATATGCTTCGGCAATTGGATCAATCATGTACGCGATGTTATGTACTCGACCCGACATCTCCTTTGCTTTGAGCATGACTAGCAGGTATCAGTCAGACCCCGGTGAGTGTCACTGGATTGCAGTCAAGAATGTCCTGAAGTACTTGAGAAGGACTAAGGATTTGTTCTTGGTGTGTGGTGGAGAGGAAGAGCTTGTTGTAAGTGGTTACACGGATGCTAGCTTCCAAACTGATAGAGACAACTCCAAGTCTCAGTCAGGTTTTGTGTTTTGCCTGAATGGAGGAGCTGTGAGCTGGAAGAGTTCCAAGCAAGAGACAGTTGCTGATTCTACAACAGAGGCCGAGTATATCGCCGCAGCTAATGCGGCGAAGGAGGTTGTATGGATTAGGAAATTCACGGCGAGCTTGATGTAGTTCCTAGCACTGTTGGTCCCGTAGTTCTCTACTGTGATAACAATGATGCAATTACACAATCTAAGGAACCTAGATCCCATCAGCGCTCCAAGCATATACTTCGGCGGTTTCATCTTATTCATGAGATTGTCGAACGAGGAGATGTGAACATTTGCAGAGTGTCGACTGAGGAGAATATTGTGGATCCACTGACAAAGCCTCTCGCGCAGAGAAAGCATGATGGTCATACTAGATCGATGGGTATACGATACCTAAATGATCAACTCTAGTGAGAATCTTGTGGATTGCATGTAAACATGTATTTTGTTGGCCATTTGTTCATATGATGAACAGTGTACCTAGTTTTTCTCTTACAATTAATGGCAAGTTCTTTTATTATGAGTTTTTATATATGATAGTTAAATATTAACATAATAGATACCCTTAGAATGTTCGCTTCCATGGGACATCAAGTACGTGACTTGAATGTGAGAGCCTATTATTTATTTGAAGCTTCATTCTTAAAAGGTCCCTGGTCGAGTATCATCATAGAAGCTAAGGGTGATGATGGTACATGAAGGCTAGCACGTGCGTTGACTGATGACCGGTTCTCACAGGTCATGATATTGTGATATCAAGTCATCACGTGGGTACTTGTTAGTGAACAAGTTGTACTGGATAGACCCAACCTGAGGCTACTCTGTGGATTGTCATCCAATCGTGTCACGAGTAGGTCTCAATTGACAATGGTGTTGTGGTCCTTTGACCTGAAGTCACAACATTCATCAAGTGAGGAAGAGCGTGCTTTGATGCCATCTAAAGTCTTCCTTGAGAAAGGTTGATGATAAGGGTGGTTGTTGGGCATGTTACGAATCATTTGGGTGTTTGAGTGTGAGCAGATATGGGATTTGTCCTCCTGTATGACAGGAGTTGCATCCATGGGCCCCTTGATGGAACTGGACTGAGAAATGCATGGCCATGCTTGGTTGAGTCAATATGTGATATTGGACTCACCATTCTCTGGAAGTCCGTCCTGGATCAAGAAACTTGGATTGAGCTATTACGAGGGTGACACGGTCCATGCCTCTAGTTCCTTCCGGATGTAAGGGACAAAGGGACAAAGAAAACGCTGATACATTGGTCATAAAGGCTTATGAGTTATAAACTCTTATTGCTTGGGGAGCAATGATTCATTGCTAGATGCCGCTCATTGTTTGTGAGGTTTTTGGTTTGATACTTTCAAGACCAAGTGGGAGTCTATTGGAGTTACCATGGTGATCTAGAAGTGGTCAAACATGTAATCTCACTGCTAATGCGATATGAGCCTGCAGGGTCGCACATAAGAGATGTGGAGAAGTTGGATGATTGACTGTGTTGGTAAAGGTTACCAATCACCGACCTGAATGGGGTTATGGGCAAAGTGTTGCCTTAGAGGATCGTCGGGTTGGGCAAATGTTGCCTTGAAGGATTGGTAAGAATCGTCGACCGTGAGTCGACGAGTGTCGTTAACCCAAGTTCGGCGTGAGTCGACGAGTGTCGTCAACCCAAGTTTGACGAGTATCGTCGACCACGGCTCGACGATCGACGAGAATCGTCGAGTATCGTCGACCGCGGGTCGACGGTCGACGAGTATGGTCCACCCACATTCGGCGAGAATCGTCGAGTATTGTACTCTGATTCTCGCCGATCCTAGGTGATACTCGCCGACTGATTCTCGCCGATTCTTGGTGATACTCGCCGACTGATTCTCGCCGAATCTGCTAGGTGATTCTCGCCGATTCTCGCTGATTCTTGCCGACTGATACTCGCCGATTCTGGAACCCTAATTTTCTGGGTGGTCTGCGGATAGTGATATTCCTAAGACTATTTATGCCTTTGGTATAAAAGGACACTTAGGTTTTTCGGGAAATTAGATCTGTGCGTGCTGATCGAATCGAAGCCGACGGAAGTGTTCCACCGTTCGTTCGCTCCGCCGATCCCGAATCCCGCCGACGGAAGGGTTCCGCCGCCGTGCTCGCTCCGTCGACCTCCTCCTCTCCGACGATCGTCGCTGGTGTTGCTCTTCCTGGCGCGGACCTAGCAGTCCGTGGAGAAGCAAGGTGCGATCTTTCTCCTTCCCGATTTTCCGTGCGACGGAAAGATCGGTGTTCTCCCGCTCGTGTGGATTTCTGCAGAGACGTGGACATCATTCCACGTAGAACTCGCCACCAGCAAGAACACGAAGCTTGGAGCATCTCCGTTGAGTTGTGACTCAACGCCACCGAGGTAATTTTTCCTAGTTGTATGTTAACTTCTTGATTCAACTACCATGGCCCGATTCCATCTCTTTTGGGTTTTCTTGATGTTTTATTCTTCCGCTGCGTGCACAACTGTTGTGCAATCCTCATAGAGAAACCCAACAATTTATACCAAGGGTGATAACAGGAAGAACAAACAAATAAATCGGGTTCAGCTAAACCGAATTTCTCGAGACAGAAGGAAGGATTACTTGAGTACTAAGGGAATTACACGAGTACGGCACTGGGATTACTCGAGTACTAAGGGAATTACACGAGTACGGCACTACGATTACTCGAGTACTAAGGGAATTACACGAGTACTGCAAGGGGGAACTACTCGAGTACAAGGCACTTAGTCGAGTATTGAGGGGAAACTACTCGAGCACTAAGGCACTTACTCGAGTACTGAGGGGAAACTACTCTAGCACTAAGGCACTTACTCGAGTACTGCACGGGGATTACTCGAGTATAAGGCTATTAATTGAGTACTGCAAGAGGAAGAATCTCTCGAGTACCAGGATGGAAGAATTACTCGAGTGCTAAAGGAGACAACTCCGATCGACTCTTGGTCGAGCTCAGCCCGACGTTCATCGAACAAAAGGAAAAAGTCCATTCAACGAATTTTGTTAGAAAATTGTTGAACTCAACACGGAGATCTGCTAGACCTACAGCAAGCTCCGCTCGACGTTTCGTCGAGCTCAGCATGACAATCGTCGAGCTCCGCTCGACGATCGTCGACCTCCAGACAGCGCCCATAAAAGAATACAATCGTCGAGCTCCGCTCGACGATCGTCGACCTCGAGACAGCGCCCAGAAAGGAATACAATCATCAAGCTCCGCTCGAAAATCATAGACCTCGAAACTGCGCCCAGAAAAATAACAATCATCAAGCTCTACTCGACGATCGTCGAACTCGATACAGCGCCCAGAAAAAATAACAATCGTCGAGCTCCGCTCGACGATCGTCGAACTCGATACAGTACCCAGAAAAATAACAATCGTCGAGCTCCGCTTGACGATCGTCAAACTCGATACAGCGCCCATAAAAACTGAAAAAAACTCGGTTCGACGAAAACCCACACCTTTAGGAGGGCTTCCCAAGAATCAAAACAAGCAGTCACTAATATAGCAATTATCATGTCCAGATAGTTAAACATGGAAATATGAGATCAAAACAAAGGATCAAACGCGCCGAATTAAACGAAACTCACGCCATAGGCGAAAACTGATGCTACGGACACAACGGCGAAGTCAAAACCAAAATCCTACGAGCCATTCCCGAGATATTAACCGTCAAAGTATGCGGAGAACAAAAACAAAACCCAAAACTTCGATCGCGCGTCGAGACTCCAAAAATGCTCGGGTTGCGACGAAACTGGACGAGCACGTCCAAAACTACTCAAATCCACCATTCGATGTTAAAAGTAACGCCACAACGTCATAAATCTGACGTTGACCAAACAAATAAAATTATCGAAAAAATCGGGGGCGTTACAGTCACTCCCCCTAAGAAGAAGTTTCGTCCCGAAACTTATCACAACTCCAAAACCAAACCAAAATCGATAAAATCATGCATAACTGAAAACATAGCAACATACCCGAAACTATGAGAAGAGGTGCGGATGAGATTCCCTCATTGCCGATTCCAATTCCCACGTCGCGCTCTCGACGTCTTGATTTCTCCAAAGAATCTTGACCATAGGGATGGTCTTTCTCCGCAACACACGCTCTTGAGAATCCAGAACACGAATAGGTTCTTCCATATATGTAAGGTTGGGATGAATCTGGGGTATCGAGTCGAGGACTTGACGATCACTACGAACACACTTCCGCAACTGGCTCACATGGAACACATCATGGACACCAGGGAAGGTCGCAGGCAATTCCAGCCTATAAGCTGACACTCCGATGCGCTCAAGAATCTGGAAAGGTCCCACGTACCGGGGGTCTAACTTGTGGTTCCTTCCAAACATTTTAACGCCAGACATCGAAGAAACCTTCAGAAAAACCAAGTCTCCAATGACAAACTCCAGATCAACCCTTCGTTGATTAACATACTTCTCATAGCGCTCTTGAGCCACACGGAGCTTTTCCCGAATATGAGTCACAGCACAATTCATCTCTTCAAGGGCTTCCGGACCTAACAACGGTCTCTCACCAACTTCAGTCCAAAACAATGGAGTTCTACAACGCCTCCCATACAAGGCCTCAAATGGAGCCATCTGCAGACTCTCCTGATAACTATTATTGTATGCAAACTCCATGAGTTTAAGACGCTCATCCTAAGCACCACCATGATCCAAAATATAACATCTGATCATATCCTCTACGATCAGATTTACCCTTTCCATCTGACCATTCGTCTGCGGATGATAGGCGGGGGAATGCCTTAAATCAGTACCAAACCCCTCCTGTAAACTCTTCCAAAAGCGAGACGGAAATCTAGAGTCCCGATCTCATACAATGCTAACAGTCACACCATGTAACCTGATGACCTCTTCCAGATATAACTCAGCTATCTTCTTCATCAAGTACCCAATCTTAAATGGAGCAAAGTGAGCACACTTTGTCAGTCTGTTGACTATCACCCAAACAGAGTCGTGCCCACAGGGAGATTTTGGCAGACCGGTGATGAAATCCATTGAAATACTCTCTGATTTCCAACTTGGAATATCAAGCGGTGTCAATTTACCACCAGGCCTTTTGTGATCAGCCTTAACACACTGACATGTATAACATTCCGATACAAACTTTGCGATGTCATTCTTCATCCCTGACCACCAAACAATTTGCTTTAGATCTTTATAAATCTTAGTGGAACCAGGGTGGTAGGCTATACTGGAACCATGAGCTTCAGTATAGATCTTAGCTCGAATATCGCCAAAGGCGAGGACGCAAAATCTAACCCAGTACTTCAATGTGTCCAACTCATCCACAGAGAAATTAGGTAGCTCTCCCTTCACAGTTCTATTCCGGAGGTGCAACAAATCAGGATCATCCTTCTGATGTGCTCGTGTAAGGGAAATCCAAGAGGGTTCTTCTGCTTCTAGACTAGCAGGCACAGTACTACACCCAACCTCAATATCCATCAACAAAAATTCTTCTATCAAGGACTGCACCGACAGATTAAAAATCTTAGATGTCTTTCTACTCAAGGCATCGGCTACTACATTAGCGTTTCCTGGATGATAAAGAATTTCCACTTCATAATCCGCCACATATTCTAACCACCGACGCTGGCGCAGATTTAGTTCCTTCTGAGTGAATACGTACTTCAAACTCTTATGATCCATATAGATCTTGCACAACACGCCGTACAATAAGTGTCTCCAAAGCTTCAGCGCATAAATTACGACAACAAACTCCAAATCATGCGTAGGATAGTTCCTCTCATGGATCTTTAGTTGCCTCAATCCATACGCGATCACCTTATCATCTTGCATTATAACACAACCAAGTCCGATGTGTGGCGCATCAACATACACAGCATACTCAACTCTTTCAGTAGGTAAGGTTAAAATCGGAGCAGTACATAATCTCTTCTTCAGCTCTTGGAAAGCCTCTTCACACTTATCACTCCAAATGAAAGCAGTATTCTTCTGAGTAAGTTTAGTTAGAGAAGCAGACAACACCGAAAATCTTTCCATGAATCTTTTATAATAGCCGGCTAGGCATAAGAAACTCCTAATCTCTTAGGTGTAGTAGGTCTCTCCCATTCCATCACCGCAGAAATCTTGGTCGGGTCTACAGAAATACCGTCCTTGCTTACAACATGACCCAGAAAGGACACCTGAGGTAGCCAAAACTCACACTTGCTCAACTTCACATATAACTTATGCTCCCTCAGGGTCGACAAAACCAGACGCAAATGCTGAGTATGCTCCTCAACATTGCGGGAATACACCAAGACATCATCTATGAACACAATAACAAATCGGTCCAAGAAATCTTTAAAAATCTGATTCATCAAATCCATGAAAGCAGAGGGTTCTTTGGTTAAATCAAAGGACATCACCAAAAACTCATGATGTCCATGCCGTGAACGGAAAGCGGTTCGGAGAATATCTGCCTCACGAATCCTCAACTGGTGGTAGCCTGAACGAAGATCGATCTTTGAAAATACCGAGCTACCACGCAATTGTTCGAACAAATCATCAATCCTTGGCGGGGGATATTTATTCTTAATGGTTACCTTGTTCAATTCCCTATAATCGATACAAAGTCTCATCGATCCATCTTTCTTCTTGACGAACAAAACAGGAGCACCCCATGGAGAAGTACTTAGTCTAATAAAACCACACCTCAACAACTCATCGAGCTGAGTTTGCAACTCGTCCAACTCAGACGGAGCCATACGGTACGGTGCTTTAGCAATAGGACGAGTACCTGGTTCGAGGTCTATCACAAACTCTATCTCCCTTTCAGGAGGAAGTCCTGGAAGACTATCAGGAAAAACATCTAGAAACTCTCGTACCACCGAGACATCCTCAAGACGCGGTGTAACAAAAGCTGTCTCCAGAGCAGAAATAGAAACCAAAAATGCCTCGCAACCCGACTCTATAGCACGACAAGCACGTACCGCAGAAATGATAGGGGAAACTCTATCCTGAAATCCATAGACGCTCATAGGTTGTCCGTTGTCCATTCTGAAATCCAATCGCTTAGCCTTGCACTTGATGACCGCATCATACTTGGACAGCCAGTCCATGCCCAGAATCACGTCAAAATCAGATAGATTCAAAATCATCAGATCCGTATATGCCAGAAAATTGCCGAGATAAATAGGGAATCTCAGAACTCCTTGGTTAGATATCATAGGATCACCGGAAGGGAGCTTGACATTGAAGGAGCCTCCCAAATGGTCCACACTTAGACGATGTTTATCAACAAATCTCCGGGCCACAAAGGAATGGGTGGCACCCGAATCGAAAAGAACGCGAGCCCACCTATTTCGCACCTTAAACGCCCTTAAAACCGTAACATACATAACTAAACGAACGATAACTAGGGCAACAACGATAACTAACAAGGATAAATTAAACTGAGGCTAACCTGATATCACTTGCGTAGAGGTATGGGCTTCCTCGCTGGTCATCACGTTCAGCTTTCCTTTTCCTTAATCTAGGTTTGGTGGCGGTGGCAGAGCTCGAAGTGGGGCAGGCTGCAGTGGGGACTGAGCCTGGGGGCACGAAGACTTCTGGTGTCCCTTCTGCCCATACTGGAAGCAAACCCTTTCTTTCATCCAGCAACGAGTCACATCATGACCCTTCCTTGCACAGAACGAACACACAAGCTCTCTCTTAGGTGCACCTTGGATGGCAATCACCTGCTACTGCTTCAGAGTGGCAGTCCTCTTGAAACACCTTTCGTAAGGGTGGCCAGGACGACCACAAAAACTACACACTTCCTTACTTTTCTTCTTCGAAGAAGGGCCAGATGCCCTGCAGCTACCATCCTCAACGCCTTTTCTTTTCTCCTTCCTTGTCGTAGCACCGCGGTTCTTGGCGTTTTCAATCGCCTCCACCTTTAAAGCGGCTTCCACTGCTTCAGCATAACTTTCAGCTTGGTAAGCGCATGCCAACTGCTGGACATCGCTTCTTAATCCTCGCATGAAACGTTTCACTCTACCCTCCTCAGATGCTACCAAATCAGGAGCAAACCTGCTTAGTTTGCTAAACTCAATCTCGTACTCGCTCACAGTGAGGTGTCTCTGCTTTAGATGCAGGAAGTTATTCATCAGGCGGTCTTGCTCGATCGAGGGTAGAAACTTCTTCAGCAGCATCTTCTTAAAAGATTCCCAAGTACAGCCTTCCTTCAGGCTCTCTCTTTCCCGAATCCACCAACTCTTTGCCAGACCTTTTAACTGATAGACTGCAATCATCACCTTCTAGGCTTCTAGAATTCCGGAATACGAAAACATCTCCTCGATGGAGATGATCCAATCATTTATAATCAGAAAGTCAGCACTCCCGTCAAAGGTGGGAGGTCCCAACCGCTGGAAGTGAGATATGAAATTCATTTCTGGTGGTATCGCCATCGGGGGCACCAGAGGAGCAGGGGTATCGGGCACGGCTTGGCCCAAGGCGGGTTCTTGTGCTAAAGGTTGCTGCGCGGGAGCAGCAGACAACAAAGACTCAATTTGCGATTGCATCGCAACCAATTATCTCGACAGAGCCTCATTGCTATGACGCAAACTCTCGATAATCCCTTCACTTTGCGCACCTGATGACTCACCCTCCGACTGGGGAGTCGACCTCGTCATAGGACGCTTTGGCGACATTTCTAAGAAGCAAACGAACAACTCATCAAAATCCTAGCTTACAACAAAGCCACACGACTAGTTCAGACCATACTTAAAAGACACTTGCTTACGCTGCAACTTGCTCTGGGATTTTATAATAATGATATGTCCTACTTAGGATGCTATCCTCTCATCCTATTGAATCTTGTGCCTATGACATGAATGCATGTATTCTTTATTCTTTTTCTGATTTAAAACCATGTGTGTACAAATGTCATCCCGCAAATCTTTAGCTTGGCACGTTGTGCTTATGCAATGTTATGTTATGCATGATTGTGCTATGCATTCTAAAAAATCCCTAATGCATGTTATGAGCAGCGTACGCATGAAAATGTTATGCATCCCATACTACATGACATTCTCATACAATGAAAAGAAACATGCTAGTCGCATTCATGTGGTGAGGTTATGCATCCCATACTACATAACCCTCACATGTTGCCCCTATGGTGGATCCATATACAAACACATATTATGCATCCCATACTACATAATATGCCCCGTATACTTCATGTTATGCTATGAGTGTAGTGTTCGTGCTTCAGCCAAGACGTGTTGATGACATATCGGTGTGTGTATGATATGATGCTAAACACCTAATACCAACAAGGAAAGGTTGCCCGACAAATTATCAAGCAACCTCCCTCTGATACCAACTGTCACAACCCACATTTTCACCGCATATAAAAAGCTTATCAGAGTAAGGGAAAATACGTGTCATGATGCCACGTCAACAGGGAATAACTGCGCATGCTCAGGCAGACACCAAACTAATCATGAAGAAAGGTTCTTTTTAAGTTATTTTAAGGAAAATCAGATAAGTGCAGTAGTTAGCCATATCCCTCGGCTTAGTGGCTCATTTAGTCCACGAATCGAAATATATTATACGCTGCGGAAAAATACTTGATTAGATTAACTCAAACATCCTACATGAGTAAAAACGTCCCTAAAGGACAACTCATGCTATGCGAGACTCTAAATTTATTATAGTAGGAAAGATAACTTTTACGGTCGCTAAAAATAATAAGTTAGAGTTCAAATAATGCAATGCATGAAGTAATAGTAGTAGATTTTATAGTTGAAAATACCTAACATGCATTCCTAGCATAAATCCTCATAGAGAACAAGTGATCCACATCCACATTTAAAGAAATGAGCAGCTAGCAAGTATCAAACAACTAACAATTCAGTGGGCGCCAACAAACTGACACGAACCCACGAACAAAAGTATGTCTGAACAAGTAAAACTAAATAAACAACAAACTACCTCGCTATGACGAGGAAAAAACCACGGCCAACACTACCGCCCAGAAAACTCCAAAACCAGCACTGCAAACTGCTAGTGCTCTGAACCTGAGGCATTCTAAAGACAGAACACCTCAGCAAGAAGGTACAAATGGTGGCAGGAAAAGTAATAAGCCAAAATAAACAAAGGTCAACAGGGGTACCAACCGAAGACCAAAAACACTGAAGTAAAGTACAAAAGAAAACAAGGCATCAACAGGAAAAGAACTCATATGTGATTTGTCACGTTCCACAAGGGTACACCAAACGCACAAGGCTATAAGGTGACTACATGAGTAGTTCACAAGAAAGAAAATACAAATCCTTTATTAGGCACCTGTGGTCGACTCTACCCAAAAACACGGGCGAAGTGGTCACTCTTGTACACACCACCCAAAAATACGGGCGAGGTGGTCACTCATGGACAGACCACCCAAAAACAAAACGGATATATAATCTGTCTAACTGCGAGGGAGTCTTATAATCTCCACCATACACCGCAGACATCCAAAAACCAGGTAGACTTCCACAGGGCACTAATGAAGGTAACAAATAATGCGGAGGTGGAATCGTCCACTAACTCACGCATTCAAGAAAGCCAAAGAAACCACAACACAAATATCTCGAGATTTTGGCTCGATAGATTCTAATTGACATTACCGAACTCAAGACGCGGTTGATCAACCTCTAGGAGCAACTTACATTCCTAGATAAATACTAACGCGTTTAATAGCGAAAGCTAAGGTATACATAGACGTCATTAAGACACACCAAGAACAATTAACCAAAACCAGACAAGATCGGTCTTTCCAAGACAAAACCTTACAACAACAAAGGATCGTTGAACGATTAATCATAACAATGATTTGGAAGAATAAGCGCAGAAAATTTAAAGAACATGAAAGTATAGCCATTACCATTAGATCGGACAAAGAGAAATGAGGGGAAATCACCACTTGCCTTGGTTTTACTGGAAACGTCCTCTGAATCGCTCCACGTCGAAGATCGGGGCAAAAGACTGCGGGAGGAGTTGAAATCTAGACAAAAAAGGTCGAAAATGGGGATTAGGGCCGAAAAAACCCTAACGAGAAAACTCAAGAAGCGGGGAAGAAATTACCACGAGGGCGTAGCTCTCGACGAGAGCTTTCCAGATCTACGATCGGTTTGAAATTCCGAGCACCGGAGCACCGTCGACGGCCATCAGAAGAAATAAGGACGAACATCTTCTTACTCGCTCACGCCGCTCTGGTTCGGGAGGAAAAGAATCGGAGAGGTTGAAGAAGATGAAGAAGGTATTTATACCAAGGGTGATAACATGAAGAACAAACAAATAAATTGGGTTCAGCTGAACCGGATTTCTTGAGACAGAAGGAAGGATTACTCGAGTACTAAGGGAATTACACGAGTACGGAACTGGGATTACTCAAGTACTAAGGGAATTACATGAGTACGACACTGGGATTACTCGAGTACTAAGGGAATTACACGAGTACTGCAAGGGGGAACTACTCGAGTACAAGGCACTTACTCAAGTACTGAGGGGAAACTACTCGAGCACTAAGGCACTTACTCAAGTACTGAGGGGAAAATACTCGAGCACTAAGGCGCTTACTCGAGTACTGCACGGGGATTACTCAAGTATAAGACTATTACTCGAGTACTGCAAGAGGAAGAATCTCTCGAGTACCAGGATGGAAGAATTACTCGAGTGCTAAAGGAGACAACTCCGATCAACTCTTGGTCGAGCTCAGCCCGACGTTCATCGAACAAAAGGAAAAACTCCATTCAACGAATTCTGTTCGAAAATCGTCGAACTCAAAATGGAGATCTGCTAGACCTACAGCAAGCTCCGCTTGACGTTTCGTCGAGCTCAGCATGATAATCGTCGAGCTTCTCGACGATCGTCAACCTATAGACAGCGCCCAGAAAAGAATAAAATCATCGAGCTCCGCTCGACGATCGTCGACCTCGAGACAGCGCCCAGAAAGGAATACAATCGTCGAGCTCCGCTCGACGATCGTCGACCTCGAAACAGCGCCTAGAAAAATAACAATCGTCGAGCTCCGCTCGACGATCGTCGAACTCGATACAGTGCCCAGAAAAAATAACAATCGTCGAGCTCCGCTCGACGATCGTCGAACTCGATACAACGCCCAGAAAAATAACAATCGCCGAGCTCCGCTCGACGATCGTCGAACTCGATACAGTGCCCAGAAAAACCAAAAAAAAACTCGGTTCGACGAAAACCCACACCTTTAGGAGGGCTTCCCGAGAATCAAAACAAGTAGTCACTAATATAGTAATTATCGTGTCCAGATAGTTGAACATGGAAATATGAGATCAAAACAAAGGCTCAAACACGCTGAATTAAACGAAACTCACACCGTAGGAGAAAACTGATGCTACAGACACAACAGTGAAGTCAAAACCAAAATCCTACGAGCCATTCCCAAGATATTAACCGTCAAAGTATGTGGCGAACAAAACAAAACCCAAAACTTCGATCGCGCGCCGAGACTCCAAAAATGCTCGGGTTGCGACGAACCTCGACTAGCACGTCCAAAACTACTCAAATCCAACATTTGACATTAAAAGTAACGCCACAACGTCATAAATCTGACGTTTCCCAAACAAATAAAATCATCGAAAAAAAATCGGGGGCGTTACAATCATCATTAGGAGATTCTGAGGAACTTTGTATAGTTACTGGTTCTTTATCAGTTGCGGCTTGCTGAGACATCTCCCCCTCAGTACCTGGAAGTTCTTTTTCTATGATTTGCAGCTCCCCCTCAGTCCCTGCTGTTGGATGTTCAGGGAATAGCTCTCCCATAGTTACCTCTTGCTGCAGCTGAACAGGAGGAACAAAATTTGTTTGGAAAACAGATGGTTCTCCCTGAACATCCAGATCTTTGTCTAGATCATTCTCTATAAAGGAAATATTTATTTGAATATTTTGTGCAGTATCTTGTAGCTGCTCAGCTTGTTCTTCTTTCTCAGCATTTAGCAGTTCTTCATTGTTAATTTCTGACACTATTGCCATAATAGTATCAGCAGCATTCTCACTTTCTAGAGCAGCTTCAGTAATACCTCCCCCTTGGGCAGGCAGCTCTAGTTGTACTGTGTCTTGTACTGTTGGTTCAGGAGTCCCCCCTAGAGTGGAGACTACCTGTTGTTCTAAAAACATACTGCTCTCCACTTGATCCTGTGCTACCTTTTGTGGCCTGTCTTGATCTGAACTGAAGACTACTTCTTCTTCAGAATCACAGGAGGATTCTGCTTGTGGAATAACCTTTTTCTGTTGTTTATCTTTCTTAACAACTTTCTGTGGAGTAGATACTTCCTTTGTTAAAACTCTATCTCATCTAGATAGAATTCTCACATCCATCCTCCTCGTGTGGTTGATTTTGGTTCCTAGAAGTTGGTGCAAAACTTCTGGTATTGTAGCAGATAGATATAGACTCAAAATTCTTCCCAGATTTGGTTTCTTTATTCCTTCTTGAAGCTTATCAAAAACTATTGATGCCCAGTCTGTTTTTATGGTGAAAATAATCCTTGTCATCAAATTAAACATGTGGACTAAAATTCTGTCATGTCCACCAGTCTTACAAAGAATTACCTTCCCAACTACTTTAGACAGAAACTTTCCTTGGGAATTCATCCCTTTCTGGGCAATAGATGATCCAAACTTGATATTAGGATTTAACCCGCACCAACTTAGTGCTTCTTTAGTTTTGGATGGTACAATTTCTTCATCATCCTTAATCATGGGAAGTTGGAGTGATTTCCTGATAGTCTTTAGCGTTAGTCTAACTCGTGAATCCTGAAATGTGGCTTTGATCTTCTTCCCTTCTGGGTCCACAGTAGCAGATGAATAGAATTCGATGACTTCCTTTTTCCAAATTTTTGTTCGTTCTGAGACCAAGAATTCTAATCCATTATCAAAAATTAGGGTAATGACACCCTGGATTTCATGTGAAGCTGTTATGAATCCTCCATGAACCAGCTCATATCCTTCATTCACCTTATCATCTGGGTGAGGCGCCATTGTCGAGAGAGATGGAAGAGAGGAGAAGGTCTTTGTCGACACAAGGTGCAGATCCTAGATTTTTGAAAGCGTAGTCGACCAAATTTTAGCTTGACCTATTTATAGTGTTAGCGTAAAGGGCAGGTCAAAAGACGAGCCATAGTCGACCAAATTTTACATGTGTCAACTGAAATGACCTAGGTCTCGACAAAACTTAGGTTTAGTCGACATGTCTAGATGTCGACATACATGTGTCAAAGTTGACACGGGCTGGTCATGTGTTGTCATAGATGTGTCAACACCAACTTTTGTGTGTGTCGACATGAAAAATCCTTTAGATATAAGGTCTCGACAAGGTTGTGTCGACACCTATTCTTCTGTCGACACAGATACTGTTTCTGTGTTGACACATCCTTATTCTTTATCGACACAACATACTGAGTGTGTCGACACAATTGTACTTATGTCGACACAAACTTTATACTTAGACAAATTTCCTATGAAATTCTGTACTTACATATTCTTCTTAGGGAAGCTTGTGCTAACCTATTCTAGGTTCAATATACCTAATTCAATTTTAAAATAATTGTATTTAATTTCTTCCAGAGGTTTTGTAAATATATCAGCTATTTGATTATTTGTGTTCACAAACTCTAGACTAATATCTTCCTTCTCAACATGTTCTCTGATGAAATGAAACTTAATTTCTATATGCTTGGTTCTACTGTGAGATATAGTATTCTTAGCAATAGAAATAGCACTGCTAGAATCACAAAACATTGGAATCCTACTTACCTTGATGTCATAATCTTCTAGTTGGTGCTTTATCCACAACAACTGTGCACATCAACTACCTGCAGCTACATACTCAGACTCAACTATTGATATAGCTACACTTGTTTGCTTCTTGCTGCACCATGACACCAGCCTTCCTCCAAGAAATTGACAGGTTACTATTGTACTCTTTCTGTCTTCTTTGCATCCTGCAAAGTCTGCATCTGAGAAACCTGTTAGTAAGAAATTTCTATTCTTTGGGTACCAAAGGCATAGATTAGGTGTGCCCTTAAGATATCTCAAAATTCTTTTAACTGCAGTATAATGAGATTCCTTTGGACAAGCTTGGTACCTAGCACAGATACATGTTGCATACATGATGTCAGGTCTACTAGCAATCAAATAAAGTAGGGAGCCAATTATCCCTCTATACAAAGACTCATCAACAGGTTTCCCTGCCTCATCTTTGCATATAGGCATACTTGTTCCCATAGGAGTTTTCATGGTGGAGGCTGAGTCCATACCATATTTCTTAATCAACTCCTTGGTGAACTTAGACTGAGATATGGACAATCCATCATCAGTCTGTCTAACTTGAAGTCCCAAAAAGAACTTCAGTTCACCCATACTGCTCATCTCAAACTTCCCTTGCATAGTTTAGCAAACTTCCTACAAAGGTTGTTTTCAGTTGAACCAAATATAATGTCATCAACATAAATCTGGACTAGGATTATCTTACCTTTAGATTCCCTAAAGAATAGATTTTTGTCTTGCTTTCCTCTAGAGAATTTATTCTCGATGAGAAAAGCAGACAAGGTTTCATACCAAGCCCTTGGGGCTTGTTTTAAACCATATAGATATTTCCTAAGCCTATATACATAATCAGGATAATGAGGGTCAACAAAACCTGAGGGTTGTTCAACATAGACTTCCTCTTTTAAGTCACCATTCAGGAATACTGACTTTACATCCATTTGATATACCTTAAACCCTTGATAGACAGCATATGCTAAGAACAATCTTATAGCTTCCAACCTTGTCACTGGGGCAAAAGTTTGATCAAAGTCAATCCCTTCCCCTTGTCTGTAACCTTTTGGTACCAATCTAGCCTTATTCTTAATTACAGTGCCATTCTCATTAAATTTGTTTCTGTAGATCCACTTGGTTCCTATGATGTTGTGATCCTTTGGTTTAGGAACCAGTTCCCATACATTACACCTTTTGAATTGAGTCAGCTCTTCTTGCATAGCATCAATCCAGTTTATGTCTAGCATTGCTTCATCAAACATTCTGGGTTCTATTTGTGACAAGAAGCTAGAACATAGAACTGTGTTCATACTTTTGCTTCTTGTAAGAACACCTTGATTTGCATCACCAATAATTTGGTGTGTAGGATGATCCTTCAAGTGTCTTCTTGCCGGAGGAAATCTGTCAACCTCATGGACTTCTTCATTTTCTTCAACCGGATGCTCCTCATTGTCTTCTTCATTCAGTGAGTCTTGTTCTCCCCCTGGACAACAAGCATCTTTTTCTTCATTCATCCTAGCTGGTACCTCTTCATTGATGGTCAGCTTGTCCAGCCTGTCTGTTAAACCTATAGAACTAACTGAAGAACTAGACAATTCACTGTTAATCAACTTAGATTCATCAAATACAACATGGACAGATTCCTCTACAACTTGAGTAGTTAAGTTGTAGATTCTATATGCCCTATTATTATTGTTATACCCAACAAATATCCCTTCTAGGGATTTGGCAGCAAACTTTGTTTGGTAGTGCTTTCCATTAACTAAAACATAACACTTACTACCAAAGATTCTAAAGTAGGAAATGTTTGGTTTTCTGCCTTTCAAAATATGATAGGGGGTCATCTTATGTTTCTTATTGATGGAGGCTCTATTGAGAACATGATATGCAGTATTTATTGCCTCTGCCCGGAAGTACTCAAGGAGAGTGATGTCACTAAGTAGTGTTCTACTTGCCTCAATTAGAGTCCTATTCTTTCTTTCAACAACTCCATTTTGCTGAGGAGTTCTAGGTGAGGAGAATTCCTGATGAATCCCAAATTCATCACAGAACTTTGTCATACATTCAGACTGAAATTCAGTTCCATGATCACTTCTGATTTTGACCACATAACTGTTATATTCATTCGAAATTTGTCTAACAAAAGTCTGGAAAACAGTTGGCGTTTTAGATTTTAGCCTCAAGAAGAAAACCCATGTATATCTAGAATAGTCATCCACAATAACTAATATGTATATTTTCCTACCAAGACTGTGAACTGGCATAGGACCAAACAAATCCATATGCAAGAGATATAAACATCTCATTGAATTTTTGATATCAAGTGCATGGAAAGGGGGCTTAGTCTGTTTGCCCTTTTGGCAAGCAGAACACACCCCCTCTTTAATGCACTTGACTTGAGGAACATTCCTCACTAACCCCATGCTCAACAGCTGTCCTATTGACTTATAGTTCAGATGGGCAAGCCTCTTCTTCCATTTGACACATAGTGAAGCTTTTTCTCCTGCAACTAGACAAATGGGTGAGTTGTCAAACTCATAATCTAGGTTAAGAGAATATACATTCCCTTTCCTAGTGCCAGTCAAAATAATCTCTTGATTACTTGACCTTCTTATTTGGCACTCCCCTTTGAGAAAGGAGATGCCATAACCTAGATCACTAAGTTAACTTATGCTGATCAGGTTATGTTTTAGACCCTTCACATAAGCCACTTTACTGATAGTAATTGAATCACTAAAAATGTTACCAAATCCTTTGATAATTCCTTTTTCTGATCCACCAAAGATTAGTTTAGGTTGCACGTTAGTTATGTTAAACCTTAAAAGTAATAGTATATGTATCTCATGCATATCATGATTTTTAAAACACTCACGCACTATTTCTCGAGTACGTACAAAAGCTATTTTTTATATATTATGAGTCACCTAGAGTCTTGCATTCCATGAGAGGTCCATTGGGAACGATTCTACTCATGTAGGATGTCAACTTACCTTAGCTATGTATTTCCGCTGTGTATAAAATGATAGTTTTTCATGTGGACTAGCTGATCCATGGTGCCGAGGGATACGGCCATTAAACTGTCATTGGTTTACTTGCATAAGAAATGATAATTTATTCCACAAGTGCGAGTTTAGGTTTTGCCTGAGCGCATGCAGTTATCCCCTGCACGGCGTGGCATCACGACACGTATTTTCTCGTGCTATGATATTATGTAACTGTGTGAGAAAATGTGGGTTGTGACAGTTGGTATCAGAGGGAGGTTAGCTTGACTTTGGGTCGGGCAGTGGCATATCATACACACACTGAGGTGTCATCCATTCATCTTGGCTAAAGCACGAGCACTTCACTCATAGCATAACATGAATTATACGGGTCATATTATGTAGTATGGGATGCATAATATGTGTCTGTATATGGATCCACTATAGGGGCAACATGTGAGGGTTATGTAGTATGGGATGCATAACCTCACCACATGAATGCAACTAGCACGTTTCTTTTTCGTTGCATGAGAATGTCATGTAGTATGGGATGCATAACATTTTCATGTGTACGCCGCCCATGGCATGCATTAGGGCCTTTTTAGAATGCATATCACAACATGCATAGCATAACATTACATAAGCACAACGTGCCAAGCTAAAGATTGACATGCTGACGCATGTACACACATGATTTTGAGTCAAAAGGGATATAACAGCATGCATGCACAGTCTAGGCACATGAATTAGTGTGATGAGGGTGCCTCATCGTAGGTTAGGCATAACATCATTTAAAACTCCCAGAGTAAGTTCGCAGTTGAAGTTCATATGTGTATGTGTGTCTGTACAGAGTCGTTTTGTGATAGCAGTTGGGCTAGTTCTTGATTCGTTTTGATGGGAATATAGGATGTCAAAGCGTCCTGTGACGAGGCAGACTCACCAGTCTGAGGGCGAGTCTTCGGGTGCCCAGAATAATGCAAGTATGGAAATTTTGCGACAGAGTAATGAGGCCTTGTTAAGGTAAATGGGGGATGTGCAGTCCCAGATTCAGTCTATGTTTTCCATGATGTCTAGGCTTGCTCCGAGGGTGTAGGACCCTGCTGGGGGTCCAGCTGTTTCTGCCCCTCCTGCTCTGTTGGTGCCTCCCGTTGTGGTTCCACCCGAGATGACATTTATTTCTCAGTTTCAGCGACTTGGACCACCTACTTATGATGGCAAGGCGGATTTCATGGTGTTGGGTGATTGGCTGATAGCAATGGAGGAAATGTTTTCTTACTCTGGCATCACTGATGATCAGCGAGTGATGATCGATGCATATCAGCTAAAGGGATTTGCAAAGAGTTGGTGGATGCGAGAAAAGGAGAGCTTGATGGAAGGATGTTCTTGGGCGTCGTTCAAGGGGATGCTCCTAAAGAAGTTTCTACCCTCGATCGAGCGGGACCGTTTGATGAATGAGTTCTTACATTTGAAGCAAAGGCAGCTCACATTTAGTGAGTATGAAATTGAGTTTAGTAAACTGAGTCGGTTTGCCCCCGGCATGGTAACTTCCAAGGCAGATCAAGTTAAGTGTTTTCTTGGTGGCTTACGAAATGAGGTGCAGCAGTTAGCAAGTGCATATGGAGCAACAAGCTATGCTGCCTTAGTGGAAGCTGCTTTGAAAGTTGAGGCAATTGAAACTGCTAAGCAAAAAGGACAGTGGATGAGGAAAGATAAGAGGAAGTTAATCGAAGGGAAGAGCTCCCAGGTGCCTGATGCTGCTTCCAAGAAGAAGAGCAAAGAAGTTTGTAGATTCTGTGGCCGGTCAGGCCACCCGTTCGAGCGATGTTTCAAAAGATTAGGTGTTCAAAAGAAAGAGCAGGTTCATGCGATTCAGGGTGCTCCGCGAAGGGATTTGGAGTGTACGATATGTATGAGGAAGGGGCATGATGCTGCCCATTGTTGGTCAAAGAAAGTGTGTTATCATTGTGGACAAAAGGGGCACATCAAGATTCAGTGCCCGCAAGTGCAACCTGTATTGCAACCAGTGCCACTCCAGGCATTGCCACCTCCTCAGCGATTGGATAAAGGTAAAGGAAAACTTAATGTGATTACTTCTGACGACGCTCAGACTTCTACTCAGGTTGTATCAGGTTAGACTCCTCCCGAGTTCTCCTGTTTTGTTCGTCATTATTGTATTTCATTTATTTTTGTTGATATGTGATCGGTGTGCACCTTGTTTAGGAAAGTATAAGGTAAAGAACCGCTGGGCGCGTGTTCTTTTCGACTCTGGAGCTACCCACTCGTTTGTGGCTAGAGCCTTCGTGGGTCGATATCATTTGGAACCAGATCGAGTGGGGGATGCTTTTTGCATCAGGTTTCCTTCTGGTGATTCGGTGGTTTCCGATTTGGGCATTTTGGCTTGTTCGATAGTGTTGGGGGATTTCATAGCTACAACAGATTTGAAGGTGATTGACCTCGAAGATTTTGATGTCATCTTAGGCATGGACTGGTTGTCGAAGTATGATGCTGTGATCCAGTGCAAGGGGAAGCGCTTGGACTACCGAAAGGACAACGATCAGCCTGGGAGCGTTTATGGTGATTTGCACCAGGATTCTCCAGCTCTTTCTGCGGTATGTGCTCAGACGTTGCTAGGTTCCGGTTGTTTTGCTTGTTTCGTCTTAGTTGTGGAGACCGTGGGTAGTTTGCCGCGGTTAGCCGAGATTCCTGTTGTGCGCGAGTTTTCAGATGTTTTTCCTGATGATCTTCCTCGTCTTCCGCCCGAGAGATATGTTGAATTTGTGATAGAGTTGGAGCCGGGTACGCATCCTATTGCAAAGGCGCCATACCGGATGGCCCCTCGAGAGTTGGTAGAGCTGCGTAACTAGCTAGATGAGTTGTTAAAAAAGGGTTTTTTTAGACCAAGCTCGTTGCCTTGGGGTGCACCTGTTCTATTCGTTAAAAAGAAAGATGGGTCGATGCGGCTTTACAATGATTATCGAGAACTAAATAAAGTCACGATTAAGAACAAGTATCCCCTGCCAAGGATTGACGATTTGTTTGATCAACTGCACGGTAGCTCAGTGTTCTCTAAGATTGATCTCCGTTCTGGTTATCATCAGCTTAAGGTTCTTGAGTCAGATATTCCACGGACTGCTTTTCGATCAAGGCATGGGCATTTTGAATTCTTAGTAATGTCGTTTGGTTTAACCAACGCGCCTTCAGCCTTTATGGATATGATGAACAGGGTGTTCAAAGACTTTTTGGATAAGTTTGTGGTTGTGTTTATCGATGATGTTCTTGTCTATTCCCGCAATGGTGAGGAGCATGATCAGCATCTGCGTTTGGTTTTGTCTGCTTTGAGAGACCATAGACTGTTCGCCAAATTGAGTAAGTGCAATTTTTGGTTACCTCATGTTTCGTTTTTAGGCCATGTGATCAACAGGCATGGCATTTCAGTTGATCCAAAGAAGATAGCTGCTGTGATGGAGTGGCGAAGACCGGATACTCCCAAGGAGATCAGGAGCTTCTTGGGGTTGGCCGGCTATTACAGAAGATTTGTGGAAGGTTTCTCGACTTTGGCTGCACCTTTGACTCGATTAACGCAGAAAAATGTGGCTTTTGATTGGAATGATAAGTGTGCGGAAGCCTTCCTTGAACTCAAAAATAGATTGTGTACCGCTCCTGTTTTGACTCTGCCTAAGGAGGGCTTAGGTTATGATGTTTTTGTAGATGCATCGTATGTTGGACTTGGATGTGTGTTGATGCAAGACGGCAAAGTGATTGCGTATGAGTCTCGGCAATTGAAGACTCATGAGAAGAACTATCCTACACATGATTTGGAGTTTGCCGCTGTCATAATTGCAATGAAATTATGGAGACAACTACTGTATGGGGTGCAATGCAAGATTTTTTCTGATCATAAAAGTTTAAAGTATGTATTCACCCAAAAGGAATTGAATCTGCGCCAGTGGCGATGGTTGGAGTATGTTGCCGACTACGATGTAGAAATCCAGTACCATCCGGGCAAGGCTAATGTGGTGGCCGATGCCCTAAGTCGGAAGACGAGAAAGATTTTTAATCTCTCCGCCGACCGATTAGTGGAAGAATTTCTGTTGATGGATATTTCGGTAGGGTGCTGCGATTTGCAAAGTAGTTTGGTGGAAGCTGAACCTTCTTGGATTGAGCTGACGCGGCTGCATCAGAAAGATGATCCAGATCTACTGCACTTATATAAGAGAACAGAGAAAGGAGAGTTACTTGATTTTTCGATTGATGCTGCGGGTACGTTGAAGTACTGCGACAGATTTTGTATTCCTGCTGTTATGGACATCCGAGACATGTTATGCCGAGAAGCACATGATTCGAGCGTTGCTTACCATCCAGGGTCTACGAAAATGTATCATGACTTGAAGCAATTTGCCAGGTGGGATGGTATGAAGAGAGACATAGCTAAATTTGTGTAGGAATGCTATACGTGTAAGCGTGTGAAGGCCGATCATGGAAGGCCTGGAGGCAAGTTGACACCATTGGAAATTCCAACCTGGAAATGGGAAAGTATTTCGATGGATTTCATTACCGGGCTACCGAGATCTCCTAGAGGGTATGATTCCGTGTGGGTGATCGTGGATCGATTAACGAAGTGTGCTCACTTCATACCTTATAAGATTAATTATCCGATGAAGAAGATAACTGAACTGTATGTGACTGAGATTCTCCGATTGCATGGTGTTCCCCGCAATATCATTTCCGACCGAGACTCGCGATTTACATCTCGCTTCTGGAAGAGTTTACAAGAGGGTTTAGGTACGGATTTACGATATTCTACCGCATACCACCCGCAAACGAATGGTCAAACAGAGCGAGTAAATCAGATCGTAGAGGATATGATTCGATGTTATATCTTAGACCACGGAGGAGCATGGGATGAACGTTTGCGGCTTATGGAATTTGCGTATAATAATAGCTATCAAGAAAGCTTGCAAATGTCTCCATTTGAAGCCCTGCATGGACGACATTGCAGAACTCCTCTCTTTTGGGTTGAGGTTGGCGAGACACCTTTATTGGGTCCTAATGCATTAGAAGAAATGGAAGTTGCGGTAAAGCGTATTCGAGAAAAGCTTCAGATAGCGCAAGAACGGTATGAAAAGAACGCCAATCGGCGGAGATCAGATTTGGAATTTGTTGTGGGGGACTTGGTATTCCTTAAAGTTTCCCCGATGGTTGGCATAAAGAGATTTGGGAAAGATCGGAAATTGGACCCAAGGTTTGTGGGACCGTTCAAGATTATGGAGCAGGTTGGTGTATCAGCTTATAAGTTGGAATTGCCCGCAACGTTTCCCGGTGTTCACGATGTTTTTCATGTAAGCCAACTCCGCAAGTGTGTGCGAAACGACAGGCAGGTCTTAGAATCTGTGCCTCAATTGGAACCAAATCTTTCTTATGTGGAAGTGCCTGTCCGCATTTTGGATTCGCAAGATTGTGTGTTGCGAAGAAAGAAAATTCCTATGGTGAAGGTGTTATGGAGGAACCAAGACGTGGAAAGCGCTACTTGGGAATTAGAGTCAGCTATGAGGGCAGCTCACCCTCATCTGTTTTCGTAAGCTTGTCCGGTATGGTTTCTTCCATTTGCCTCTTTCCTTGTTATGTCCTTGTTTTGTCAAGTTTCGGGGCGAAACTTTCTTTTAGGGGGAGTGACTTTAATGCCCCCGGATTTTTTTTACGGCCAGTGTGTAATTTTGTTTGGCGTTACGTTGGCCTTTGCTGTCACGCTTCGCTCTTTCGACCTTTCGTGGCTTGGTTGATAGCCTGTTTGCAAGATTCCCTAGCAATCCGGAGTCTGTTTTGGTGACTCGGTGGTGCCTCTTCGGGAATGCTTGTGTTTTGGCTTCGGGCAAGGTTAGCCCAAGTTTTGTTGGTCGGATGCTGTTTTCGCTTCGCCACTAGAATCGTAGCGTAGGGAGTTAGCTACAATGTGAATTTTGTTGTATTCTGAGGTTGCTAGTTCAAACCCGGATCATTTACCTCGGGAGTAACATATGAATATGAAGCCATGCTGTCTTGATTGCTGGTCCCCCCCCCCCCCCCTTGGGTGCCAAAAACTATGACTGCAGTTTCTTGTAGCAGGGGAGAGGTGAAAGAGGTCAAAGACCTGGAGCGCATTTGGGTGACATAGCCTGGGACACGGCCGTGTCCCAGGGCGTGTCGGGGTACACGGCCTGTGACACGGGTGTGTCACAGGGCGTGTCCCGTGTGCTCGGCGAATTTCGGTCGACGAAGTTCACTAGATGATTGTCGAGTGTCGAGAGAAGGGGTACTCGGCCTGTGATACGGGCGTGTCACAGGGCGTGTCCCGGTATCGACGAACTTCGCTCGACGAAATTCACTCGACGAGTGTCGAGTGTGGAGAGAAGGGGTACACGGCATGTGACACGGGCGTGTCACTGGGCGTGTCCTGCGGTCGACGAATTTCGCTCGACGAAGTTCGCTCGACGAGTGTCGAGTATGGGGTGACACGGCTTGGGACACGGGTGTGTCCCAAGGCCGTGTCCTTCTCGGGTTGTATGGCTGGGTGTTGTGTGCTATGTCACGACCAGTGACACGGTCGTGTAGTTATTCATATCCAGTGACACGGCCGTGTCTCAGGCCGTGTACTGTTTGGAGGTGAGGCGGTTACCCACCGCTTAAGTGACATGGCCTGTGACACGGGTGTGTCACAGGGCGTGTCAGGGCCAAAATGCGAAATTTCAGCAAATTATGCTGTCGTTCAATTCCTTATTGTTCTCATCCAAGGGACCAAACTTCTTCCCTGGGAATCAAGCCGAGATTTAAGTCTTTCTCCTTCCATTTTGGTTTCATTCTTCCTCTTCTTCTTCTTATCATTCCCCATTTCCAAAGAGGGAAAGTACAAGGGGAGAAAAGGGAAGAGACCAGCTGCTTTGGATTTGCCCCTTAGGTAACATTTCTTTGCTCTTGGATTAGTGGACAAGAAGATGGGTTGTCAAATTTCTTAGTTGTTTTTCTCTTATGTTGTTCACCTCAGGTTTTTCTCCTAGTTTGTGCTAGCGGCAGTTGTGCGTGAAGGTGGAGGCAAGTGGTATTTTTTCCCTTACCAAGTTTTCCTTTTCTTTCATCTCTTATGGTTATATTGCTATGGTATCGTTGCAATTAGGGTTATTAATATTTGGGTCCAAATCTTGGTTGAAGGTAGACCTATGACGTAGGAACTTAGATTATGTTGCGTATTTGCTTAGCATGAACATTTAGGTTTGTGGTTATGTTGGGATTTCGGGTTGTTGGTGTGTTTCGACGTGTTTTGCCGATTGAATCTTGAAGTATGGCATGTGGTTTGTCTGATGGCTCTGTAAGGGGTGATGTGGTGTAGAGCCTGGTGGGCACTGTTTGGCCCCGGATAATGGGCTGTTTGTTTTATGGTGTAGAGAGCACCTTTTTGGCCTTGGATAATGGGCTGGTTGTGGTATGGTGTAGAGAGCACCTTTTGGCCCCGATATGGGCTGTTTTTTTAGGTGTGTTCCACCTTAAATGGCTGCCACCGTTAAACCCTTGAGTAATGACTCTACCACTAGTAATGCATCACAAATTTATATTTGTTCTTTCTTTTGATATTTTGGCATATGTTGGCTTTATTGCTCCTGCAAGTTTTAGCAGGCTATGTTGATATCTCTTGCCCTTGGTGCATTGTGTATTCCTTTTGGATGAAATGCTCATGTAATTTCTTTTATATACTTGCTGAGGTATTTTTTTCTTTGGAATGCCTCAGGTCTAGGTGATAGCTGATTGAGCGGCTAGTGTTCTTTTGGTGGAGCTTGCTTGTGGCCGCAGAGGTTGCTGTTCCTCGTTTTGGTGAGGTAGTTTTTCTGCTTTCTGTACAAACATACACACCCACCATTGGGTTCATGTCAGATTGTTGATGCCCACTGATGGTTTCTTTTAGTGATGTACTATGAACTAAAGACTGCTAGTGTTACCTTGTTTGGAGGTTATTTACTTGCTTCTGGGAATGTTTTATGCTAGGTTGCACGTTAGTTATGTTAAACCTTAAAAGTAATAGTATATATATCTCATGCATATCATGATTTTTAAAACACTAACGCACTATTTCTCGAGTATGTACAAAAGCTATTTTCTATATATTATGAGTCACCTAGAGTATTGCAATTCATGAGAGGTCATTTGGGAATGATTCTACTCATGTAGGATGTCAACTTACCTTAGCTATATATTTCCGCTGCGTATAAAATGATAGTTTTTCATGTGGACCAGTTGATCCACGGTGCCGAGGGATACGACCATCAAACTATCATTGGTTTACTTGCATAAGAAATGATAATTTATTCCACAAGTGCGAGTTTAGGTTTTGCTTGAGCGCGTGCAGTTATCCCCTGCACGGCATGGCATCACGACACATATTTTCTCGTGCTCTGATATTATGTAACTGTGGGAGAAAATGCGGGTTGTGACCGTTGGTATCAGAGGGAGGTTAACTTGACTTTGGGTCGGGCAGTGGCATATCATACACACACCGAGGTGTCATCCATTCGTCTTGCCTAACTAGAATTTCGAGGACAAACGTTTTTGTTATATATTAGGATTTGTAACATCACTCAAACAACTAGACCCCTAGGAATGGTTTTGTCATGACCAGGTCATGACAAAAGCCAAGTAACCCCAAAGAGACCTAGGTTAACCCAACCCTATTTCTGGTCAACCTAGCCCAAATAGGCTAATCCAAGCTCAAACCTCCTCATGTGGCTTCTTTTGGGAATAATGTGAGTGGAAGGGCTGCAAATAGTCCTTCAGATTGACCAAGTCAACTTGGTGACTGGGAGAGAGGGTGAGTGTAACAGGCCAAATTCTGGGAGTAGCAAAATTTGGGTGACACGGCCTGGGACACGGGCGTATCCCAGGGCGTGTCCCGCTCAGGTTGAAGAGTTGGGCGCTTGGTCGACGAATTTTGGTCGACGATGTTTCTGGGTGGTCACGCCCAATAACACGGGCGTGGTAGGGGGCGTGTCCCCTCGGTTCGACGAACAGTGCTCGACGATCGTCGAGTGTGTGGACCTTCGAGTGTCCATCGTCGAGCATGGGGTACATGGCCTGTGACACGGGCGTGTCACAGGGCGTGTCCCACTGTGTCGAAAGGTTGAGTTTCGATCGTCGATCGTCGAGTGTCGCTCGTCGAGCATGGGGTACACGGCCTGTGACACGGGCGTGTCACAGGCTTTGTCCCGCTGTGTTGAGAGGTCGATGATTTTCTCTCAACTGGGTGTTCAGTGGGTTATATGCCCTGTGTCACGGGTCTGTCTTGTCCGACACGGGCGTGTACCGTATGTCACAGTGAGCTCCATTTCCACGATAAATTAGGAGAGAGAAATGAGGAAGAAGAGGGAAGGAAACAGTTCGGCCAAGGGGAGGCCAAAGGCCACATTTAATGGCTGAATTCAATTCCCCGGGGAAGGGGAGAAGTTTCCAGCCGTTTCCTTGGCCATCAGACTTGGTTCAACCCCCCTCCTCCATGGTCGTGCCTAGCCATTAATGGCTTTGAAGGACATTAATGATCCAGCCCCTCCTCTACCCATCTGAGGCTTTAAACACCACCAGTGAATGGAGAGGAGCCTTTCCCAATCCTTACTCGAAGAAATCGAGCCTCCCCACCTTGCAGTTGCAGAAATAGAGCGACGCCAATTTCAGAAATGGCTTCCCGATGATCTTCCCGACTTCAGGCCGCCGACAAGGTCCAATCCTCTTCCTCTTTATCTGTGCTAGATCTAGGATCCATCAGCTAAAGAGAACGGGCTCAATTGAGCCCGATCGGGGAGACATTTCTCACCAAAATTCCACGAAAACAAACCTATCGGATTCGCCGGAGTAGGCCCCTCCGGCGGCCGTGTCGCCGCCAAGCGATAGCCACCACCTCGATGTAGGCGGTGGTGGTGGTGGCCGGCTAGGGTGGTGGTCGGGGTGGCCGGAAAGTCGTCTGGAAGAGGCTCCAGGTCGGGCCAATCTCGGCCCTTGGCTCTGGTAAAATTTTCATCCCATTTGGAGATGTTTTGGTTAGGTATTGATCCAACCCTAGGTATACCCTTATAGGGTTATTTAGGTCAAAGAGCTATTATAGATGTTTGAGTGGTCAAATTACCTCAACAGAGGCTGTGACTTTGACCACTGACTTGGTAGGACCATTATCACCCTCTTAGGGAATATGGAGTGGTTTAGGATTGTTTTACCCTTGGATCCAAACTCAAACCCTAAGGGAGGGCTTTTGAGGGTTGTGAAGGGCAAGGGGTCAGTTGACCTTGAAAGGATTTGAAACTTGGAGAGAGAATTTTAGGGTAGGTAAAATCCTATGGAAGAAATCTAAAATAGATTCTAAGGTGAATAGCTCCCTCAAAACCATAACCCTAGTTTAGGGCATAAACCTTGTAGTGATAGAAAATATCACTAAAACTCACTGAACAGTGATAAGATTTGGGTAGAGTAGTGTTTAAAGTTAGTACAAGCTCTGGAGATTTTATTATGAATTTAGGATTATTATTTTGGATACTTCATTAACAATTTAGTAATTTGTATTATTTACTTAGAAATTTATTATGAAGTAACTACTTGCTGGAAATTGATGAACTTTAGCCGAAGGACTCCTTATTATGTTTTAAAGCTCTGTGAATTTTTATGGGATTTTTGGAAGACTATTTCTAAGGGTTGTTTCATTAAGTAGTGTTTCCCATGAAAATTTAATTGAATTTATTTTGGTGTCTAGCAAGCCTGAAAAATTATGATTTTTGCACAATGACCCTTTCTGTACCATATTATGATTCTGTAATTTTTATATAATTTTCTGATGAATAATATTGGTACATCCTTCTTTACATACGATTAAGGGAATTATTTTGGATAAATTAATTAGAGGTCACATATTTTCTGACAAATTATGGAAATTAGTATCTAGTAATATGTCTCTGTTATTTAATGATCACAATTTTGGGTGGTCATTACTTGAGTAGATCATATAGTTCATGTTCAAAAGTGCCCATGGCCAAATATTTGGGAAGATTCAATAAATATCCAATTAATTAGAAAAATTATGATTCTCTGATATTAGACTAAACTTGTTATGATATACCTTTGGTAAATTTTATAGGAGATTTGGAAGACAATCTGGAGTACCTCCTTTATACATCTCATATAGTATAGGGTGGTCTGCATATAGTAACTGCGGAAACTGAACTAGAGTGGGTAATGAATTTGAAGAGTTGAATCCTTAGTAGGTTGCTGGTTTGGGCAAATAAATGAGAGATCTGATCAAGGATATAAATCAATAATAAGCGCCTTGCGAAAGGGAGCTTTGGGCTGTCCTGGGCTAACGTAAACCTTAGGAATAATTTGGGCAAGAGTAACCCTAATAATAGTTTCACCTTACACTCACACTTGTACACATAGGGATTTGAATTGGTAGTGAAAGGATAGTATAGGCCCATGGCCTAAGGGCTTACTGGTAGAGTTAAATGGACTCGGTATTGATTTGGAAGTCCGGGGAGCTGGATGCTCGGGGACTTGGAAAAAAAGGAGACTTGATTAGTCCAGGGAGCCGTGGGCTCGGGAATATGGTGAACTAGTAGGCTTGGTAGTCTAAAGAGCTGGAGGCTCGGTACTTTAATTAGATACAACTATCATGGTTGCAGGTGCATAACAGTGGTGGGTCCTCGGTATTGGACGATCGAACACACCGTCGTCGGTACGTTGACTCGGGGAGACTAGCTGGTTTGCTAGGAATAGTACGGGAACGTACGAGAGGGGCTGGACTGGGTAGTGTGTTTACCCGTCTAGGAGTGGAGAGGCCCAATCCACTATCTCTGTTGGCCACGACGAGAGGCTCCTGAGAGTTTAGCTAACTCCAAAAAGGGGAACTAAAGGTCTATGTGCATAGAGTCGTGTGTGTGAGTTGCACTTGCATGTGCATACCATAGCATACTTGCACGTCATAGCATAATCATTGCATTTAACCCCTGACACCTATCGTATAAAATGGTATGGGATGTTTTATACGATAGGCCCTGCAAAATGACCCCTTGGTCTATAGGGGTAATTCCTATAAATCAACGGTTATATTTCTCGTTGCTCTTACTTACCCTTCTTATTGCTTTTACTTACTTGCTACTTGTTGAGGCATGACACGTGTGTGTGGGACCGCATGTTTGGGCTTTCCCCATCGCGTTCCAGGTCTGGGTGTTGTTCCGGTGGGCCCCCTTGTGTGGCGAAATATCCCCGCGGTCATGTGGTTGGGGTTAATCCCACACCGCCTGCAGACTTCTCCCCTTTGTGTTCATGTACCCCGCCACCCTTCATCTCAACACCTGGGTTTTGAGATGAACTAATGGGTTGGCGGGTTCTAACTCTACTCGTTACAGTTTACTTTTGTTACACACTTGTTTACGCATGTTTAGTTATTGTGATACCCCTGCCATACTTTATTATTTTATTCCTTAGGGTAGATGTCACCTGCTTGATTACGCCCTGCTTTTGGTCCTCCTTTTCACTCCTTTCCGCCCGGTGCCTAGGAGCTACGGGTAGAGGGGTGGGGGATTGTTGACTGACGGTCATTTGACCACCATAGTTTAGGTGCTCCGGATGAGAGACAGGGAACAGCCCCAGTAGACGCAACACCAGCAGGGTACGGTGCAGATGTAGATGGGCCAATGTAGCTCGGGTGGACAGGCATCCGGATCCGTGAGTGAAGCTGAGTATTAGTAGTTTTACTTTTACGAGTGGATTGTAGTGAGGTTATCATGTACCGGGCTTAAGCCTGTATTCACTTTCTCGCGATGTGGACTATTTATTTGTCATGTGATTTCCTCTTTCTATTGTGGACTTGGATGCTTACACTTTCATTCAATATACATTCTGTCGATGGTGATCGATTTGGCCGACAGGATCGGCGTTTTGTAGTGATGACCTTCCCAGGTGCGAAGGTGTCACCGCAAAGCGGCGGCTCTGGGCCTAAGACCCCGGTGGTTGTTGCAAAAAAAAATGGGGTCTTACAAGCGGTATCAGAGGGAGGTTTCGATCCGACAGAATGTAGTCCACAAAACATGGGACACCCCGTGCGGGCTTAGTTTGAGGACAAACTAGCAGCGGAAGCAATGGTGTGCCCATAGGAGGAATCACGTGGAATGCTCACCAGTAACAAAGAGTTTTAGGTCAATTTACTAAACTTAAGACCATCTTTTGTAGGGTGCGATGAATCCTCCCCTACCGCAGGGGACACCTCTAGCCCCGAATGTTATTTCACCGCCGCCGGCTCCGACCCCGTTGTAGTAGACGGAGTTGGGACAAACTTTGACGGCCATCTTGGAGGCCTTTAGGGCTCAGCAGGCTCCGGCTCCTCAGTCGAACCCCGGAGCGAACTGGTTGAGTGCATTCTGGGGCCTTGCCCCATCATCCTACTTGGGGACAGAGATGGCAGTGCGCACGGAGGAGTGGCTAGACATTATGTACGAGATGTTGGTGGGAATACAGTGCCTGGTGGACATGGCAGTATCGTTGGTGGTTTCTTGTCTGGAGTCGCATGCGAAGAGGTGGTGGAAGTCGGTGATGAACACCACTTATGTGGGAGTGGAGATCGCGGACATTACTTGGGAGGAGTTTATGGCGGCACTACTGGAGCATTGTGTGCCGCAGTCCGCAAGGGATGAATTGGAGGATAGATTCTTGAAGTTGAAGCAAGGGAATAGGACAGTTCTGGAATATCACCGGGAGTTTACTCATTTGTCCCAGTTTGCGGATTCTTACAAGCTAGATGACGTGGGTTACGCCAAGAGGTTCTACAAGGGCCTCTGTGATGACCTGAGGCAGGCTCTCTTGTTCGTGTCTGATGGTACCATGGCCAGGATCTTGGAGATGGCCAAGAAGCTGGAGGCAGACCAGCTTGTAGTTCGGGGTAGGAAGAGATATGGGGATGATGCAGTACTAGGAGGGAGAAGGGACCCGCATAGGGGTCGGGTCATGGGAGAGAGAGGGAACGAGGATCAATCCCACCAGGAGGAAAGGCAGGAACCAAGGGAGCAGGCAGTGCTGGACCCGCAGCCGCTACAGATGAGGGAGGTGCCCAGGTAGGGCAGGGAGCACCCACACCACAGCTGTGCTATCGCTTCCATCAGCTAGGGCACATTCAGATTAATTGCTCGACGAGGAATGGGGCCATACCTGCTACACAGGGTGGCCCACCGGCTCACCAGATGGGAGGTCGTGGATGTGGTTGCGGAAGCAGATTTCAGGGAGTGAATATAGGTAGGATGGGGAGCAGGTCTACGCTCTGGACTTAGCGTAGCACCAGAACCCGAACAGGGTTATTGCAAGAATAGTGATGGCGTGTGACAAACCTGCCCGTACCCTGTTCGACACGAGGGCATCTCATAACTTTGTGTTAGAGGATTTCATCAAGGATCTGGGCCAGATTCGATATTATACTGGAGATGCCAGGATGGTGCGTCTCCCCAATGGGATGGATATCCAGTCCACAGAGAAGTGCCTCCTGACGGTTACCATAGATGGGTTAACACTCGAGGCCCCAGCGATGATCCTGAGAATGCCAGACTTCGACCTTGTCTTGGGCATGACATGGCTTGTCTAGAACCATGCCCAGATTGACTGCCCGACGAGGAGAGTCGTGCTGAGACACGGCGACACTTATGCAACATTCAAAGGTACTACTCCGGTTTGCCGCAGCCTTCTTTCATCTATTCAGGCTGTCAAGGCCCACATGCAGGGAGACGAGGTATATTAGGTGCTGTTCGAGATGACTGAGGAGAAGGACCCGATTGTTAGCATTCTGGTGGTCTATGACTACGTCGATGTATTTCCGGAGAAGCTGTCAAGACTGCCTCCGCATAGGGAGAAGGACTTTCATATTCAGTTGGTGCCAGGGGCTAAGCCGGTGTCCAAGGCCCCTTATCGGATGGCCCCAAGGGAGCTGGCAGAATTTCAGACACAGTTGCAGGAGCTGGTGGAAGCAAGACTCATCAGACCGAGTTCCAAGCCGTGGGGAGCTCCGGTCCTATTCGTGAAGAAGAAGGATGGGACACTTCGGCTGTGCATTGACTATTGAGCACTAAACAGGCTGACCATCCGAAATACTTACCCTCTCCCAAGGATAGATGAGTTGTTCGATCAGCTGGAGGGAGCCCATTTTTTTTCTAAGCTGGACTCGAGGTCAGGCTACTACCAGCTGCGGATCCAGGAGGAAGATATCCCGAAGACGGCCTTCAGTAGAAGATATGGCCTATACGAGTTCACCGTGATGCCTTTCGGGCTCACGAATGCTCCATCAGTGTTTATGAGCCGCATTAACCGGGTCTTCGAGACTTATTTGGATGTGTTTGTCATAGTATTCATAGATGACATCCTTATCTACTCTAGGACGGAGGAGGACCATACACGGCATCTGGCACTGACTTTGGAGAGATTGCAGGAGCATCACCTCTATGCGAAGTTCAGGAAGTGTCAGTTCTGGTTGAAGGAGGTGGCTTTCCTGGGCCACATTATCAGCGGAGCAAGGTTAGTGGTGGACCAAGCAAAGATTCAGGCAGTCAGGGATTGGCCCCCACTTAAGATGGCCACAGACTTACGAAGTTTCCTGGGGCTTGCCGGTTATTACCGAAAATTCGTGGAGGGGTTTTCTCGGATCGCCCTTCCACTCACATCCTTGACGAAGAAGGATGTGCCCTTTGTATGGATGCCACAGTGTGAGGCAGCCTTCTAGGAACTGAAAAACCGACTTATCTCAGCCCCTATCCTGGCCCTTCCATTTGGGAAGGAAGGATTCCAGGTGTACACCGACGCATCATATCAGGGGATGGGTGCGGTGCTGATGCAGAATGGACACGTCGTAGCATATGCCTCCTGCCAGCTGAAGACCCATAAGAAGAACTATCTTGTGCACGACCTGGAGATGGGAGTAGTGGTATTCGCACTGAATATTTGGCGACATTACCTCTACGGAATCCACTGTGATATATACTCAGATCATAAGAACCTTAAGTACATAGACACGCAAAGGAACTGAATATCAGGCAGAGGCGGTGAGTGGAGTTTCTATCTGACTATCAGTACGAGATGCACTACCACCCGGGGAAGGCGAACGTGGCATCAGATGCACTGAGTAGGAGAGCCGCCACAGCGGGAAAAGAGCCTCAGTTGATGTCTATCGAACTGCTGCAGAGACTAGATGACATACGCATTACTCTGGTGTCGTATGACGACCCTGAGCTCTATGAGGAGTACTTGGCCGCGATGGGCATCACCGATGACATCAGAGACCGAGTCAGAGAGGGACAGAGGTAGGATGCCAAGTTAGAGCCCATCTTCCAGGCCATAGAGGCAGGTACTACAGGAGACTACACACTAAGGGATGGCCTGGTGTGCTTCAGAGGACAGGTGTATATACCGGAGGGAGGTCAGATCCGGGAGGAAATTATGATAGAGGCGCACTGCGGCCAGTATTCTGTGCACCCGGGGATCACAAAGATGGCGGCTGATTTGAAGAAGACTATGTTCTGGCCGGGCATGAAGAAAGATGTCACTTACTTCGTGACCCATTGTGAGATATTTCAGCTAGTGAAGGCGGAGTGCAGGAACCCCGCAGGATTGTTGCAGCCACTCCCGGTGCCGGAGTGGAAGTTTGATGACGTAGCCATGGACTTCATACATAGGCTTCCCTGGTCTCGGATAGGGAATGACTTGATATGGGTGATCGTTGATCGGTTGATGAAGGTGGCTCAATTTATACTGATCAGGAAGGACGATACAGTGGGAGTTCTGGTGCGGAAGTTTGTGGAGCAGTTCATTCGTTATCATGGCGTGCCCAGGTCAATAGTGTCAGATCGTGATGGGCGGTTTACATCCAGGGAGTGGTGGTCAGTTCAGGCATACTTGGGCACCCGACTGACCTTTAGCACAGGCTTCCACCCTCAGATGGACGGGCAGACAGAGCGCACAAATCGGACATTGGAAGATCTGCTATGACTGTGTATTCTAGACCGAGGAGAGCCATAGGAGAAGATGCTGCCACTGATAGAGTTCTCATACAACAACAGTCATCAGGCCAGTATAGGTATGGCCCCCTACGAGGCCTTTTATGGACAGAGGTGCAGCACTCCGTTATCATGGATACAGGATGAAGAACCAAAGGTCCTGGGCTCAGAATTTGTGAAGGACAGCGAGGCCCAAGTGAGACTGATACGGGACCGGATGTTGGAGGCGCAAAGCAGACAGGCCAAATATTATGACACGCATCATCGACAGGTGGCGTTTCAGGTAGGAGACAGAGTGTTTTTGAAGATACGACCGATGCACGGAGTCTCTCAAGTTCGCGGGCGGAGGAAGAAGCTCAGCCCGAGATACATGGGGCCCTACAGGATCCTGGAGCGGATCGGCCCCTTAGCATACATGCTGGAGCTGCCGCCAGAGCTGGAAGGCCTGCACAATGTTTTCCATATCTCCTCCCTCAAGAGGGCCCTATTACGTCCAGAGCAGCTGATAGACACCACGGATGGGCTAGTAGCATCTGATCGGTCAGTGCACATGGAGCCGGTCTGGATTGAAAACACGAGTATGCTGGTCTTGCGCAGCAAGAAGGTCTCACTGGTCAAGGTTCTTTGGAGAAATCACGGCCAGGAGGAGCACACTTGGGAGCCCCAGGACTTGATGTAGCAGCGGTACCGGGAATTTTTCAGTCAGGTATTACTATCAACCTCTCGGGATGTTATAATTTGTCTTGCATACTTGAAACCCCGTAGGCCTAACTAGAATTTCGAGGACAAAATTTTTTGTTATATATTGGGATTTGTAACATCACTCAAACAACTAGACCCCTAGGAATGGTTTTGTCATGACCAGGTCATGACAAAAACCAAGTAACCCCAAAGAGACCTACGTTAACACAACCCTATTTCTGGTCAACCTAGCCCAAAATAGGCTAATCCAAGCTCAAACCTCCTCATGTGGCTTCTTTAGGGAATAATGTGAGTGGAAGGGCTGCAAATAGTCCTTCAGAATAACCAAGTCAACTTGGTGACTAGGAGAGAGGGTGAGTGTAACAGCCCAAATTCTGGGAGTACCAAAATTTGGGTGACACGGCCTGGGACACGGGCGTATCCCAGGGCGTGTCCCGCTCGGGTTGAAGAGTTGGGCGCTTGGTCGACGAATTTTGGTCGACGAAGTTTCTGGGTGGTCACGCCCAGTAACACGGGCGTGGCAGGGGGTGTGTCCCCTCGGTTCGATGAACTGTGCTCGACGATCGTCGAGTGTGTGGACCTTCGGGTGTCGATCGTCGAGCATGGGGTACACGGCTTGTGATACGGGCATGTCCCAGTGCGTGTCCTAGGGCGTGTCCCGCTGTGTCGAAAGGTTGAGTTTCGATCGTCGAGTGTCGCTCGTCGAGCATGGGGTACACGGCCTGTGACACGGGCGTGTCACAGGCCATGTCCCGCTGTGTTGAGAGGTCGACGATTTTCTCTCAACTGGGTGTTGAGTGGGTTACACGCCCTGCGTCACGGGCATGTCTTGGCCGACACGGGCGTGTACCGCGTGTCACAGTGAGCTCCATTTCCACGATAATGGAGGAGAGAGAAATGAGGAAGAAGAGGGAAGGAAACGGTTCGGCCAAGGGGAGGCCAAAGGCCACATTTAATTGCTGAATTCAATTCCCCGGGGAAGGGGAGAGGTTTCCAGCCGTTTCCCTGGCCGTCATACTTGGTTCAGCCCCCCCTCCTCCATGGTCGTGCCTAGCCATTAATGGCTTTGAAGTACATTAATGATCCAGCCCCTCCTCTACCCATCTGAGGCTATAAACACCACCAGTGAATTGAGAGGAGCCTTTCCCAATCCTTACCCAAAGAAATCGAGCCACCCCACCTTGCAGTTGCAGAAATCGAGCGACGCCAATTTCAGAAATGGCTTCCCGGCGATCTTCCCGACTTCAGGCCGCCGGCAAGGTCCAATCCTCTTCCTCTTTATCTATGCTAGATCTAGGATCCATCAGCTAAAGAGAACGGGCTCAATTGAGCCCGATCGGGGAGACATTTCTCACCGAAATTCCACGAAAACGAACCTATCGGATTCGCCGGAGTAGACCCCTCCGGCGGCCGTGTCGCCGCCAGGCGATAGCCACCACCTCGACGGAGGCGGTGGTGGTGGTGGCCGGCCAGGGAGGTGGTCGGGGTGGCCGAAAAGTCGGCTGGAAGAGGCTAGATGTCGGGCCAATCTCAGCCCTTGGCTGGAGGTTGAGGATGAGCGGATGCCGTCCGTTTTTGGTCAAGTAATTTCATGATATTAATTGATTTCTTGGAGATTATTAGCAGTACATGGTTTTAATTATTCAAAACACTTAGAGGCCCCTAATGTAAAAGTGTCCAACACGAACAATGTAGCCCTTGATGTCTAGTGTAATGTAAAATTAATTTCACTCAATTTGGAGTCTTGGTGTGACAACAACACTCGTTTTGGTGCAACCTATACATAGGCATGACCAGACATTAGAATTAGTGCTCATGCCAAACCACTCATCCAAATGCTTTGAAATTTTGAATATAGGCTCCTCATAGCCTACCTCTTAGACTGTCCAAAAATAAGAATTTTTGAAAAAGAGTTTTTTTATAGCTTTTAGACAAATTTAATAATCAATGAATAAATTAATTAGGTGTCCTAAACATCTCAAAACTCCCCTAAATTTGGGTGGATGGTCTTAGAGAGCATGTTAAGCCTCTGGTAAAATTTTCATCCCATTTGGAGATGTTTTGAATAGGTATTGATCCAACCCTAGGTATACCCTTATAGGGTTATTTAGGTCAAAGAGCTATTTTTGATGTTTGAGTGGTCAAATCAACTCAACAGAGGCTGTGACTTTGACCACTGACTTGGTAGGACCATTATCACCCTGTTAGGGAATATGGAGTGGTTTAGGATTGTTTTACCCTTGGATCCAAACTCAAATCCTAAGGGAGGGCTTTTGAGGGTTGTGAAGGGCAAGGGGTCAGCTGACCTTGAAAGGATTTGAAACTTGGAGAGAGAATTCTAGGGTAGGTAGAATCCTATGGAAGAAATCTAAAATAAATTCTAAGGTGAATAGCTCCCTCAAAACCTTAACCCTAGTTTAGGGCACAAACCTTGTAGTGATAGAAAATGTCACTAAAACTCACTGAACAGTGATGAGATTTGGGTAGAGTAGTGTTTAAAGTTAATACAAGCTCTGGAGATTTTATTATGAATTTAGGATTATTATTTTGGATACTTCATTAACAATTTAGTAATTTGTATTATTTACTTAGAAATTTAATATGAAGTAACTACTTGCTGGAAATTGATAAACTTTAGCCGAAAGCCTCCTTATTATGTTTTAAAGCTCTATGAATTTTTATGGGATTTTTGGAAGACTATTTCTAAGGGTTGTTTCATTAAGTAGTGTTTCCCATGAAAAATTAATTGAATTTATTTTGATGTCTAGCAAGCCTGAAAAATTATGACTTTTGCACAATGACCCTTTCTGTACCATATTAAGATTCTGTAATTTTTATATAATTTTCTGATGAATAATTTTGGTACTTCCTTCTTTACATATGATTAAGGGAATTATTTTGGATAAATTAATTAGAGGTCGCATATTTTCTGAAAAATTATGAAAATTAGTATCTAGTAATATGTCTCTATTATTTAGTGCTCAAAAGTTTTGGGTGGTCATTACTTGAGTAGATCATATAGTTCATGTTCAAAATTTCCCATGGCCATACATTTGGAAAAATTAAATAAATATCAAATTAATTAGAAAAATTATGATTCTCTGATTTTAGACTAAACTTGTTATGATATACCTCTGGTAAAGTTTATAGGAGATTTGGAAGACAATTCGAAGTACCTCTTATATACATCTCATATAGTATAGGGTGGTCTGCATATAGTAACTACGGAAACTGAACTAGATTGGGTAATGAATTTGAAGAGTTGAATCCTTAGTAGGTTGCTGGTTTGGGTAAATAAATGAGAGATCTGGTCAATGGTAGAAATCAATAATAAGCGCCTTGCGAAAGGGTGCTTTGGGCAGTCCTGGGCTAACGTAAACCTTAGGAATAATTTGGGCAAGAGTAACCCTAATAATAGTTTCACCTTACACTCACAGTTGTACACGTAGGGAGATGAATTGGTAGTGAAAGGATAGCGTAGGCCTGTGGCCTAAGGGCTTACTGGTAGAGTTAAATGGAGTCGGTATTGATTTGGAAGTCCAGGGAGCTGGATGCTCAGGGACTTGGAAAAAAAAAGGAGACTTGATTAGTCCAGGGAGCCATGGGCTCGGGAATATGGTGAACTAGTAGGCTTGGTAGTCTAAAGAGCTGGAGGATCGGTACTTTAATTAGATACAACTATCATGGTTGCATGTGCATAACAGTGGTGGGTCCTCGGTATTGGACGATCGAACACACCGTCGTCGGTACGTTGACTCGGGGAGACTAGCTGGTTTGCTAGGAATAGTACGGGAACGTACGAGAGGGGCTAGACTGGGTAGTGTGTTTACCAGTCTAGGAGAGGAGAGGACCAACCCACTGTCTCTGTTGGCCACGACGAGAGGCTCTTGAGAGTTTAGCTAACTCCAAAAGGGGGAACTAAAGGTCTGTGCGTATAAAGTCGTGTGTGTGAGTTGCACTTGCATGTGCATACCATAGCATACTTGCATGTCATAGCATAATCATTGCATTTAACCCCTGACACCTATCGTATAAAATGGTATGAGACGTTTTATATGATAGGCCCTACAAAACGACCCCTTAGTCTATAGGGGTAATCCCTATAAATAAACGGTTATATTTCTCGTTGCTCTTACTTACCCTTCTTACTACTTTTACTTACTTGCTACTCCTTACTGTTTACTTTTGTTACACACTTGTTTACTCATGTTTAGTTATTGTGATACCCCTGCCGTACTTTATTATTTTATTCCTTAGGGTAGATGTCACCTGCTTGATTATGCCCTGCTTTTGGTCCTCCTTTTCACTCCTTTCCGCCCGGTGCCTAGGAGCCACGGGTAGTGGGGTGGGGGATTGTTGACTGATGGTCATTTGACCACCATAGTTTACGTGCTCCGGATGGGAGATAGGGAACAGCCCCAGGAGACGCAACACCAGCATGGTCTGGTGCAGATGGAGATGGGCTTGTGTAGCTTGGGTGGACAGGCATCCAGATCCGTGAGTGAAGCCGAGTATTAGTAGTTTTACTTTTATGAGTGGATTGTAGTGAGGTTATCATGTACCTGGCTTAAGCCCGTATTCTCTTTCTCGCGATGTGGACTATTTATTTGTCATGTGATTTCCACTTTCTATTGTGGACTTGGATTCTTACACTTTCATTCAATATACATTCTGTCGATGGTCATTGATTTGGTCGGCATGATCGGCATTTTGTAATGATGACCTTCCCGGGTGCGAAGGTGTCACCGCAAAGCTGCGGTTCTGGGCCTAAGACCCTGGTGGTTATTGCAAAAAATGGGGTCTTACACCTATAAGGCTGTCTACGCTGCATCTATCTATGCTCTCTCTCCTGTTGGCAGGGAGAGGTTCCTCTATCTCATCCCAGACCTCTAGGGACCTCGACTTGTCCTCGACACTACTGGGTCACCATCCTCTAGTTGACTCCGACATAGTAGGGGACTGAGATATCATGATCAAGACCTGTCTCAGGTCACCTCGCAAGCTTCATAGAAGCGAGCAGCTCTATCTCTATTTGTGGCTGCTAGGTTCCCAACAAAACATGCCAGGTGGTTAATCTTTCTCTACTAGTCTGCCATCATCAGGTGATCTTGACGGATCTGCGGGAACCACTCCTACAGTGCAGCTCAGTCGGCATCCAAGATGAAGTGCTCTAGAAAAGCCTCTAAAAACTCCCCCCATAGGACAGTACTCAACGGTCGTCCTCTGAACATCGAGTTGCTGGCAGCTCTCCACTAGTCTCTAACATATCCCTCTAAAAGGGTCACCACTAGTGACACTACAGCTACTATCGGGCACATCATTCCTACCAACAACTCCTCTACGTGCTCAACCACTCTTCTATCTGTATGACAGTCTCTGTGTCTCTGAAGATGGGAGGCCTTAGCCCCCCAAAAGGTCATCAGTAGGTTAGTGGGTACCACCAACTACTGAGATGGTTGTGCCAAAGCTGTCCAGAAGGTCGCTATGATAGCTGTCAATGTTTGTCCCAAGTCGGTGTCGAAAACGGAACAGCTGCAGGGGTAACTGGGTCTGGAGGTGAGGTGGCAAGGACATATCCTCTGGAGGAAGATCTCCCGTTACTAGACTCTGGTATGTCTCGAGAAGTAACATGAAAACGAGTGTTAGTATTTTGCAAAAGTAGGGGATATTTGCAAAAGACTAACAAAGCGGAAATAGAGGTGTGCAGGCGTACTATCATACAGTCTAGAATCCCTAAGCCTCTACACTAGGGTCTATCAGGCTTCCGCTACATGGTTCGTCCCGAACCAAAGAACAAAGCGAGGGACGGAGGGATCCTGAGACTATTCCACAAGGACAGATCGTGATCGCTCTGATCCATTTGTAAGACCCCCCCCAACCCTTGCCCCAGGTCGGGCCGGAAGCATTAACAGGAAACCACAACAAATATATATAACATTATATATTTAACAAAACCGCAAAAAGTCATAGCCACTGTTTATACATAGAGCTCGTAGGCTATACAGTACTATAACTAACAACTCCTCTCTCACTCAACTCTGCTTGCTAGTGTTCACGTCTCGAAACTCTAGAGACGACGGGGGTTCCTCTGCTCGAGTAGTCCTATCAGCTGGCGTATCGTCCCGCAACAACTAGTTGCTACGGAGCACCATCTCCTGTGAATGGTTATTTAAATAACCCTTAGTCACAGAGCTAAGTGGAAACAAATCTCCTCTCCAGATCCATATCCTGGGGACGAGCTCATGCACCCAACAAGAGTTGATAGCTGAATCACAAGAGGGTTAGTACAACATTTCATGAATAAGCTAGGAGCAACCAAAAAGAGACGCAGCATGATATAACTAAACTAGCAGCAGTAATATATGTCAGTTATAATTTAGGCTCCAGTAGCACAACAGCATAGTAGATATTCGTAACCCGTACGAACAACACAGATATTCATAGCCGCTTACACATTGCAGGTATTCACAGTCGCGCACATACCACAGGCATTCACAGCCGCGCACACACCGCAGGCATTCACATCCACGCGCATACCACAGGCATTCATAGCTGCGCACACACCGTAGGCATTCACAGCCACGCACACACCACAGGCATTCACAGTCGTGCACATACTTCATGCATTCACAACCGCTTACACATCGCAGGCATTCACAGTCGCGCACATACCACAGGCATTCACAGCCGCGCACATACCGTATGCATTCACAGTCCCGCGCACACTGCAGGCATTCACAACCGCGCGCATACCACGGACATTCACAGCCGCACACATACCGCATGCATTCACAGTCGCACACACACAGCAGGCATTCACAGCCGCGCACACACAATCCTATGTCGACATAGTATGGACTGCTTATGTTCCAACAGGGTAGCGAGCCCCACGGGCCTCACCAATGTGGTCGTCGGTAACAGTGGCCAGTCCTAACACTTCTGGGGGTGGTCATACCGCACAGCCCAGGGCCTAACATACATCCACGTGTAGTCTTGGATGTGAGCGACATCCATCGATTCAACATTTTGGCCGACTAGCGGAGGAAACCCGATAGGGAAAACATAAAGGCGGGTCACATGTGGCACTGATCTCCCTGTCGCCATAAGTCGTCAAACTTTCCGCAACGGTATGAACGGTCTGCGGAATTGACTGACCCTCCACAGTTTACCACAAGCAATTTACAAACAATCAAACAGTCAATTTTTGCTAGCACGCACCGAGTCTGTGGCAGCCTGCCCTACTATGCTTTAATCTTCGGGCAGTGACGCTCATCTCAACTTTCGACAAGGAGCATGATAGCACTTTATTTGGGGCTAAACTTGGAGAAACACCTCAACTCCGGTTATCCTTAACTAAGGCTCGACCTTAACAGATGTCTGCTCGTCAGATAAGGACTCATGCTTATAATAGTAAATTGTAGTAATGAAAATGCGATAATTAAAGCTGCTGATAATAAATGATGCATAATGAGATGTGACCAGTACGAAATTTGAGTAGTGCTCAAACGGAAGTATTGAACTGAAATGAACTTGACCAGTACGCGACTGGACTAGTACTGAATTGAAAGTACTGAACTAAAATGAACCTGACCAGTATAAGACTGGAGTAGTACTGAATTGAAATGAACTTGACCAGTACGAGACTGGAGTAGTACTGAATTAAAAGTACTGAAATGAATAAAGAAACTGGACCAGTGCAAACTTGGAATAATCATAAAGAAAATGATTAGTAGTCCAATGACTCCATTTAAGAGGCTTCAGTTCCATCTCCGTTCTCAGGAGGCACATTTAGTTCTATCTCCATTCACAGGAGGCTTATCAGTTCTATCTCCATTCTCAGGAAGTTTCTTTGGGTTTCAACCATTATTAAGATGTGATAACAATTTAGTTGTGCCAATTTAATCACGACTTAAATCGGATCTGGGGAAGCTTATTATGAGTTACATTTTTATTATTCATCGGAGAACAAATAGCAATTCGATTGTTTGCATTGGATCGAATCCGAGAATCTCGTTAGAGAGCACATTTTTTCTCGAATTTCAACCTCGAAAATCATTTCCAACACATTATGGAAATTCTTAATCTGGAATGAGGTTGTGGATTACTTTTCTCGAAGCTCGTACTTTCATCTTCCGAATCACCCAAAATGCTCGAGAGATATTTGAGAACGAGACGTTTGGTGGTTTACAAAAACACTGAAATCTTGCCGCGGCAACTCTCGTCGATTACTCAATTGAACTTAATATTCAATATATAAAATGGTCGCGCGCTTCGATTTTCATTTTCGAAGAATTTGAGCGCGTAAATTTGCGAGTGCGACCTTAGGCTCCAAGAAATTGGAAAATCTTCAATTTTTATCCTAAGTTTCCTAAATTTTAATTCAACCTTTAAGTGGGCCTGAAAAGAGCCTATTGATTTTTCCAAAAAATTTCGAGTAATTTTGGGCTTCTAAATTGACCAAATAATTCTTATATAGACTTTTAAAAATACCAAATCAATTCCAATAATTCCCAAACTTTTTGTGGAGATTGCCCTCATCAAGGGGAACAATTTTTATGTTAGAAATTTTTCACTAGAACTATATTTTGTCCCCATAAAATTAAAATAACAATTTTAATTATAATATTATAATATTTATATATATTATAAAAATTATAATTTATATCTCATCTTCTCCCCCGATGGTGTACCGAAAACCGCCTTTGCGGGTCATCTCCGCCACTGGCCGGCCGTGACTCCGCCCCCGCTCGACTGCCCGGAGGTGGGCGCTCCCTCCGGCGATGGACCGGCGGCCTGCCGCCGTCGGCCATTGTCGGAGCTATTTTTTTATTTTGGAACGGAGGGGAGGGGGGTGACGGCGGCGGCGCTCCGGCCGCCGGAGTTTGCATGCAATGTGTCGGGAAGATCGGGAGGAAGGAGAGGAGAAGATTTCCACCTTGTTTGGGGTCACCGACGGCCTCCGATGAGTTCGGTCATTAATGACGGTGGAGGGTGGTGGAGCTCGGGTGGGCGGTTTCCGGCCAGGCAGAGCTCCGGCAAGATGGTGGCTGGGGTCCTTTTGAGGCTGGGGAGAGGATTCAAGTCCTCTGGTATGAGGGGATGAATATATGAGGGAGGGGGTGAGCCCCTCCTTCTTCCCTCTTGGCCAAGACAAGGAGAACCATGGTTGGGTTGCACCAACCATGGTGAGCAGCTGACACTCATCTAATGGAGGGGTGTACTTGCTAGCCAATCAAATGCCATCACATGGATTGTGTTTTTTGGGGGAAAGATGAGTGGCTTAGAATTGGACAAGTGTATGGAGGGACGGAGAAGGCTTTGGACTTTGATGCTCTTATTGACCAACAAGTCAGCCATCATGGCCCATTTATGGACAAAAAAATAAGACCATAATGAGCTTGTTATGGAGAGAGGTATGGAGAGAGAAAGAGGTTTTTATGGAGGGTTTGACCCAAAGTCAACCACGGGTGAGTCAACCCATGGGAGTTAAAGTCAAAATAGGTCCAAGTCCTCGGGGGTTTGGTCAAAGTTGGGGTGTCGTGTCACAATTTGTGTGCGCATGCTTTTCGGTGCGCGACTGAGCTTGATTTGACCACGGTTTGACCACCCATCATTGAAACTGACCGGGACCAATTTTGTTGACTTTGTATTGATCATACGAATCCAATGTCACTGACCGGGGTCGAATCGGAGTTCATTTGCTAAGTATTCAAAATATACGTGTCGCGGCGCGCTAAAATGGTCAAAACGCTCATAATCGTCGTTATGCTTCGAATCACGACTCAGTGAGTTCCAATGCGTTCGTATCGACTATACAAAGTCATAGGAACTAACAGAACTCAAATCGGAGTCTATAGGTCAACATTCAAAAATCTCGTTTTCACGACGTTCTGCGAGGAACGACCATATCCACCATATGACCTCAAAATTCTACGGAATGAGTTCCAATGCACTCGTATTGACTATACGAGGCCACAGGAATTGACAAAACTCAAATCTGAGTTCTCTAGCTTGATGCCCTGCCTAGGGTTACCTCCTACCGGTCACGGGTAGAGGTTCAGGTCACTTTTATTGGGTCCACTAGGGTTCTGATAGCCCAATAAAAGACAGGATGTTACAGTTACCCATCCCAAGACTACTCCAACCCGAGCACGATTAACTATGGATTACTTTCACTTCTCATCACCAATTGAGCTGTAATCATAATAAACAAAAAATAATTTTGTCCCTGAAATTTAAGTTTAGGTCTACGGGGGGTTCTATACATAATAAAAGAAAAGGTAAACTTTAGTCTGGTTAGGTTGTACCTGAAGTGAAGAATTTTGGGTGGCATTGCTACATTAGATCCAAAGTATCCCATGTATGCTTCTCCTGCCTATGGTTGGACCACAAGACTTTGACCAATAGAACCCTCTTACGGCACAAGAACCAGACATCAATATCCACTTTTTGGACTGGCTCTAGATGAATACATCGGTCAGATGCAATTGGGCATGAAGTACTCTATAGTTAAGTTTGCTCGAGCTGGAGTAGTCACGGGAAGGGTGACCTCCTGGGATGTCCCTATGTTGCCTGATAACTTGGGTTTTCCTCATCAAAGGATGGCAGTGGCCCCCATAACCCACCCATAGATGGAGATGGGTTAGGGCGCATGGTCAACATACCTGTTAAGGTTAAACCCTTTCGAGCTAGATGTTTGGGGTACCAGCGAGCATCCTTTCGAGCTGTGTACTAGGGAGGTCATTACAAAAAGTGCAATTTTCTTTGTAACGACCTCCCAGCACACACCTCGCAATGACGTCCATCGTCTCCCCCAACATCCAACTCAAAAAGGTTTAGCCTCAACAGGTCTGCAGAATATACACCCCAACCCCTTTCTCATCCTACCAGTGGATTTTGGAGGCCGCAACCTCTCTTTGATCAGCGAAACTCAAGTTAAGCAGCCAGTACAAGGACTTCTCAGGAGGTCATCATCCCATGACTACTCCAACCCGAAAACACTTAACTATGAAGTACTTTTACTTTTCATCATCAATTGAGCAACATTTTAGAAATGACAACCCCAACACATAGCTCAAAATGATGACTGTTGGCACCCCCTGTAACACCTCCATCCGTCGTATGGCATATAACAGAAGGTCCAGCTGGAACCCGACGTCATATACCATGGACAGATGGAAGGGTTACGTATTAATAACCAAACATTCCAATTAAGACTACTCGTCCTAACACAGAGCATTATAGCGGAAGCTTTTAAAAGTGAGAAGAACCCAAACTAAATAATCCATTTACATGAATGTCCACAAACACTACCACTGGAATGAAATAAAAATACACTAAAAGAAACATGGCCTTATGGCCTTACAATAGTTCACTTATCAAATAGTGTCTTACATACATCGGCTCGCAGGACGGCCACACATGATAAAATAAAAACAACGATACGTTAAGGCCTTCGAGGTACATCACGGCAACATGGGCTCAAGCCCGCTATTTTTCACTCGGCTACGCAGCACCTGTAAGCAACATTCCACCGCACGGTGGCAAACAGGCAACGGTCAGCTAAAGCCGACCAAATTATAACGACCCCATCCCTTTCTCGGGACGGCGGTGCTCCTTCCCAGCATATCATTAGCCCAGCTAAATAATTATGTAAAAACATATGTCGCCACAGGTGTAGGCTAGTACGACCAAACACCCCGTGCACTCAGGGTACATTAATAGTGAATCCTGACACTTCAGCGTCTTCACCACCACCACCAAGATGGCAACAACATGAGTATTTTAGCCTTCCTGACCACTATCTAAGGCTCCTGACTATGCCAACGGCCAGTCCCCTTTTCTGGTCTCTCGCACCGAACCACATAGCCCAGATCCAATTCCACTTGCCCGTTACTCAACCGCATAGTTCACCTTAAGGCGTACGAACGAGCCAAGCTTCTCTTGGATCCTAATATTCCAATCAATCACATAACCCAGTTATGTTCAAGGCCGGTTCCTAAACCGCCAAGTTAGCAGAACAACGATTCCGCTCAGTTTTCCGTGTGCGCCTTGGTGCTAACCTCCAAGGATCCCTGCTGCAATCTACCGCGTAGAAACCCGAAAACCCAAAGCACGGAGTCTTCTCCAGCAAACCATAACAAATGCAACATCGCCGATCCAGGCCAACATGTTCGGGTATGCTTTACACATAATGCCTATGCCCATACTTCGATTCCGGACTCTATATGCAACACAAGGGGGACTATTCCTATCATCCCCAAGGAACACCGCACACTCACCGCACACTCGTGGAGGCGGGTTTCCCTATACAAAAGGAAGAGCTTCACATGCTCAAGTGGAGAATCGTTACACTTGTAGTACGCTTTCGCGCCATGGAAAAACTACACGGATGGAAATCTTCGCAACGAACTTTCCTCCACGGATCCGCTCTCAAATTTCAAAACGGTGCTCCGATGCTCCGCCGGCGGCCGGAATCCTCCTTCTTCCTCCTCTCTCTCACTGCTTGGAAAGAGAATGGTTTGGAGAAAATGAAGAATTAACTCCCTCATTCCCGGCCTTAAATGAGCAGGAAACCATTTGAACCATTGGATCTCACTAAAAGAAAATGAATGGCTCAGATCTGCAAAAAAATCCCCAGACCTGGGCCGAACACGGCCTCGCACACGGCCATGTCCCAGGCCGTGTGCCTCGATCCAGGCACGACCGTCGAACTTAGAGACTCACACGGGCTCAGACACGCCCGCGTCTCACTCGAGATGCCCGTGTCGGGTCCTCGACACGCCCGTGTCCGGGGGCGTGTCATATATAACTGCCACGCCAACCGACACGATCCTGCTGAACACAGGTACTGACACGGGTAGGCACACGCCCGTATCATTTAGCCGTGTTCCTTGCCGTGTTCTTCTCGGAATGAAAACGGCCAAAACACCAGCCAGACACGACCTTGGACACGCCTGTGTCCTAGGCCGTGTACCCCTATACAGACACCAAAATCCCTTTTTACGCGACCAACTCAAATACAATTTTTGGGGCGTTACAAATCTCCCCCACTTAAGGAATTTCGTCTCGAAATTAAGTAAAGGTACACAAAATTATAAGTTACCTGGATGGAATAATTCGGGGTATTCTTCCAACATAGTTTGCACTCGCTCCCAAGAAAGCTCCTCACGTCCGTAATTATCCCAATGGACTTTAACCATTCGGATATCCTTGTTGCGGAGTCGCTTGACTTCAACGTCTTCTATACGTATAGGCTTGACCTTTGTCGTCAACTCATAATCAACTGGCACTTGATCAACCATAACTATCTGTGAAGGCTCTTGCACCGAAAACACCGATATGTGGAACACATCGTGTAGCCCACTCAACTCCACCAACAGCTTCAATCTATACGCTGCTTCGCCAACACGCTTCAGGATCTCAAATGGTCCAAGGTATATCGGACTCAGCTTCTTCAAGCATCGAACCTGCGAGACACCCTTGAACGGTTTGATTTTCAAGTACACCCAGTCGCCAACACTGAACTCCACATTCCTATGTTTGGCGTTATAGTATTTTGACTGTCTGTCCTGAGCGATGTGCAACCGTTTCTGAATTGTCCGTATCACTGAAGTGTCATCTTCCACCGCTTGACGTTTGTAAAGCTTCGACTCGCCCGTCTCCAACCAAGACAACGACATGCGACACTTTATCCCGTACAAGGCCTTGAAAGGCGCCATTCCAATACTCGCCTGAAAGCTGTTGTTATACGCAAACTCCACCATGTACATGTGATCTTCCCACTACTTTCCAAAATCTAGGACGCACATGTGAAGCATGTCCTCCATCGTCCGGTTGACCCTCTCGGTTTGATCATCCGTCTGTGGATGAAAGGCTATGTTGAACTTTAGTTTAGTACCCAACAGACTATGCACCAACCTCCAGTCATTCGACGTGAAGCATCCATCTCGCTCACTAACAATACTGCGGGGCACACCATGCAACCGTACAATATTCTCCACATAGAGTTTGGCCAACCTTTCCACCGGATCTTCCTTCCTGATCGGCATGAAGTGCGACACCTTTGTCAAACTATCTACGACCACTCAGATGGCGTCGTTTCCCCTCTGCGACTTCGGCAAACCATGCACAAAATCCATAGATATGTCGTCAAATTTCCATTCCGGGATAGGCAAGGACTTTAGGAAACCTCCGGGCTTCTGGCACTCCGCCTTAACCAAGGCACAAGTTTGGCACTTGGCCACATAAAGTGCTACATCCTTCTTCAATCTTGGCCACCAAAATCTGCTTCATATAATTTCTTCATATCTCTATACACCTTCGTGCTTCCCGGGTGGATTGAGTACTTGGTATGATGAGCCTCGTACATCAACTCCTCACGAAGATTATCCGCACTAGGAATGCATAGGCGACCGTCCTTCCTTAGCAACCCATCCTCAACAACAAACTGGGAATTTGACTCATCCAATGATTCATCCAAGATCTGCTTCATACTATTATCCTGAATCAAAGCCCGCCGAACTCTATCAGCTAGGTCACACTGCACCTCGGTCCAAAACAGTTTCACCTCAGTACTAGACTGCTTGTCGACGCAATATATCTCCAAAGTCTCCAACTCACGGACCAAACTCTCCTCATGTACCGACAACCAATTGGCCTATGCAGGAACCTTACGACTCAACGCATCCGCCACTACATTACCTTTCCCTGACACATAATGTATCTTGAAGGTGTAGTCCCCTAGGAACTTCATCCACCTTCACTGCCTTATGTTCAGATCCTTTTGATCTAACAGGTACTTCAAGCTCTTATGATCGGTGTATATATCGACTTTCACACCGTACAGATAGTGCCTCCACAACTTTAGAGCAAGTATCAAGGCCGCTAACTCCAAGTCATGGACCAGATAATTTCTCTCGTGAGCTTTTAATTGTCGTGAACCGTAGGCTATCACACTCCCATGCTATAGCAGAACACAGCCCAAACCACTGCCTGAAGCATCATTATAGATTTTGAACCCTTCGGTTCCACTTGGGGAACATAAAATAGGCTCTGTGGTCAACCGCCTCTTCAACTCTTCAAAAACCTGTTCACACTCTGAACACCATATAAACTTCTGATTCTTCCTAGTCCATGTCGTGAGTGGTAGCGCTATCCACGAGAAGTTCTCTACGAAGCTCCTGTAGTAGCCAGCAAGCCCCAGAAAGCACCGGACATCCGCCACTTTAGTCAAAGCAGGCCACTCCCATATCGCCACTATCTTCGCCGGATCCACAACTATCCCTTCTCCACTAACAACATGACCAAGGAACGCTATCGATGATAACCAGAACTCACACTTGGAGAACTTAGCATACAACTGGCTTTTCCTCAACGTCTCCAACACCATGTGCAGGTGATTGTAGTGATCCTCTTCACAGTGCGAGTACACCAGGATATCGTCAATAAATACTATCACAAAATGGTCCAGGTACTCTCTGAACGTCCTGTTCATCAGATCCATAAACACGGATGGCGCATTGGTCAAACCAAACGGTATGACCATGAACTCGTAATGCCCAAACCGCATACTGAATGATGTCTTTGGGATGTCGCTCTCCCTTATCCTCAATTGGTAGTAACCGGACTTCAGATCTAACTTCGAATATACCGTTGACCCAACCAGCTGATCAAATAGATCGTCAATTCTCAGGATCGGATACTTATTCTTTTTCGTAATCTTGTTCAATTCCGGTAGTCGATACAAAGCCGCAAGATCCCATCTTTCTTCTTAATGAAAAGAACCGGTGCGCTCCAAGGCGATGAACTTGCACGCACATAACCTTGCTCTAACAATTCTTGCAGTTGCACCTTCAACTCTGCCATCTCTTTTGGCGCTATCCGATAGGGGGAGCGTGACACCGGTTTGGCACCCGGTACCAGCTCAATAGTAAATTCTATCTCCCGCTGAGGAGGAGCTCCTGGGAGATCATCCGGGAACACATCAGGATACTCGAACACAACTGGGATACTGTCCAGACTAGGCCTAGGCGTCAAAGCCTGCACTAATGTGACAAACAGCTCTGCCCCAGACTGAACTGCCTTAATCACCTGAAGGGCCGACATCAAAACTTTCCCTGACCCCTTCATGCCCGCAAACGTAGTCTCCCGTTCAGAATTTAATCCCATCTTAACCTCCTTTCAGTTGCAATCAATGTAAGCTCGCTGCTCCGAGAGAAAGTCCATACCAAAGATTACATCGAACTCTACTAACGGTAGAATCAACGCCCACAAATCAAACTCCTGATCCCCAATCCGAACCTTGACTACGCAGACCCTATCCGCGCGCATTGAGCACCCATTGGGCAACAACACATCCAACTTGTCTTTTGCCATCGAGGGAGGGACCCCGATGCACGACACAAATCGTTCGGACAAGAAGGAATGCGAAGCTCCCGTATCAAACAAGGCTCTCGCCGGATAATCGAGAATCAATACAAATCCTAGCAACAACAGAAGTAAGCTAACACATAAAAGAGGTAACAACTACAAAAGTTAATCTGCTATAAATTAAATCATACCTGTCACCACGTCAGCTTGCTTTATGGCCTCTTGCAGACCAAGATTATAAACTTTAGGCTGGACTGGAGCATGATGGGACGCGGTTGACTCCACCGCCTTCCCTTTCTCCTCATAAGTCGCTCCAGACTTCCTTTCGGACTTTGCACGTCCACCCCAACACTCATGAGCAAAATGCCCCATCTTCCCACAATTGTAGCAAGCTCCTGGGACTCGACTTATGGTTGCCCCTGATGCACCAGACGAAGCGGCTGAGTTTGAAGTCCTCTGCTTCTTGTTCCATCTGCGGAATCCTGACTTTGCACTTAGCACTTTGAACTGTCTTCTTTTCTCCTGGGTCCTTCTTCTCTTGCACCCTCTTTACAACCTTTTCCAATGACCGGGCCGAGTTGACCAAGGCAAGGAAGCCCTGCGCCTTAGGCCCAACAAGGAGTAGTTGTAGGTTACTACGAAGACCCTCATAAAATCGGTTGGTCTTCCTCTCCTCTTCCGTAAACATAGCCCCAGCATACCAACGCAATCGTGTAAACTCGTGGAGGTACTCGTCCACGCTTCTGGATACCTGTGTCAACCTAAGGTATTGGTTCTCCATCTCAAGCTTCTGAGAAGAGGGTAGAAATCTGGCCAGGAGCAATCTTGAAAATTCCTCCATAGGCACATCAGCAAGTTGCCTACCCACTAAGAGATGAAACTCCAACTCATCCCACCACAGCCTCGCTTCACCCGCCAACAGAAAGGTTGTTATGGTGGTCCTCTGCCACTCCTCAGTTAACGTGGCTGTCAAAACTCTCTTTATCGTAGAGAGCCAGTCCTCAGCTTGAGCTGGCATTCCAGTCCCGTCAAATATTGGGGGATTAAAGCCATTACATGCTTGAGTTTCTTCTCCGTAGCTCTCCTCGGCTCTACCAGATCAACTATTGCGTGCTCCACCACTCTCAGCTCTGCCGCCCTAACCGGTTCTTGCTCCATGATAGGAGGTGCATGGTGCATTTGCCCTGCAGGTTGGGAATTAATCATCGCAAAAACGGCTTCAGCCACCTCCTGATGGTTTTCGCTGAAGGAGGTGTAGTAGGCATGTCTCTCGGTGCACTACTTTCCGTCGATTGCGGACGCTCTGATTGACCAACACCGCTCCTAGCTGCCTATAGAAGCAACGACACACGATTAGACGACAACCAAATTGCGAAAAGCAATCATTAGAACACTTAGATTCCACAAAACAAGTGTATTTTTCATTCCTAAGTGGACATTCATGGGTTCCTTTTGATGTTATAACAATGACACACACATGTGCTCACCACCCCTTAAAAGAATTCGTCCACAAATTCATTTAAGCTTGACCGTAACCAGAAGTTTGATACCAAATTGTAACACCTCCATCCGTCGTATGGCATATAATAGAAGGTCCAGCTGGAACCTGACGTCATATACCACGGACAGATGGAAGGGTTACGTATTAATAACCAAACATTCCAATTAAGACTACTCGTCCTAACAAAGAGCATTCTAGCGAAAGCTTTTAAAAGTGGAAAGAACCCAAACTGAATAATCCATTTACATGAATTTCCACAAACACTACCATTGGAATGAAATACCAATACACTGAAAGAAACATGGCCTTACAAGAGTTCACTTATCAAATAGTGTCTTACATACATCGGCTCTCAGGCCGGCCACACATGACAAAATAAAAACAACTATACGCTAAGGCCTTCGAGGGCCAGCACGGCAACATGGGCTCCAACCCGCTATTTTGCACTCGGCTCCGCAGCACCTGCAAGCAACATTCCACCGCACGGTGGCAAACAGGCAACGATCAGCTAAAGTCGAACAAATTATAATGACACCGTCCCTTTCTCGGGACGGCGGTGTCCTTCCCTACATATCATTAGCCCAGCTAAACAATTATGTAAAAACATACGTCGCCACAGGTGTAGGATCGCATGACCAAACACCCCGTGCACTCAGGGCACATTAACGGTGAATCCTGACACTTCAGCGTCTTCACCACCACCACCAAGATGGTAACAACATGAGCATTTTAGCCTTCCTGACCACTGTCTAAGGCTCCCGACTATGCCAACGGCCAGTCCCATTTTCGCGTCTCTCGCACCGAACCACATAACCTAGGTCCAATTCCACTTGCCCATTGCTTAACCGCGTAGTTCACCTTAAGATGTACGCACGGGCCAAGCTTCTCTCGGATCCTAATATTCCAATCAATCACATAACCCAGTTATGTTCAAGGCCGGTTCCCAGACCGCCAAGTTAGCAGAACAACGATTCTGCTCAGTTTTCAGGGTGCGTCTTGGAGCTAACCTCCAAGGATCCCTGCTGCAATCTACCGCGTAGAAACCCGAAAACCCAAAGAACGGAGTCTTCTCCGGTAAACCATAACAAATGCAACATCATCGATCCAGACCAACATGTCCGGGTAGGCTTCACACACAATATCTATGCACGTACTTCGATTCCAGACTCTATATGCAACACAAGGGGGACTATTCCCGTCAACCCCAAGGAACACCACACACACACCGCACACTCGCGGGAGCGGGTTTCCCTATGCAAAAGGAAGAGTTTCACATGCTCAAGTGGAGAATCGTTACCCTTATAGTACGCTTTGGCTCCATGGAAAAACTACACGGATGGAAATCTTCGCAACGAACTTTCCTCCACGGATCCGCTCTCAGATCTCAAAACGTTGCTCCGATGCTCCGCCGGCGGCCGGAATCCTCCTTCTTCTTCCTCCTCTCTCTCACTCCTTGGAAAGAGAATGGTTTGGAGAAAATTAAGAATTAACTCCCTCATTACCGGCCTTAACTGAGCAGGAAACCGTCTGAACCATTGGATCTCACTAAAAGAAAATGAACGGCTCAAATCTGCACAAAAATCCCCTGACCTGGGCCGAACACGGCCTCGCACACGGCCGTGTCCCAGGCGTGTGCCTCGTTCCAGGAATGATCGTCGAACACAGAGACTCACACGGGCTCAGACACGCCCGTGTCTCACTCGACACGCCCGTGTCGGGTCCTCGACACGCCCGTGTCCAGGGGCGTGTCACATATAACTGCCACGCTAACCGACACGACCTTGCTGAACACGGGTACTAACACGGGTAGTCACACGCCCGTGTCATTTAGATGTGTTCCTTGTCGTGTTCTTCTCGGGGTGAAAACGGCCAAAACACCAGCCAGACACTGCCTTGGACATGCCCGTGTCCTAGGCCGTGTACTCCTATACAGGCACCAAAATCCCTTTTTACGTGACCAACTCAAATACAATTTTTGGGATGTTACACCCCCAACATCCAGCTCGAAAGGGTTCAGCCTCAAAAGGTCTGCAAACCATGCACCCCAACCCCTCTCTATTCATGGGTGGGTTATTGGTGGCCACACAGGGACTTCTTAAGAGATCACCTATCCCAGGACTACTTCAACCTAAGAACACTTAACTATGAATTCTGTTAACCTTTCATCACCATTTGAGCTGTAATTTATTAAATGCATGCCAAATTTAAATAATAACAATAATCATGTCATATATGAAACAACTAACAAAAATATAAGGCCAATTAGTCTAAAATTTATTCGAGCGGTTCATTATGTTATAGAAGGTGATTGACCAGAAAATCATATAATTTTTAATTAAATTGGCCATAATAATAATATTCGATCTGTCGGCTAGTACGATCATTTTAACCTGTAGGCCAATTTGAGAATAGAAGTAAAATTGAATAATATAACAAGTCCACCGTCACAGATATATAATATCAATAATGAAAAGTATTCCAATAATGATTACAAATAGGAGAGTAAGGGCTTATGCCCAGTACATGCCAAAATGTAATAAATCTATCACACAACTCTAAGTGGAAGCTAAAACTAAAACACCTGTCATCACCTGACGCTGAGTTGTAGTAGTACTGCATGGTAAATGCTCCTCAAGTCCTACCAACTTGTCTGGCTGGTCATGTTAGAGCTCCAACTTCTCGAGCTCCTACGGTCACAATCGACCATTAGTCATAAAGACTAAGCCATTTTGTTCTCGTCTCATCCCATGACTCCTAGGCACCGAGCGGGAGGACGAAAGCGGAGGACAACAAGGCAGTATCAAAAAGTAGTTGACAGTGAAACTATTCTATCATGAGTAACTATCTAACATTTATATCAATATGCTAGAAGTTGTAAATAGTATAAATTACAATAATGAAAGAAGCAGTGGTGCTGAAAAGAGAAACAGTAAAGTAAGAACTGCACATAAAGATAGACATCTACAGCTATGTTATCATAATATGAGTACCTTAACTTATATGAATGCTCATACAAACTTATAATTTAAGATTTTAGGAATTGTAACATATCATATAAAAGAGCTCATACTAATTTATATGATAAGGATCTGCAATATGAATGTCCTAATAATGTATGTATGTTATGATATGTTATGCATTCTATGTTTCATATAAGTGCAGCTCACTCACGCGACTCTATGAGCACAGACTTTTAGTTCCCACTTTTTGGGGTTATCTGAACTCTTTGGTACCATCGTTGTGGCTACGGTAGTAGTGGAGCGGGCGTCTCCACTCCTAGGCGGGTATACACACTACCGGGCCTAGACCTCCCATACACATTTATACACTTCTTAGGTGCACTCTAGAGTCTCTGTGTACTAATTGATGGCTATCCCACCAGTATGTTTGGTCGAGTGTGTGTTTTTGTGGATCATCCTTTAGACCACAATATAAAATAAGTTGTTGTCCCCTCAAACCCTCACACCATGTCAGAGTCATCGTACTTCCATTAGTGTGACGACTGGCCCAGTACCGCATGACCTGCCACTAATTTTTTCTATGCACATGCAAGTTATATCAACCCGATCCTCCAGCTCATAGGACCAACCAGTCCTTATATACAACTCCCGAGCCTCCAGCTCGCAGGACTAACCTGTTCTAATATACAACTCCCGAGCCTCCAGCTCGCAGGACTAACCCATCTTGATATAAAACTCCTGAGCCTCCAGCTCGTAGGACCAACCCATCCTTATATAAAACTCATGAGCCTCCAGCTCACAAGACCAACTCGTCCTGATAAATAAAACTCCTGAGCCTCCAACTCATAGGACCAACCTGTCATGTATCTCTCCAACCCTACACGGGTGAGAATGCAACATTGTTCCTTCAACCTATTATGTAAGACCCCTCTCCTTACCAAGGAGGTTATCCGGTCTTATGCCCAGAACCTCTGCCTTACAGTGACACTAACACACAGGCGAGTCGAAACCGTAAGATGCCAATCCTGTCGGCTAGTGCGATCATTAACCCGTAGGCCAAATAAGAATAGAAGTACAACAAGTAGATATATAACACTAACAAGCCCACATGTCACAGCTACAAAATCATATTTATATAATGAAATATACAACAGTCCGCAATGAGTTCAAAAAGAGAGAAGGGCTTATGCATGATACATGCCAAATAGAATCAAATCTCTCTCTCACAACAACACTACGCGGAAGCGGTAACTAAAATACTTGTCATCACCTGACGTCAAACTATGGTAGTAATGCACGGTAACTGATCCTCAGGTCCTGCCACCTCGTCCTGCTGGTCGCGCTAGTGCTCCATCTCCTCGATCTCCTAAAATGATACGGTCACAACCGATCGTTAGTCATAAAGACTAAGCCATTTTGTCCTCATCTCACTCTCATGACTCCTAGGCACCGTGCGGGAGGACGAAAGCGGAGGACAACAAAACAAAAACAAAGGAAAGCAAGTGACGGTGGATCTATTCTATCATGGATATATTTCTAATAGTTATATCATTGAACTAGCAGTTTTATATATCATATGTAAAGTAAGCAAGCAGTACTAAAAAGGAGTGCAGTAAGTAAAGTAAAGAAAGAGCAAAAAGTAAACTATCTACCCCTATACTAACATCACAGGAATACATTAACTTATATGAATGTGCTTACAAAGTTATAAGTTAAGGTTTCATAAATATAAAATATCATATAAAAGAGTTCATACTAAATTATATGATAAGGATTTGCAATGCGTATGCCTAAGTATGTATACATGTTATGATGAGTTATGCAGATTATGATTGATACAAGTGCAACTGACACACACGACTTTGTGATCACAGACATTTAGTTCCCATATTTTGGAGTTATTTGAACTCTCTGGTACCACCATTATGGCTACGACAGCAATGGAGCGGGCGTCTCCACTTCCTAGGCGCGTATACACACTATTAGTACTAGACCCTTCGTACATCTCTGTACACGTCCTGGGTGCACTTTAGAGTCCCTGCGTACTATTTTTTGGCCATCTCCACTAGTCTTGTTGGTCGAGTGTGCATTTTCGGAGATCTTCCTACAGACCGCAGTATAAAACAACCCTTTGGCCCCTCAAATCCTCACACCTCGCTAGAGCCACCGTATTGTCGTCGGTGTGACGACTAGTCCAGTAATGCATGACTCGCCACTAATATGTTTTATGCACATGCAAGTTATTTAGAATCAGAGCCTCCAGCTCGCAGGACCAAGCCCTTTCTGAAGTAACCACTCGAGCCTCCAGCTCACAGGACTAAACCCATCCTATATCCAAACATCTGAGCCTCCAGCTCGCAGGACTAAACTCGTCCTGTATCCAAACATCCGAGCATCCAACTCGCAGGACTAAACCCATCCTGAATCTCTCCAACCCTATACGGGTGAGTTTGCCACATCTTTCCATTAACCTATTAGACTACTCTTGTCTAATCCATGTTATACGTGGCAGCTTAGGGTTAATCCTTGGACTGCCTAAGGCATGCCCGGTGAAGGGCTCTCAATGGCACTAGGATCTATGATGGGCTAAAGCCCAAAGCTCCCTTTCTCAAGGACACTTACTTTTATTGGTGTCCATCCATTATTAACACTCCAATATCAATATTTCTCTTGAGTAAACCTAATGGTTTAAAGTACTTATTGGGAAGGACGATGATCTTTTGCCGGGCCCCATTATAATTGTTCTCTTATGCCTTGCACTATAACACTCGTTACTATATAGTGACCTACTTGTGATACTGAATATGGTTTCAACTTCCCAATATAGTTCTCAATCCAACCACATATCATATCCCTTGTGGTTCCTAGTGTTATTCATTATTTTTGTTAAACGCAGCTCATGACCTAATACTATCCCGTATGAGATGACTTCCAAATCCTTGGGCCAAAGGCTCCTAAATATTTATCATGGGTTTTTCATGTGTACGAAGTTCACCATTTAGAATTTCATCATTTTTTTAAGTATTTAGGACCATAAATTAAATCATTTAATTAGGTGACCTAGGTCACTTGTACATGAGCTACTATATCCAATGGCCCAATATGTCTAGATAATTTACTTGAAGTTCATCTAGGTTAGAAATGACTGTTCACCAAAGATACTAATTTTTCCACTTGATTTACCATTCATTTTCTATTTAGGATTATAATCACAATTATTCCATTTTCCAAATGAAGTACCTAAAATATTAAACTAAAAATTCATCGAAAATTTCTGGTGATTAACATTGACATTACAATACTCAAAACATAATTTCCTACTCCTAGTCAGTGATTTGACCTAAAATAATTAAATATGAACATTATTACAAAAATGCCACTACTAAGGTTTTCAGCATAATTAGTCATCCAAAAATTATTAAATAACTTTTCAGGGGTTTATATTACAGAAATAAGAGTCTATACATTTTTTCATAATTTTTCAACATTATTACCCCTACTTTTAATTTAAATCCCAAAAGGGTAGAATTATTAATATGCTAATTACATAAGAAATATATCTCAAAATTGCTCCAAACATTTTCCAGAGATGTGAAATGACCTGTTAGGGCTTGTATCAAAATTTTGGAATTTTCTAAGGTCAGTAGCCCTACTTCTCATTTTTATTTCTAAATGAGCCTATTTTCCAATAATTCAAAATAATGAGATTTTTGATCCCAAAAATCCCAATCTTTCTGTGAAAGGTGTATTTCATCCCTATGAGCCTCTATCCAAAATCTCATGGACATGCATTAGGCCAAATAGGCTAATTTCCCATTTTCTAATTTTTACTATTCGCACACCATTTACAAATCAACCTCCACCATGCATGTTGGATTCCCCCAACATGCAGAGGTCCAAATGGTATTAAACTTTTACAATAGTCATATGATGACACTAGAGTCATTCCACCCAAATTTGGGTGCATTCGGAATAGAGAATCAGCCTAAATTTCATTTATTCAAATAATGATATTTCTACAAAAACTATAGCAAAAGAACACCCAAAAATTCTGATTTTTGGGAGTGGCTAAGTCTAGTATATACACATGCATGTGGAATTATGGTTTAGCCTCGGAATCAATTTGAATTTCTGCCCTAGCCTGGGAGCAGTCCTACTAGAATGGCCCTACAAGGAGCTAAAGTGCTCCAAATTACATGTTTATGGTGTCAAATTAAAGATAAGACTAGATCTATAATTTTTATGTTGACAACTATTTCTTAATTTGCATCTAAGGTGATTAAAATTTACATGCAAGTGTCTGAGTAATGTGTGATAGAATAATTAATAACACTATAGTTTAATTCGAATTTAAATCAACGACATGCCATCATCTTCCTCCTCCTGCCGACAACCACGATCAACCCGTACTGTAATGCCTCCAACTTGAATTTACCGTCCATCCGGCCACCTCACCGGTCGGCCACCACCACCACCAACTTCGAAGAGGTGGGGGCTAACGTTTTGCGGTGACTTCGCCGCCGGAGGCGGCGGTTTCCGGCGAACCCGTGCTCCACCAAAATCAGAAAATTCTTGATTTCCTATCATGGATCCAAGCTCGGTTGAGCTCGAAATCTATCCTAAATGATCTAGGAAGCTAGCATAGAGGGAGAGGAGGAGAAACGGGCCTTGATTGGGGCCCGACGGCGGCGGTTGGCAATGAAATTTTTCCTCTCCGACGAGCTTGCTCCCGAACTCGTTTCTCCATCATTTTCCTTGATCCAGGGGTCGAATTCAACTCTCTTCGACCTTATGAAGCTAATGGGATGGTTGGTTTTGGCTTTGCGTTGTTGTATAATGAGATACCATTATGAGTAGTTTGGCCTCAAGCTTTGGATGCTCCTCCTTGGTGCCATGTGTCATAGAACTTGTTGTAAATGGCTGGAAATTAAAGTGTGAGCTCAGAGATAGGCTTGGGAAGAGATGGGGAGGTCCACATGACCTCCATCCCTCATTTTCCTATTTTCTCTCTCTTGATTTTGGGGAAAATCATCAAAATACCCTCATGCATGTCATCTCTCTCCAAATTCAGGGGGCATGGACTGTAATTAGGTAAATGGGCTGCTACATGGGCCATGGTTCATGGGCTTACCCCATTGGGAATGGGTTTGGGTTCTTATTTTCTCCTTTAGGCCTTATGTTGATCAAGTTGACTTTTAGGGTTGACTTGGTCAATTTGATGAGTGGGCTACCCCCACTTGAAGGTCATGGACCCTATGGTATCACCCAACATGGGTTGGGCCATGGATCAAGGCCTTAGCCCATTATAAATGGGCTTGCTTCATATGATTATCAATCAAATAAAAAGTTATTCTATGTATCAATCCTTACATCTCCTACAACTGACGGGTTACAACAAGTTTTGGTATGTTGGGAGATATCATTATTGCTGAACCTAATGCCCACATTGTGTTTGCAGGGAAAAGAGTAATTAAACAAACATTGAAAAAGACAATACCTGACGGTTCACAAGCGGCTGAGTATTCATTCCATAAGGGCTTATTCGACCGAATCGTACCACGTAATCCTTTAAAAAGTGTTCTAAATGAGTTATTTCCGCTACATGGTTTCCTTCCCTTGAATCAAGGTTAAAAATTTTTTAAAAAAAGTGTAGCATTAGATTCAGGTATTTTTATTTATATCGAATAAGCATTTAGTTCATTGTAATCAAAAAACAAAACGAAGAAGATGGTGTTTTATTTGGGAACATCAATTATAAGTGTAGTAAGAGTCAGAAGGTTTGGATAATTACTCCGGATCCATTTTTTTATTCTACCTCTCTTCCTGATTAGGAATAAGCATCCCTCTCTTGTCAAGAGAAAAATAGTTTCTTTCTCCTTCCGAAAAATATGGGAAAGAAAAATAAGTAAGAAATCTCAAATCAAATATAAATTTAAGAATATAGAATCAAACTATTGACCGAGAACCCCCCCCCCCCACGCCCTTACTATGAATTTCTATTTGTTGGATAAGATTGGTTAAAGTCGCGAACTCATAATAAATTCTTTTCTATCTTTTCTTTCAAAAGACTTTTTTTGAAAGAAAAGATAGAAAGAAGATACAGATAGTAGAAGAAGAATACAATTTCTACATTCCTTATTCCTTGCACTTATTTCTTATTAAGTACTTCATATTTTATCTAATAGATAGACTTGTTATAAGATATCTTTATAATAGGTACAAATATGAAATTGAGGTACCATTCTATGATAAATTTGAACTTTCCCTCTATTTTTGTTCCTTAAGTGGGCCTAGTCTTTCCGGCAATTGCAATGGCTTCCTTATCTCTTTATGTCTAAAGAAATAAGATTGTCTAAATATGATGGGACAAAATCTCGTCACAACACTGGATCATCATACAGATACTTTTTTTAATGTAATATGGAGGGATATTAAATTCGTGGCCTTTCCGAAAACAAACAGAATGTTATGTATGTGGATGCATAATATACGCTATAACCGCATATATATGTTGTTATAGCTTAATAAATGAACTAATATGAACTAATGAAATTCAAATGATCAGCAAATATTTTTTGAAAATCATTGAAATATAAACTCTATGTATTTAACCAATTATTCCTAATGGTTCACGGCTAGTTGATGAAAGTTACTTTGGGATCAAGCAAGAAAAGTGAAGTCAAATCCATTCGGGTTATTCTCTAAATTCCAATCAAATCCAACTGGATCTAGTATAGTATGAACTGGCGATTAGAACATATATGTATAGAACATATATCAGGGCCTCAAAAGACAAGTAATTTTTGTTGGGCCTTTATCCTTCTTTTAGGTTCACTGGGATTCTTAGTCGTTGGAATTTCCAATTATCTTGGTAGAAATCTTCTATCCATGTTTTCGTCTCAGCAAATTCGTTTTTCCCCATAGGGGATCGTGATGTCTTTCTATGGGATCGCTAGTCTATTCATTAATTCTTATTTGTGGTGCACAATTTCATGGAATGTAGGTAGTGGTTATGACTAATTCGATAGAAAAGAAGGGATAATGTGCCTTTTTAGTTGGGGATTTCCTGGAATAAATCATCGGATCTTTCTTTGTTTCTTTCTGAAAGATATCCAATCAATCAGAATGGAGGCGAGAGAGGGTCATTTTCCTCGTCGTGTACTTTATATGGAAATCAGGGGACAAGGAGCCATTCCCTTGACTTATACTGATGATAATTGACTACACGAGAAATTGAACAAAAAGCTGCCGAATTGGCCTATTTTTTGCGCGTACCGATTGAAGTATTTTTAAATGAGCTGAGAATAAATCTCAGCATAAGAGGAGGAACTTACTAATTTTTAGTTTCAAACAACTGAAGCTTATTAAAAATGTTTATTCTAGCAAAAGATGTTATATTCTATTTACTTGTTCCATTGAGGCAGCAGCCCATGTATATTATACATCTCAAAGCAGGAGGACGTATATGGAACAATTTTAATAAAATAGAATCTCACTAGTAAAATATCTTAAAAGGATCCTGATAGGGTTCGTCTTGAAGTCCAAATAATAAATGGGTTTTTTGAGTCTTCATAGAAAGGAAGAAATGAAGATGAAATTGGTTCAAATTTGCCTAATTGAGATCCATGGAATCTGTAAAGAATATTTACATCTTTTTTTCATTCAAAAAGGCAATTCTTCTAAAGTTCTATTCTCTATCCAAAGACTTCATTATTATAAAAAAACAAAAATAGGAAAAGATCCATAGGTTCGATTCTTTGTTCTTGTTAGAGTTATAGACTTTTGTTATATAACTGGTGCTTCATAGAAATCTCAAAAAGAATCGACCAATGAAATAGGTTCATTAACAACTCACATCACAGATAAAGAATGAAAAAAAACATCGGCTTCCCTCCCATATCTTGTGTTTATACTCTTTTTGCCCTGGTGGGTTTCTATATCATTTAATAAATGTCTAGAAACGTGGGTTCTTAGGTGGTGGAATACCAGTCAATCCAAAATCCTTTTGAATGATATTCAAGGGAAAAATATTCTAAAAAATTTATGGAATTAGAAGAACTATTTCTTTTGGACGAGATTATAAAGGAGTACTCTGAAACACATATGCAAAGAGAAATAATACAATTGGTCAAAAGACACAATGAATCTCATTTCCATATCATTTCGCATTTCTCGACAAATCTAATCTGCTTCGCTATTCTAAGTGGTTATTTTGTTCTGGGTAATGAAGAACTTTTCATTCTGAACTCTTGGATTAAGGAATTTATCTCTAACTCAAGTGACACAATCAAAGCTTTTTCGATTATTTTATTTACTGATTTATGGATCGGATTTCACTCGACCCATGGTTGGGAACTAATGATTAGTTTGATCTACAATGATTTCAGGTTAGCTGAGAATGATCAGATTATATCTGGTCTTTTTTCCACTTTTCCAGTGATTCTAGATAAAATTGTGAAATATTGGATCTTCCATTTTTTAAATCGCATATCTCCTTCGCTTGTAGTAATTTATCATTCAATGAATGAATGAAGAATTTATTAGATTTCTTTATATCAATATCAATAAAATCAGAATTTTTATTCGTGTATAATTTTATTCGTGTATAAAGTATAAATAAATCATTTGAAATCTTACTTATTCTTTAGACTTATACTTTTTCAATTAAAGGTATTCATATTATATTCCACATGTACAATTCTTTCGGTACAATCAAGAAAATGGCAAACTTATTGATAGGTAATTCTACTATCTACCTATCGAATTTATTGTATAAATTTTGGGATCAATGATTCGACCATGCAAAATAGAAAGACTTTTCTTGGGTAAAAGAACATATGACTCGATCTGTTTATGCATCGATCATGATATATGCAATAACTCAAGCATCTATTTCAAATGCATATCCCATTTTTGCGAAGCAGGGTTATGAAAATCCATGAGAAGTAAATGGGCGAATTATATGTGCCAATTGCCATTTAGCTAATAAACTCGTGGATATTGAAGTTTCGCAAGTTGTACTTCCAGATACTGTATTTGAGGCAATTGTTCGAATTCCTTATGATATGCAACTGAAACAATTCTTGCTAATGGTAAAAATGGAGCTTTGAATGAAGAGCTTTTCTTATTTTACCCGAGGGCTTCGAATTAGACCCCCCCTGATCGTATTTCTCCCGAAATGAAAGAAAAGATGGGTAATCTTTCTTTTCAGTGTTATTGTCCTAGTAAAATAAATATTATTGTGATAGGTCCTGTTCCCGGTCAGAAATATAGTGAAATCATCTTTACTATTCTTTCCCCGGACCCCGCTACGAAAAAAGACATTCACTTCTTAAAATATCCCATATATGTCGGTGGGAACAGTGGAAGGGGTCAGATTTATCCTGATGGTAGCAAGAGTAATAATAGAGTTTATAATGCTACATCAACTGGTATAGTAAGCAGAATAGTATGTAAAGAAAACGGGGGATACGAAATATCCATAGTTGATACATCAGATGGACGTCAAGTGGTTGATACTATACCTCCAGGACTAGAACTTCTTGTTTCAGAATGTGAATCCATCAAGCTTGATCAACCATTAACAAATAATCCAAATATAGGAGGGTTTGGTCAAGGAGACACAAAAATAGTGCTTCAAGATCCATTACGAGTCCAAGTCCTTCTGTTCTTCTTGGCATCTATTGTTTTGGCACAAATCTTTTTGGTTCTGAAAAAGAAATAGTTTGAAAAGGTTCAGTTGCACGAAATGAATTTCTAAATATAGAGATCCATTAAAATAAAGTTAGTAAAAGTACAAAAGTTTTATCGATCTATAGAAAAATGTATGTCCTATAAGCCTTTCCTTTGTTTGTTTTTTTATACTCTTTTATCTTTTGCGGGATGTCTGGAACTCATTACTTGTACACAATTTAGAATAATAGAAAAGAAGTATATACATACTAAATGAATAGAATACAAGGCAAGGGCGGGAAAAATGAAAAGAGAAAAAGAATGATATTTGATATAAAGTATTCCAAGATGACATAAGAAAAGTATCTTTCTTGTGTCGTCTTGTATTGGAAGAATCTTGATTTTTCTCGTGTTCGCCAAAGATTCTTGTTCTTTGTTTTTTTCTATTTATATATAAAATATATAATTCATTAGTTTATTATAAAGAGAAACGCATTTGCAGGATGTTGATGTTTCATACAGATAAATATTGGATTGTTCATAAAATAGATGGATTCCTTTTTTCATTTTACTTCATATTCATAATCATAATATTGACATGATAGTACATAGTATGTAGGAACGACAGAAACTATGAATCAGTCAATAGATCAATTCTACGTAACATGGCTCCAATTTCGCTCTCTTTTTCTTTTTGATTTAGGATAGGAAAGAAGAAATAAAAATTATATCAAACTTCAGTCAAGATAAGGTGAATCTACGATTTAATTTTCGGAAAAATAAATGGAAAAGTGGATCCAGGCTAGGGGTGGTTCGATGAAATTCTAATATAGAAAGAAGAAAATACTGAGATTAGATATGAAAAATTTATAATTAGAAAAAATTGTATTACTTAATTATTACTATATTCTAAATATTATTCTCTTAATGAATATGACTATCTTTCTTTATAGTTCTAGTAATTTCTAATAATTAGATTTTAGATTTTTAGATTATAGTGCTTTGAAGTCATTCAAATTATTAGAATTTGAAAAAAAAAAGAATCTTTACAAATAACATGTCTAGTTAGTAACTTTTATTAATATACATTTTTTTTTCTTCTTATTAATTTTAATTATTTTATATTTTGTTCGGATCAAAAAAAATGAGGAAAGTTCTAAAATGAAGTCAATCAAAAATTAAAAGGAGGTTCATGGCCAAGGGTAAAGATATCAGAATTATAGTGATTTTGGAATGTACCTGTTGTGTTAGAAAGGATGTCAATAAAGAATCGACGGGAATTTTTAGATATATTACTCAAAAGAATCGACACAATACACAGAAATTAGAATTGAGAAAAGTTTGTCGCTATTGTCAAAAGTATACAATTCACGGCGAAATAAAGAAATAGATGAAATAGAGTGCATGATTTTTTAAAGGAGCAGGACTTAACATAACATATATATAATACAAACCAAATCCTCTTTTGGTCAGATCTTCAATGAATAAAAAAAGATAATAGTATTTTCTATATTATTTTATATATAAGGAATAAACAAACAAGGGATAAGCAAAACATGGATAAATCCAAACAACTTTTTCGTAAATCCAAACGATCTCTTCATAGGTGTTTACCCCCAATTTGATCGGGGGATCGAATTGATTATAGAAACATGAGTTTGATTAGTCGATTTATTAGTGAACAAGGTAAAATCTTATCTAGATGGGGTGAATAGGTTGACCTTGAAACAACAATGATTAATTACTATTGCTATAAAACAAGGTCGTATTTTATCTTTGTTGACTTTTAAGGTTGACTTGGTCAACTTGATGAGTGGGATGACCCCACTTGATGGTCATGGACGCTATGGCACCACCCAACCTTGGTTGGGTCATGGTGATGCCCAACTTGGGCTATTTGGGTCTCTATGTGTAATTTTGACCAAATTAGGGTTAGGGTTGACTTTGGTCAAATTGAGTCATTGGGTGACCCTATGATGGGGCCTTTAGGTCACTCAGATTTCTTTTAGGGTTAGGGACATAATGGTGAGGTCAACCTGTGTCCATGGTTTCAATTTGGCTAGTTTGACCTATAGTTGATTTGAACCCTATTGTGGGTCTCATGTGAGTCCATCCTACTCGTATAGCCCTAGAGTCAAACCTAGTCTAATCCCTTCCCTCCTCCATATGTCCTAACATAATCTAAGTTAAGGGGTCTAGTAGGAAGTGGGATGTTACATATTATACTGCTCTTGTTTAATTTCTTTTGTTATACTTAACGACTTAGGGTTAATCCTGGACTTCCCGAGATCTATCCGGTGAAGGGCTCGCAACGGTACTAGGGAATACGATGGGCTGAAGCTCAAATCCCGCTTTCTAGAAAACTTACTTTTATTAGTGTCTACCCATTATTAACACCCCACTCTCATTGTTGCTCTTGAGTAAACCTAATGACTTATGGTACTTGTAGAAGAATGACAATCTTTCGTCGGACTCCGATCTAGCTATTCTCTTTAGTGATTATGCACACTAGTACTCGACACTAAGTAGTGACATAACCTAGGATTCCAACCAGGGTTTCAAAGCCTTCCAATATATCTATAAATTCAATTATATTTCATTACCCTGAATGTCCTATGCAGCCCACCCTTATGTATCTGTTACATAGATGGTGCAAACTCAAAAACCCTCAAGTGTGGTGCAAACCTACTTGTTGATCGTCATGAACCAAAAATACTTCTAATGATGCACCAAGACCTTATTCATGACTTTAGGTGGCTGGCTAACATTTTCATGTGTTTTGAATGACCTAAACACTATATGTCAATTATTGCTAAATGCAGCCCAAGGTTTATCCTTAGCCCATATGAGGTGACTTCTAATTCCATGCGCTAAAAGCCTCCAAACTTTTATCATTGATTCATCATGTGGTAATTATTGGGAAATTATAAATTCACAATTTTCCAAATTATTTTTGGCCCTAATTAAAATTATTTAATTATGTGCCCTAAGTCATATTGAATATGAACTACTAAAACCAGAAGTCCTCAAGGTCTAATTAATTTATTTGGTGTTCATCTTGGTATAGAAGGTCAGTGTACAAAATTTCCTAATTTTTCAAAGTGATTTGACCCATTTTTTATATTTATGAATATTAATACCATATTATCCATTTCCAAAAGAAGTACCAAAAATAATGCACCAATAATTCAGAGAAAATTCTTAGAAGATAATATTGTCATGTAGGAAACAAAATAAATTTTCATAATTTTACATAGAGGTTTGACTTAATAGCTTTACAATCTATGATATTTACAAAAATATCACTATTCATATAAACATCATTTCTATCCATCCAAAAAAATGTTAAGAAATTTACAGACGTCCAAAGTACTGAAATAATGATCTAGTTTTAATTTCATAATTCTCCAAAATATATAATACACATTTTTAACCAAAAACATTTTAGGGCATAATAGTATTTTGTTCTAATTTCAACATAAAATAAATTCCACCCCCCCCCCCAATAAATTTTCCAGAGAAACAAAATAGTATTTTAGAGCTTGTGTCAATGATCTAGAATTTTCCAAGTTAAAATGCCCACATTTCCTATCATGACATAAATGTGTGCCATATTTAAAATAAATTGAAACTGCAGGATTTTTTATTCCAAAAATCCTAACTTCTCCATGGATTATGTATTTCATCTCCATAAACTCATAAACAGAGTTTCACTGACAAAGAATGAGTCTAATAGGCTTAATTTCTCATTTTTCCCTTTCTGCTAAAGGCACACAAAATGCACTTATACTTTCAACTTGCAAGTTGTATCCTGCAACATGCAGAGATCCAAATGACCCTAAACTTTTACCTGGGTCCTAAATTAACATCATAGTCATGCCACCCTGAAAGTGCAAGTTAAATCTGATATACTCTAGAGGGGGGTGAATAGAGTATAGTGCTTGCTAAAAACTTTTTACAACAGTTGTTGTATTCCTAAGTGAACAGGGAAGCAAATATTATAAAGTAAATCTAAACACAACAACTATCTAATCACAGAGCAATCTAATCACAAACCACAGCCAGAAATAAAAAGAAAGACAAGCAACCAGATGACACAAGGAGCTATAGTGGTTCCCCAATCAACCTGGGTACATCCACTCTTCTACCACCCTAGGTAGGAATCCACTGCAGGATGAGTTGATCAGTTGTCCTAGGCACCAATGAGCTTTTGATAAGGTGCTCAAAAACCAAACCAGATTTTTTGATCAGGTGTCTTGCCACCACTGAGTTTTGATAAGGTCTCAGAAACCAATCACAAACTTTTGAAGGGAGTTTGAAAAACCCTTTACAGCAGAGAGAGAGAGAGAAAGGGATGAGATGATCTTCTCTGTCAATAGTCAGAGAGGAGATAGTGGATGTTGTCAAAGCTCCCCCTGAGATCTTGAGTTGTTCAGGAAGTGAAGCTTTGCAGTAGGGTGATAGGCCTTCAGATGATTTGATCTCGAGCAAAAGATGATTTCATCAACAGCTGAAATGTGAGGTGTCTGGAGTCTTGAATGATGATGAAGGCCTTTGAACACTTGAATCAAGAGAGATCTGAAATTTCAGTCAGTTGATCTCCTTTGGTGATCGTGTTCTTGTACGAATTCTTGAGATTTAGAATGTCTGCAACTCTTTCTCTTTCTCTTGTGTAATTGTTGTTGTTAAAGTTGTTGCAGAAGTTGTAATAATCTAATTGTTGCAGAGAATGAATGTCTTTTATTCCTTTTGTCTGAATAGAAATGATCCTCTGTCCAAGATAGTCGTTGGCCTGTCATAAATGACTTACTTAACTGTATTTGTCTTCTGGAGGAAAGTCCAATAAAACATTCCTTGAAAATTCCTTGAAACTTGCTCCAGATTAATGAAAAATGGCTACAAGATCCTTGACATAAATGCTGAGAATAATTCCTCAACTGTCTGAATTTGAATCTTGAAAAATGTCTAACTCTTCAGAAAAACATCGAACTGAGCTCCACTATCGTTGAACTGAGCTCAGAGCCTGGACTTAGACAGAAACAGAGATCGTCGATCTGAGCTCAACTATCGTCGAACTGAGCTCAGAGATAGGGAAACAAACTGGAGTCAAGAACGTCGATCTGAGCTCGAAGATCGTCGAATGGAGTTCGACGACTTGTTGAAGTTGAGCTCAGAGATCGTCGAATGGAGTTCGACGATTCGTCGAAGTGAGCTCAACGATCGTTGAATGGAGTTTGACGACTCGTCGTACTGAGCTCGACGAGATGACTTAGTCTCCTGAACTGAATTCTCTGGTCTTGAGGGCAGCCTTCAAACCTAACTACTAACCCTTAGACTCAATTCTATTTGACCTTTAGATCTGTACAAGGAGGTCAAAACAGGTTTCCTAAGAGACATAGTGATCCTTACTCAAATCAGTAATAGGGTGTTCCAACAATCTCCCCCTATTTGGGTTAGGATTACTATTTACAGATATTGGAAAATAAAACATACAAAACAGAAATGCAACAAACAAAATATTGCAGAATCACAGACATTATCTCAGATAATTCAGAAATTAAAATGTACTGTCACCTTACAGAGTTACTCTTTTTCCTTGCTCTTTATAAGTACTATTTCTCTATTGGGATTGAGAGCTTCCTTTTTAGATCTTCTATCATCAGCTGTACCTAGAGAAGTTTGTTGCTTTGGCCTGGGCACTACAGCTTCTGGATGCAGCTTCATGTAGCTTTCTGAATCAAAGAACTTACTGGAAGAATATCTTTCAAGTTCCTTCTTTCTTTGATCTGATAAGGTAGTTATGTTTGAAGTATCCCTTCCTTGTTCTCTGACTTTCTTGATCTGATCTAAAGCAGTCAATTCTTTCATCCTAGCTGTCCATGAAGTAGGATTATTTTCAAGATCCTCAAATGGAACTGGAGGCTCATATATATTTGATGGATTGTCTGGAGGAGCTCTGGAAGAGACTAAATCTTTCAGTTTATAAGGAAAGGGACCAGAGGTAGTATCAGATGGACTTTGTCCTTCCCTTGAATATGGATGTTGCCTGGAATGTCCTTTGGAATAAACTTGGAATTCTCTTTGATTTCCTCTGTAATTTCCTCTTCTTGACCGGTAGCCTCTAGATTGACTTCCTCTGTATTGGGATCTACCTTGAGGTTGATAAGAGCTTTGGCTTCTGGCAGAGGGTTGAGATGCAGAACTTCCACTTGCACCTGCACCAGGTGGAGGAGGAGGAAGAGGAGGATGATTGAACTTGGATGATCATTTATCATATTTTCTCTTTTTCTTCATAGCTTTCAGTTGATTTTTGGAGTATTGCATCCAGTGTTCTGTGATAGGACAGTCATGCAGAATGTAGTATTGAATGTCAGTGTCTTTTACTTTTGATGGAGGAACTCTCTTCATTGCTTTGCTTCTGGCTTTTCTTTTCCTTGTAATTGTAGTAGAGGAGTCATCTGAGTCAGTCCTATACTGATCACTTTCTGAGCTTTGATCATCATATAATGCATCAATCCTTTTGAGGTATTCTTTTTGTCGTTGAGATTGAGTAGGAGAAACATCAGAAACAGCAACAGCAACAGTAGTAACAGCAGTAAGAGGAATAGTAGAAGCACTGGCATAAGAAGTTGTGACAGCAGCAACATTGTCAGCAGCAGGAATAACATCAGTAGTAACAGGAGGCTCAAAATCAAATGCCTCTGTCATATTCATATCCTCAGAAATAGCAGTAACAGAATTATCAGAAATATCAACATTAGCAGCAGCAGTAAGGGCAACAGAAACATCAGTAACAGCAGGAGGAGCAGCAGTATAGAGGGAGTTTATGAAAGAATTTATTAAGCTAGTGTCACAGCTTGAAATAGGCACAATGACCTTAGAGAGATCTTCAGATTGCTGGACTGCAGTGTGCTGGACTGTAAGACAGTTGAAATAAGCAGAATCAAACACTGATAACAGTGACCTGAGGTCCATTGTGATAACTGCAACTGGAGGTATTGAAGCTTGGACTGAAGATACAGCAGCAGCAGGCAATCTTTCCAATTCATGAGGCATCTCCCCCTGCCTAGATTCAGTGGCAACTGGATCAAGGCACCCATAAGAAGGGATTGCCTGAGAAGAAAGGAGAGAGGAGAGCCTGACAGACAGATCTTGAACTGTTTTTATAAGTGGAGCCAAGGAGGTATCCATCAAGAGTGATAGCCTGGGAGCTATCAGCTCATAGAGCCTGTCTGTAAGGGCTGGAAGATATACATGCTCAAGGGGGTCTTTAGCAGAGGTAGGAATTGAAGGTGGAGCAGCAGGAGATGTGGGTGGAGAACTTGTGGATGGTGGAAATGAAGGTTGAGATATGGGAGTTGTGGAAATTGAAGATAATGGAATGAAAATAGAAGGTGTGAAGGATGGTTGTTCAATGATATCTTGAAGTAGTTATTGGTATGAGGTGGATGAAGATGGTTGCTCAGCAGGGGATGAGGGAGAATCATCCATAAAGGAATCATCTATAAGATTGAAAGATGGAATGTGGGATGATGAGTCAATCTCTAGGTGTGGGTATGGATGTAGAGGATGAAAAATTTCTTCTGTGAGATGTGGAGTTGGAGAAGGAATTGAGGTTGGAGAGGGGGTGGAGATTATGATGGTGGATGTGATTGAGGTAGATGAAACAAGAGGTGGAGGAGGAGGAGAAGAAGCAGGCAAGTCTTCTGTAGGGGCAGAAACTTGAGGGGAAGTGACTGGAGCAGTCCTTGTTCCTGAAGTAGTACTTGCAGAGGGCCTGCTGGACTTCACAATTTGCCTGTCCAGCTTTCCAAACAGGGCACAGGTGAGCCTCTTGGAGGCATTGATGTGCATCCCATTTGAAACTAGCAGTGTAGGGCATCTGTTCTGAAGAAACAGCCCTAATATCCTTCCAAAATTAACAAAGTTTTTGTTAATTTTCTTCTTAATCAAGTCAAAGAAGACTTCTCCCCAGTTCAGTTGTTTCTTATCCACTAGGGCACCCATCAAGCAGAGCTGATACCTGGATATGGTATCATGGGCTGAGTGTTTGGCCAACAATACCTTCCCAACCACATCAGCTAGGAATCTGTACTCAACTGATAGATTTTTCTTCAGCAACTTGCTAGGGTTTGCATCTGAATGTCCCATTCTTTCAAGCAAATCAGAAAACTCATCTCCAGAAAGTTCAGCAGAGTATTCTCCAGATTTCAATTCAAAAATCTCTCTTAAGGCAGCAGGTGTTAGGGATACCTGTGTTCCTGAAATTGTTCCAATCACTGTATTTTGATCCTGATTGTGGGCAGTATACACCCATTCCTTGATCTCATCTGCAGCTAATTTGATCCTAGTGGTCATGATGGTAACTAGCTGTTGTTCCTTAAAACGTTCTAGAATATCTTTGAAAATTTGATCGCTGTTATTGAATCAGTCCATGTTGATGTCAAAACCTGCATCAAATTTCATCGCGGCCAGGGTTGCAACTGAGACGGCCATTGATTCCTACAAAAAACGAACAAACAACCGACCAAGTGTAGAGAAGTTTGGAGGGAAAAAGGAAATTTGCAGAGAGAATGAAAGCCCAAAAAGAGAACGACGACCGAAAAAAGAGTTTTATATTAGGGTTCGACGTAGAAAAGGAAAGATCGTTGAACTCTGTTCGACGATCTGGGCTTCTAAAGGAATCTGAAAGGTCTTCAATATCGTCGATCTCCGTTCGATGATATCGGAGAGCGTCGAGCTCCGTTCGACGATAGTTCAGAAAAGAAAATCGTCGAGCTCCGCACGACGATCGCTGACTTGAAAAAGATAGTTTAGCGCTATCTGAGAAGCGCTGAACTCTAGTCGATGATTTCGGAAAGCGTCGATCTCCATTCGACGATCTGGGGGAAAATCGTCGAGCGTAGTTCAGAGACCAGCAACACTCTTATACACTAGAAAAATTAAGATGTTTGCCTAGTCTTGGTCATCTTTAGAGTTTTAAAATCTTGGACATTATTTTAGACTTCCTCCATCTAATATTCCTAACTAACTCAGGAAGAAGGTGTGTTTCTTTTCATCCAAGGGTTTGGTGAAAATATCTCCCCTTTGCAAATCAGTTGGGATATTTTGAAGTTCAATTTTATTTTTCTCAACATTATCCCTTAGAAAGTGATGCCTAATTTCTATATGTTTTGTCCTACTATGAAGGATTGGATTTTGTGCTATGAAAATAGTACTAGTATTATCACAAAATATTTTTGACTTCTCTAAGTTGTAGCCATAGTCTAGGAGTTGGTTTTGAATCTGCAATATTTGTGAATAACAACTACCTGCAGCCATATATTCAGCTTCAGCAGTTGAAGTTGACACAGATGTTTGTTTCTTGCAAAACCCGGAGACAAGTCTGTCACCAAGAAACTGACAAGTTCCACTGGTGCTTTTCCTGTCAATTCTGCATCCAGCATAATCAGCATCAGAAAATCCAGTTAAGTCAAATGCTGAATCTTTTGGATACCAGAGACCTAGGTTTGGACAACATTTTACATACCTGAGAATCCTTTTTACTAAGGTTAGGTGTGACTCTCTAGGGCTCACTTGGAATCTAGCACATATGCATGTAGCAAACATTATGTCAGGTCTACTAGCTGTAAGGTACAATAAAGAGACAATCATTGCTCTATATATTGTCTGATCAACAGGTTTCCCATGTTCATCAACATCTAATACAACATTAGTAGGCATAGGTGTTTTCATACATGATGCTTCAGACATACCAAATTTCTTAACCAATTCTTTTGCATACTTGGTTTGAGAAATGAATATGCCTTCAGCATGTTGTTTGATTTGCAATCCTAGAAAGAAGGATAGCTCACTCATGCTACTCATTTCAAATTTAGAATGCATTAGATTGGAGAACCTTCTGCACAAATTTGAATAAGTAGAACAAAAGATAATATCATCTACATAGATTTGTACTAGTAGGGTATGAGACTTATGTGTTCTAATAAAAAGAGTTTGGTCTACTCTATCCCTTATAAACTCATTTTTCAGAAGAAAGCATGCTAGGGTCTCACACCATGCTCTAGGAGCTTGGTTTAGACCATATAATGCCTTATGCAATTTGAAAACATAATCAGGATGAGTTGAAGAGATAAAACCTGAGGGTTGTCTAACATAGACTTCTTCTTTGATATCTCCATTGAGAAAAGCACTCTTTACATCCACCTGGTATACTTTGAAACCTTTGTGTGCTGCATATGCTAAGAAGATTCTTATAGCCTCTAACCTTGCAATTGGTGCAAAAGTCTGGTCATAATCTATCTCTTCTTCTTGAGAGTACCCTTGAGCAACTAGCCTTGCCTTATTCCTTACAATGACTCCTTGATCATCTAATTTGTTTCTGAACACCCACTTTGTTCCAACAAGGGAGTGATCCTTAGGCCTTGGTACTAGTTCCCAAACTTTGTTCCTTTCAAATTGATGCAGCTCTTCTTGCATTGCAATGATCCAGTGTGGATCTTGCTCTGCATCTTGAATGGATTGAGGTTCAATTTGAGAAAGGAAGCAAGTGTCCATCAAGTTTTGGTTGACCTGATTTCTGGTTTGCACAACGGCTGAGATGTATCCAATCACTTGTGAAATTGGATGGTCTCTTGATGTTACTAAATCAACAGGGGGTGTTGATTGTTCACCAATATGTGTTGTTGTTTCCTCTTGTGGTACAACAACTAGCTCTTCAAGAGGTTTCTCTTCAAGATGTTGAATGTCTTCTTAATCTTCACTGCTTTCCTCTTTCTGAATAATTTGTAACCTGTCCAAGTCTTCAGCAAGAGAGTGTACCTGCAAAGGTTCTATGGTAGAAGTATTCTTCTCCTTGAAAGACATGTTAGATTCATCAAAAGATATATGAACAGATTCTTCAATTTTAAGGGTTGATTTATTATATATCCTATAAGCTTTACTGATCATGGAGTATCCCAGAAACACTCCTTCATCAGCTTTAGCTTGAAATTTTGCTAAATATTTCTTGTCATTATTATGAATATAGCAAATACAACCAAAATTTTTAAAGTAATCTACTTTAGGTTTCTTACCTTTGAGTAATTCATAGGGAGTCTTGCCCTTCAGTTTATGTATTAAACTTCTATTCAACACATAGTTGGAGGTGTTCACTGCCTCTGCCCAAAAAGATTGAGGAAGGAGAGCATCTGACAACAATGTAGTGGCAGATTCAATAAGGGTTCTATTTTTCATTTCAGCTACCCCATTTTGTTGAGGAGTTCTAGGAGCTGAGAAAGTGTGTCTGATCCCTTCACTCTGACAGAACTCTTGCATAAGAAGAGAATCAAACTCTGTCCCATGATCACTTCTGATTAGGGCAATGTGAGTATTGAACTCAGTCTGTATGCATTTGAGAAACTCTGTCAAACACTTAAAGTTATCAGACTTCTTCCTCAGAAAGAACACCCATGTGAATCTAGAGAAGTCATCTACAACCATTAAGGTGTAAGATTTCCCTCCTAAGCTTTGTACTGTAATGTGTCCAAAAAGATCCATGTGCAACAGATACAAAATCCTCGGTGAATCACTCTTATTAAGTGACTTGAAACTATTTTTGATTTGCTTGCCTAATTGACAAGCCTTGCAGAGTCCTTCCTTCTTGTAGGGGACAGAAGGTAGTCCTCTAACAAGGTTGTCCTTAGATAGCCTAGCAATGGTTCTAAGGTTTATATGTCCTAATCTATTATGTCATAATACATTAGGTCTACAAATAGAATTAAACAGGCAAATATCTACTTCTGTTGAAAGAAAGTCTACTAAATAGATGTTACCTTTCCTTTTGCCTGTCAACACATTTGTGTGGTCCTCTGATTTGATCTTGCATAAGGATTTGCTGAAAGTTACTTGGTAGCCTTCATCACATAGTTGACTGATTCTTATCAGGTTGTGCTTCAGTCCTTCCACATAGGCTACTTTTTTGAATGTGACTGTGCCAATTTGGACTGCACCATATTCTTTTGTTAGTCCAAAGTTTGAATCACCAAATATGACTTTGGGTCCAAGCTTGGCTTTAAAGGATGTGAAGTTGTCCTTGCTTCCTGTCATGTGCTTGGAGCACCCACTATCGAAATACCATTGCTGGTTTGATGTTGGATAGGTCTTCACCTACACATAAAGCAATTTACTTGTTTTTGACCCAGTATACCTTGGGCCTAGGTTGATAACCTTTAAATTCAGAAATAAATGACATCCCTAGTTGACTCTTATAACCTTCAGGATGATATCTCCTTGGAGGTATTATCCATTCAGTATAAGGGTTAAAGATTTGGGATAAAGGACCCCCTAGGTTTGGATTTTAATTTACCCTTGAAAAAATTTTCAAAGCTTTGATCTCTGCTCGACGATAGTTTATCTGAGTTCGACGATCTTGGGTCAGATTGTCGAGCTCCGTTCGAAGATCGACTGTGGCAGAGTTCAGGGTTTATAGATCGTCGACCTGAGTTCGACGATTTTGCCTGAGATCATTGATCTCCGTTTGGTGATCGTCTAGCTCCGTTCGACGATTTCTGTTGAACCTTGATTTTCTTGGGTAAGTCAGAATTTTTCCTAGCTACCTCTATAACTCCATTCCCTTTATCAGAGATAAACTTAATTGGGGTTGTTAGAACTATAGGTTGGCTGGATGAAGCACCCAAGCCCAGTGTACTATTGAATCTAGAGTTCATTGTGCTTGTGATGTCCATTAGCTTGATGCTTCTCCCATTAAGGGATTCTTCAAGCTTTTTGGCCTTTGATAGCTCACTTTTCAGTGAAGCTATCTGTTCCCTACAACACTCCAACTCCTCAAAGACTTTGAGGTTATCTGATTTTAAGGTACTGTGTTCAGACAATTGATTTCTGAGAGAAATGATTTCCTTCTCAGATTTTAATAAGTCTAAACATAGTGCTTTAAATTCATACTTAAAGTCCTCAGAATTAAAATCAAAAGAACTAATTACCTGGTCCTCTTCAATTTGAGTCTCTGATTCAGACTCTGATTCTTCTGCATCAGAATTGTGTTGTGAGACATTGATAGCCATCATGCAGAATTCCTTTTCTTCAACATCATCCTCATCATCACTTGAGCTGGATGAAACTTCTGATTCTTCTTCTGTCTCACTCCAAGTTTCAGCAACAAATCCCTTTCTTGTGTGTTTGTTCTTGCTGGAGGAGGGTTTGCCATTGCTGATCTTCTTGAAGTCCTTGTCTTTTCTTCTTTCTTTCATGTCCTTTTTGTCCTTGTTTTTGTTTTCTGGATAGTCAGGCACAATGTGGCCTGGTTTCCTACAACCAAAACAGATAATCTCTTTGTTATTTGATTTATCATACCTTGGCTTGTCATGCTCCTTATATGATCTTTTCTTGAAGTCCTTTCTGGCCATTTTGTAAAATCTTTTGGCCAGTAGACTTAGCAATTCCTCATTGCCTGTGATTTTGTCTTCAGGCTGATCTTCAGTGGCTTTGAAGGCTATTGACTTCTCTTTTCTTATGGCTGGTGAGACAGCCTTCTGTTCTTCTTCTCTATTTTTGATGAGCAGCTCATAAGACTTGAGCTTGCCCAAGAGAGCTTCAGTGGTGATCTCATTGAGACTTCTGGCATCCTTGATTGGCCAGATCCTTGAGTCTCAAGTGCTTGGGAAGCACATTAGGATTTTATCATTTAGCTCAGTCAAGGAGATCTCTTTGTCCAAAGTTTTCAGCTCATTGAATATGAGATTGAGTCTGCTATACATGTATGCTACTGACTCAGCTTCTCCTTTCTTGAAATTCTCATATTGGGTTATGAGGTGAGATATTCTGTCTTTTCTCTCATCAGCAGATTCTGAGACTATTTCAGATAGCTTGTCCCATATGTCCTTTGCTGAGTTGCATTCAGCTACTTTTTGGAAAATTTCATCAGACATAGTCTGGGCTAGAATGTTCATAGCCTTTGCATCAGCCAATTTCCATTTATTTATTTCTACATCTGTCCCTAAAGGAGGTGGAACAACACTTGTGCTTGTATTCTCTGGAGGTCTTAGACACACTGTCAAAACAGAATTGAAAATGTCCTCATCAATAGAATGTACAGTCTAATCCTTGCCTTCCAAAGTGCAAACTTGGATAGATTGCACACTGGAGGTCTGGTGCTAGCATAATCTTTGTTTTGGGCCATGTTTTGTGAAGAAATAATTCTAATAACAAAATCAAAACAAGCAGATCTAACTAGGGATCTTTGGGTTCAGGTGTTAGCCTGTGCAACCACTGAGATGTGGTATTTTTAACCAACCTGGCTTTGATACCAATTGAAAGTGCAAGTTAAATCTGATATACTCTAGAGGAGGGGTGAATAGAGTATAGTGCTTGCTAAAACCTTTTTACAACAGTTGTTGTATTCCTAAGTGAACAGGGAAGCAAATAATATAAAGTAAATCTAAACACAGCAACTATCTAATCACAGAGCAATCTAATCACAAACCACAACCAGAAACAAAAAGAAAGACAAGCAACCAGATAACACAAGGAGTTATAGTGGTTCCCCAATCAACCTGGGTACATCCACTCTTCTACCACCCTAGGTAGGAATCCACTGCAGGATGAGTTGATCAGGTGTCCTGGGCACCAATGAGCTTTTGATAAGGTGCTCAAAAAACAAACCAGATTTTTTGATCAGGTGTCTTGCCACCACTGAGTTTTGATAAGGTCTCAGAAACCAATGACAAACTTTTGAAGGGAGTTTGAAAAACCCTTTACAGTAGAGAGAGAGAGAAAGGGATGAGATGATCTTCTCTGTCAACAGTCAGAGAGAAGATAGTGGATGTTGTCAAAGCTCCCCCTGAGATCTTGATTTGTTCAGGAAGTGAAGCTTTGCAGTAGGGTGATAGGCCTTTAGATGATTTGATCTCCAGCAAAAGATGATTTCAGCAACAGCTGAAATGTGAGGTGTCTGGAGTCTTGAATGATGATGATGGCCTTTGAACACTTGAATCATGAGAGATCTGAAATTTCAGTCAGTTGATCTCCTTTGGTGATGGTGTTCTTGTATGAATTCTTGAGATTTAGAATGTCTGCAACTCTTTATCTTTCTCTTGTGTAATTATTGTTGTTAGAGTTGTTGCAGAAGTTTTAATAATCTAATTGTTGCAGAGAATGAATGTCTTTTATTCCTTTTGTCTGAATAGAAATGATCCTCTGTCCAAGATAGTCGTTGTCCTGTCATAAATGACTTCCTTAACTGTATTTGTCTTCTGGAGGAAAGTCCAATAAAACATTCCTTGAAAATTCCTTGAAACTTGCTCCAGATTAATGAAAATGGCTACAAGATCCTCGACATAAATGCTGAGAATAATTCCGCAACTGTCTGAATCTGAATCTTGAAAAACGTCTAACTCTTCAGAAAAACGTCTAACTGAGCTCCACTATCGTTGAACTGAGCTCAGAGCCTGGACTTAGACAGAAACAGAGATCGTCGATCAGAGCTCAACTATCGTCGAACTGAGCTCAGAGATAGGGAAACAAACTGGAGTCAAGAACGTCGATCTGAGCTCGAAGATCGTCGAATGGAGTTCTACGACTTGTTGAAGTTGAGCTCAGAGATCGTCGAATGGAGTTCGAAGATTCGTCGAAGTGAGCTCAACGATCGTCGAATGGAGTTTGACGACTCGTCATACTGAGCTCGACAAAATGACTTAGTCTCCTGAACTGAATTCTCTGGTCTTGAGGGCTGCCTTCAAACCTAACTACTAACCCTTAGACCCAATTCTATTTGACCTTTAGATCTATACAAGGAGGTCAAAACAGGTTTCATAAGAGACATAGTGATCCTTGCCCAAATCAGTAATAGGGTGTTCCAACACACCCAAATTTGAAGGTATTTGGAGTTATAAAACTCCCTAGATCACATTAATTTGATAAATCAAATAATGCAATAAACTATAGGGAAATGTTCTCCAAAAATTCTGATTTTTGGGGAAGGTTATGCCTAGTATATACGCAAGCATGGTCCAAATTTCATTACATGTGGAGTTGTAATCTATCATATATACTCATTTAAATTTCTGACTTAGGCTAGGAGCAGTCTTAGGAAAATAAACCTACAAGGAGATACAGTACTCCAAATGGCTTGATTAAGGTGACTAATTGAGGGTAAGTTAAAGGGCTATATTTTTTATGTTGGGCACTTTTTTGAATCTGCACCTAAAGGGCCTAATATTAACATGCAAGGTATTGTAAATAATGTGATAGAAAAATCAAATAATACTATAGTTTAATACCCATCAAAATGGGCGGCATCACATCATCTTCTTACTCTAGCCGACGACCCAGATTGCTCTGACCTGGGCTGCCTTGATGTGGTTTTTCCCAGCCATCCAGCCACCTCCCCGGCAGGCCACCACCCCCACCACCTCCGTTGAGGTGAGGGCAAGCGTTTGGCAGCGACTTACCTGCCAGAGGCGGCGGTTTCCGGCGAACCCGAGCTCCCTCAAAAATCCAAAAGTCCTTGACTTCCTCTCATGGAATTGGGCTCAATTGAGCCAGATATCTCTCCTAATTGATCTAGAAATCTGGCATAAGGGGAGGGGAGGAGAAACAGACCTTGATTGGGGCCCGACGGCAGCGGCGACGGCGGTGTACCATGGAATTCTTCACCTCCAGCGAGCTTGCTCCCGAGTTCGTTTCTCCTCCTAAAGCTCTGATTCAGGACTCGATTTCCACTCATCTGGGCTCACCGAAGCTAATGGAAGGGTTGGTTTTGGCTGTGAGTGGCTATATAATGAGATATCATTATGGGTAATTCAGCCTCAAGCTTTGGATGCTCCACTTTGGCTCCAAGTGTCCACCATCCCTGGAATTTTGCTAGGAATGAGTTGGGGAGTTCAGTTGGGGTGTTGGGCAGTGAGGAGGAGGGCCAAGTGGCCTTCATTCCCTTATTTCCTCTTATATATCTTCTCAACCTTGGAAAATTCCCATTTTAGCCCTCATGCATATCAATACCCTCGAAAACTAGAGGGTATAGGCTGTAATTGAGCTCATGGGTTGTTGGTGGGCCATGGTACATGGCCATAGCCCATTGGATTGCTTGGCTCTTTAATACCTCATTTAGGCCTAAAGCTGACCAAGTTTGACTTTAGGCTTGACTTGGTCAATTTGATGAGTGGGCAGGTGATGGGCTAAAACCCGAACAGGCAAGTGTACCTGTCAAATTGTAGTATCAAGGTCGTATTAAAACACGAGGTTGTCAAGTACTGCTACTCACTCTTGAACAATTATCCTACCGGAAGAAAGTGAGTTTTGAGAATTTTTAAAATCAAACTGAAACGAAATCTAAAACAGAACTATGGATTAAAAGATAGCACTTGATCGATGATTCACCATGAAAAGAGATAGGAGAAAATAAAAAATAATATTTTATAATTGCGACTTAACTCGACCGTGACGGATCCGAAAATAAGACAAAATCTCGCTAGAGCATTAAGTCTCCTAACTTATAGACGCTTTGATCGAAATCTCTTTACAAATCAAAGGGGCCTAAAGTTGCATTATCGAGATGATCCGCACTATTGGATTTGACTCCAATCCGGAGGATTTACGTCGTCCTATCTCTAGGATTGCGTGCAACTCCTTCCCTCTTTCAGTGATCTTTCAAATCAATGAGTCTCTCGACTATTATGAAATGAGATCAAAGGCCTACTACCGTAAACCGGAAATACGGCGTCGGCTCGAAATAAATCAAAGAGGGATCGAGCGAAAGTTATCAAAAATAAAACTACGAAGTATAAAGAATTCCTATCTCAAATCATGGATCCTCATGATCAAATGCTAAGAGAAGATTAGCTACGCATAGTTAAGAGAGAAAGCACTGAAGGATAAAAGAAATTCATTTTCATTGATATGTAAAAACAGAGAAGTACAAAATAATAAGAGACAAGATTATGCTACCGAAGAAAAGATTACACTATCAAAAGCAAAGGTTACACTAATAAAAACTTAACAACATGTAAGCAACATAAAAGAAAGCACTCTCTCTTTAACTAGTACTTCACTTGCTCTCCAAAATCCAACTCCTAAAGCATGAGACCATGGTGCCTTTTATAGATGAGGAGGGAAGATTCTAGATGGGAATGAAGAGAAGGAGGCAAGGGGGGTGGCCGGCCATGTAGAGGGAGAGGGGGAATGAATTTCATTTAATTAGGGGGAAGAAAGAGGTGGAGTTCAATGCATGGTGGCAAGGTTCATGCATGGAGAAATTAATGAGAGAGAGAGAGAGGAGATGAAAATAGAATAAAAGAAAAAATAAAAGAGGAGGAAAGTGTGTGGCCGGCCATGGGAAATGGGGGAGTCATGCATGTGGAAATAAATGAGGAGGGGAGAGAGGGGATATGCATGAATGTGGATTAAATAAAGGAAAAAAAAGAAATAAAAGAGGGAGAGAAAGAGGGGTGGCCGACCATATGCTTGGAGAGGTGCATGAATGCAATAAATGATGAGGGAGGGGGGAAAATGAGTGGCCGGCCATATGCTTGGATGAAGTGGGCTGCACTATATGGGCTTGGGAAGCTTGAAGAGGGGCTGAATGCATCACGTAGGCTTCAAGGAAAAGGGCCGGGCTGCTCCAAACTTCAAGGGCTGCATGTAGGGGGCTGCATCATGTAGAGGGGCTGCACCATAAGTGGCCGGGCTGCACCATGTGGGCTGTTTTGGTGGAAGAGGGCTGCTCCAATTGGGCTGCATTATGTAGTGGCCGGGCTGCATTATGTGGGCTGCACAACAACATAAAACATAGCAAATTAGACACATATTTTATATCAAAACATTAATTATTATAACATACCTATAAAATAAAAATAAGATTGAACATAACATAAACATAACACACATAAAAAAATATATTCATAACAAACAAATAAGATATGAAAGTAAGCATAAGAAGAATAAAGTAAGCAAAAATACCAATTAACTTAGGAATTTCTTAAACTAAACTATACTAAAGATAATGACTAAAAGTAGTCATCAAATTCCCCCATGCTAGAGTATTTGCTTGCCCTCAAGCAAATAAAACTTAAAGAACTAGAGAATGAAAACAAAGAAGATTTAGGTTGCATAATTAAGAAAAACAAAACATGAAAAATTAAACTATCCTAATTCCTATGTTAACAACTAGTGGGGTGAGAAGTGCACAATAGAAAACTTGAAAGTGGAGACCTAAAAATATCATTAGAACATAAAGAAAATTTACACATTTCTAAATCTTAAAACAAGGCATCCAAAATTAATGAAATTAAGAAAAGCAAAAGTAGAAGTTCTAAATAGACGGCGCATTAATGAACTACTAGGTTGCTAGAATAACAATTAACCCTAAATCACCTCAAGATAACCTCCAAAGAAATGCATCAATGATGGTGGCCATAGGCTTGTCCGTTCACACTCTCTCCACTACGCGAATTTACGTTCTAAAGATTAATAGGACTTCTATAGGCGTTAAATCTTGGCTTAGGTAAATGATTAGGAAATGAAAACAAAGATAAACATGAGGGCTTAAACACTAAACCAAGGTTGAGCTCAAAAATAAAAACATGAAGAGAAATGAGAAATGACAAGTACATCATTTTTCAATTCAAACTAACAAACAAAGGCCATGAACTTTTTTTCTTTTCATAAATTGGCCACAAATAAACTTCATTTTTTTTCTTTTTGATTGATTTCACATTTTTTTTTGATAATAATAATTTTTTTCTTCTTTAATAACTTTTAAGGAAAGCTCCAAATATAAGCTTTAAACACTCCTTTTCATTTCAAAGATATAACCCTTCACAAAAAAGATATTTAAGCTCAAAGTTTAGTGTGAAATAGGAAAGACATTTTGGCTTTCGTGAAATGATGAAATGAAAGGTGGAGCTAAAAACAAAGAAACATGGAAAAAGGCCCAAAAATTGTTTTGCAATGGTAAATTTGTTGGTGGGCAAGAAAAACTCAAACTAGTCAAAGGGTGGCCTAAATCATTTCTAAAGTACGTAAAAACGACGCAAATGTTTCGAGAGTCGCTAGGGACAATTTCTAGACACCAAGAAAGACTACCCCGCAAATGAAAAAGAGATAACATTACCTAGCAACCATTCGTAAGCAACTAACCGAATAAAAAGACGTAACTACAAATTGCTAACTTATAACGTAGAAATCGGATGCCTATATTTAAGAAAAAGAAACTAGTAAAACTAAGCTATGTAAAAATGATAAATTTAGAAAACCAATTCAAAGAAATCTAAATAGAACTAAGGAACCGCACGAGCCTACACATCACTAGAAGAAACATAAAAATAAAGATAGAAAATAATTTTAGATTTTGTTTTTCAAATATATTTTAGCAATTTTTTGGATTTTTGCTTTTCTTTTTTTGTGATTTTTGAAAAGTCTAAAATAAAAGCAATACTAAAAAACTTAACAAAACTATGCTAATTTTTTTTAGAAAATTTTTTTTGAAAGAAAAAGGAAAAAGAGAACTAACTAAACCCTCCCCCAAGCTTAGATTTTTCATTGTCCTCAATGAAATAGATAAAAAGAAAAACGAGAAGGAGACTGAGAGGGAGAGAAAAATGTAGAAAGTAAATGAAATAAAAAGAACAGGACTTCCCCGGGTTTGTGGGATGAAGATGGATGTCGCACCCCCATGCTTGCTTTTTAGTGCACTTGATCGTCAGCAGGTTTGACTTGATCCATCTTTATATCAGCAACGTTGGAGCGGCGGTTACGAACTTGCTTGGTTGGCCTCCGGAAGGAAGAGCAAAATAAAAGCAGAAAAAGAATATAGTTCGTAGGCAGGTGCCCAAGATTGTTCTTTATTACAACAATTTAAAGTCCGAATAAAATTAAAAGTTGCATAATAATAATTAATAATAATAAGTTCAAAAAAATAAAAATGAAAATGTTCCACAACAATATGAACATTTAAGAGTCCAAGACAAGATCCTCTGTTGCAGGAGACACAGAATCATTTGAAAAATAAAGTTTAAGTCTATGCCCATTCACTTTAAAATCACCCTTATCGGGGTGCGAAAGCAACACAGTTCCATCAGAATAAACTTCCTTGACCGTAAACGTTCCAGTCCATCAAGATTTAATGTGTCAGAAGAAAATACATAAGCGTGAATTAAAAAGAAGAACTTGATCGCCAGGTTTAAAAATTTTATGTTGGCCCAAGTTCTTATCGTGATTGACTTTCATTTCAGGGTCGGGTGATTTTGCATATGAATTTTTCAGATTTTTGTCTTCTTCAAAAATGAGATTTTCAAGATTCTTTTGTTTAAAAACAGTTTCATTTTCAAAATTTATTTGCATGGACATAACCGTATTTTTAAAAACATTTGGAGAAAGTTCAGAAGAAGAAGACGAAAAATCATTTGGAGAAATATAGGAGTCTTCTTCTAATTCATCAAGAAAAAAACAAGTGTCATCATTTTGCAAAGAATTTCTCATAGATTGATTAATATCAAAAGTAACCTCTTCATCTCCCACACGCAGAGAAAGTCTTCCGTCACTCACATTTATGATTGCTCAAGCAGTGGCTAGGAAGGGATGACCAAGGATAAGAGGGACCTCGACGTCCTCTTCAATATCGAGAATGACAAAATCCACCGGGAAGATGAATTTGTCGACCTTCACTAGCATATCCTCAATGATACCTAACGGATACTTAATCGATCGATCATCTAATTGAATACTCATACGCGTAGGGCTGAGAGTGCCCAATCCTAGCTTTTTAAACAATGAAAAAGGCATTAAGTTGATGCTCGCACCTAGATCCGCTAGCGCATGTTTTATAAAAAGATCACCAAAAACGCAAGGAATTGAAAAATTACCCGGATCGTGTATTTTTTTAGGCAAGTTAGAGTTTTTAACGACCGCCGAGCACTCTTCATTTAACGTTACGTGAGAAAGATTTTCCAATTTCTTTTTATTCGTTAATAAATCCTTGAGATATTTGGCGTATTTCGGCATTTGGCTAATGGCTTCGTGAAATGACAAATTTATATGAATTTGTTTAAACATTTCAAAAAAGCGTGAATATTTATCATCTAATTTTTCCTTCCTAAGCCTAGTCGGATAAGGAGGTGACTGAAATTCCTTTATAATTGTCGGAGCATCATTTTGAAAATCGTTAACTTCTTTTTCAAAAATAGGCTTTTCTTTTTCAAAATTCGATTTGTCTTTTTCTTTTTCAAAAAATTTATCATTTGATTCTGTAACGATAATATTTTCAGCAGTAGGAGGGGCAATCACCTCTGGCTCTTCCCTTGTGGTGGGCTCGTTAATAACTTTACCGCTCCGAAGGGAAATCGCATTCACGTGCTCCCTTGGGTTAGGTTCAGTGTTTGAGGGAAGAGCCCCGGGTGGCCTCTCGGAGATGACCTTGGCAAGTTGCCCGACCTGGTTCTCTAAATTTTTCACGGAGCCAGATAGACTTCTAATGGTAGCATCATTCGAGCTTATATATTTAGAAAGTATTTCCTCCAAAGATGGAGTTTTTTGAAAATTTTGGTTTTGATATTGTGGTGGTGGTGGAGTGAAATCGTGTGGTGGGCGTGCAGCATTAGCAGAGTTACTCCAAGAAAAATTAGGATGGTTACGGCATCCAGGATTATAAGAGTTCGAAGAAGAATTAAAACCAGGAGGTGCAGAAAAATTAGAAAAAGCAGAAAAATTATTGGCAGAATTATTTTGAGCAGGCCTGGGTATGTTCCCCAGATAATCCACCTGCTCAGCAGCAGCAGCATTCACATTTTCATATACCTTAGCGGCGGAGGAAGCAGTCATCTCCAAAATCTTCTTGTTCAACATTTCCACTTGCAACGCCAGTTGCGAAACCGAGTCCACTTCATAGATACCTGCAGGTTTAGATGGGCGAGTCTTAGACGAATTCCACTGATAAGTGTTCATCGCCATGTCCTCGATAAGCTCAAGAGCGGCTTCCGGAGTTTTGCAGTCCAAAGAACCAGCGGAAGCAGCATCTATCATTTGCTTTGTTTCTTGATTTAGCCCATTGTAAAATGTCTGAACCTGTAACCATACAGGCAGAGCATGATGAGGGCATCTTCTCAAAAGTTCTTTGAACCTCTCCCAAGTGTCATAGAGGGTCTCCGAAGCAATTTGAGAATAAGAAGTTATATCATTTCTTAACTTAGCAGTTTTAGCGGGAGGGAAATATCTAGCAAGAAATTTATCGACTAAAATGTTCCAAGTACTGATTGATCCTCTTGGAAGAGAACTCAACCACTGTTTGGCTTTAGTTCTTAAGGAGAAGGGGAAGAGTCTTAGCCTTATAGCATCATCTGAGACACCATTTATTTTGAAGGTGTCACAGATTTCAAGAAAATTGGCAATATGCAAGTTCGGATCTTCATCTTGTAATCCGTCGAACTGTACATATTGCTGCAACATTTGTATGATGCTAGGCTTAAGCTCGAAGTTATTGTTCGCAATTGCAGGTCGAACAATACTTGTTTCAGTCCCCTCCAGGTTGGGTCGAGCATAATCAGACATGGTCCTTTGCTGAGCCATTCCTGTGTTGGGATCTCCCATTTCAGAATTAAATTTACAATCACCGTCGGAATCCTCAACCGCTGTTTGAGAAGTGGAAGCCCCGAATCGTAGTTGTCTCTGAAAGGAGCGTTCGATTTCTGGGTCCAAATCAACAAGTAGCGACGGATTCGTGCGGGTCATGCACTAAAAGAAATGAAGGAGAAATGGAAATAAAAACTTGAAGAAATAAAAAAAATATGATTAGATTTTTTTGTTTAAATTTTTGTAGAAGCAATAGCGAAAGCGTTTTCAAAATATTGACCAAGAAGGTCCCCAGCAACGGCGCCAAAAACTTGATGTGCTAAAACCCGAACAGGCAAGTGTACCAGTCGAATTGTAGTATCAAGGTCGTATTAAAACACGGGGTTGTCAAGTACTGCTACTCACACTTGAACTATTATCCTACCAAAAGAAAGTGGGTTTTGAGAATTTTTAAAATCAAACTGAAACGAAATCTAAAACGGAACAATGGATTAAAAGATAACACTTGATCGATGATTCACCATGAAAAGAGATAGGAGAAAATAAAAAATAATATTTTATAATTGCGACTTAACTCGACCGTGAAGGATCCGAAAATAAGACAAAATCTCGCTAGAGCATTAAGTCTCCTAACTTATATACGCTTTGATCGAAATCTCTTTACAAATCAAAGGGGCCTAAAGTTGCATTATCGAGATGATCCGCACTATTGGATTTGACTCCAATCCAGAGGATTTATGTCGTCCTATCTCTAGGATTGCGTGCAACTCCTTCCCTCTTTCAGTGATCTTTCAAATCAATGAGTCTCTCGACTATTATGAAATGAGATCAAAGGCCTACTACCGTAAACCGAAAATACGGCGTCGGCTCGAAATAAATCAAAGAGGGATCGAGCGAAAGTTAGCAAAAATAAAACTACGAAGTAGAAAGAATTCCTATCTCAAATCATGGATCCTCATGATCAAATGCTAAAAGAAGATTAGCTACGCATAGTTAAGAGAGAAAGCACGGAAGGATAAAAGAAATTCATTTTCATTGATATGTAAAAACGGAGAAGTACAAAATAATAAGAGACAAGATTATGCTACCGAAGAAAAGATTACACTATCAAAAGCAAAGGTTACACTAATAAAACCTTAACAACATGTAAGCAACATAAAAGAAAGCACTCTCTCTTAAACTAGTACTTCACTTGCTCTCCAAAATCCAACTCCTAAAGCATGAGACCATGGTGCCTTTTATAGATGAGGAGGGAAGATTCTAGATGGGAATGAAGAGAAGGAGGCAAGGGGGGTGGCCGACCATGTAAAGGGAGAGGGGGAATGAATTTCATTTAATTAGGGGGAAGAAAGAGGTGGAGTTCAATACATGGTGGCAAGGTGCATGCATGGAGAAATTAATGAGAGAGAGAGGAGATGAAAATAGAATAAAATAAAAAATAAAAGAGGAGGAAAGTGTGTGGCCGGCCATGGGAAATGGGGGACTCATGCATGTGGAAATAAATGAGGAGGGGAGAGAGAGGGGATATGCATGAATGTGGATTAAATAAAGGAAAAAAAAAAGAAATAAAAGAGGGAGAGAAAGAGGGGTGGCCGTCCATATGCTTGGAGAGGTGCATGAATGCAATAAATGATGAGCGAGGGGGGAAAATGAGTGGCCGGCCATATGCTTGGATGAAGTGGGCTGCACTATATTGGCTTGGGAAGCTTGAAGAGGGGCTGAATGCATCATGTAGGCTTCAAGGAAAAGGGCCGGGCTGCTCCAAACTTCAAGGGCTGCATGTAGGGGGCTGCATCATGTAGAGGGGCTGCACCATAAGTGGTCGGGATGCACCATGTGGGCTGTTTTGGTGGAAGAGGGCTGCTCCAATTGGGCTGCATTATGTAGTGGCCGGGCTGCATCATGTGGGCTGCACAACAACATAAAACATAGCAAATTAGACACATATTTTATATCAAAACATTAATTATTATAACGTACCTATAAAATAAAAATAAGATTGAACATAACATAAACATAACACACATAAAAAAAAATATATTCATAACAAACAAATAAGATATGAAAGTAAGCATAACAAGAATAAAGTATGCAAAAATACCAATTAACTTAGGAATTTCTTAAACTAAACTATACTAAAGATGATGACTAAAAGTAGTCATCAGCAGGCCCCACTTGATGGTCATGAGCCCTATGACACCACCCAACATGGGTTGGGCCATGGTGATGCCCCACTTGGGCTCATTGAACCTATGAATGCGATTTTGACCAAATTAGTGTTAGGGCTAACTTTAGTCAAATTGGACCAATGGGTTACCATATGATGGGCTTTATGGTCCAATGCACTCCAATTAGGGTTTGTAGTTTAGTGGTGGGGTCAAATCGACCATGTGATGCTTAATTGAGCCACTTAGGGTTGAGTTGGCCCATGTTGACCTAAAGGTTGCTTTGGCCAAATTGGCCAATTGGGTGACCCTATGATAGGGCTTTTGGGTCACCTAGGTTTCCTTTAGGGTTAGGGACATAATAGTGAGGTCAAATTGTACTTGCGGTTTCAATTTGGGCTAGTTTGACATAAGTTGACTTGAACACCATAATGGGCCCCGTGCGAGTCACCCTAACTCCTTGGGCCCTAAGGTCACTACCTAGCCTAATCCCTCACACTCACCACATGTCCTACCATAATTTGAGTTAAGGGGTCTAGAAGGAAATGGAATGTTACAGGATGTAACCGTGCGGTTAACACGATCTAACCGAGGCTTGTGCGGTCTGAATGTTGAGACTGTACAGTCTGTTAAGAAGCTGCAGGTTATCTGGTCCGCAAGAAGGCTGGCTGTTAGTGTGGTCTGTGGCAGCTAACCACACAATTCACTGGAGCCTTATTAGGTGGATTGTTACCACAGTTCACTGGTGTTTGGACTTGGTCACGGAATTGTGACAAGTCTGGTCTGGTTGTCTAGTTTGCTGTGACCGCTAGGTGTGTGGTCCGGATAGTTTACTCTGGGTGTAGAGTTTGTTGAACTATGCAGTCTGGATGCTAAACCGGCAATTCAATATTTGGCGCAAGCTGGTACGAGTTTTGCAGTTCATCATTTACCCGGGATAGATTAGGACGCATGACTAAGTTATCTAAGTCCACTCAGATTGGTGGTTCTGTCTGCATGGCTTATGTGGACTGTTGATTATTTCCCCGTATGTGGATAGTTGGTTTATCGTGCGCTGTTTGGTGGAGTTGTTTGCATTTCTTGCGAGTTGTTCGCTCAGCCTGACTCTGGTGTTATCCTTGTGTGGATAGGTGATGCTAGCTCGCGGTTTGATGGGCGGTGTTGGGTCCATTGCCCTCAATGTCCGAGATTTGAGTGAAGTCAATCTTGTCAATGATATATATAAAGTTGTATTTGATGCATGTCTGAGTTCATACACGTAGGATTTCCTAGCAACACTGATAGGAAAGATAGCCTAAGTGGTTAAGTACACAGGCATTGAGTGAAGTCAACTCACTCAATGTCATATAGCAAAAGGTTGTGAGACAGGCTAATACAGTAAAAGCCTAAAATGAAATGGGCAGAAAAATGGTTAAGTTCATAGGCATTGAGTGGGTATCACTCACCCAACGCCACACTCTATATTCGTTGAATATTGCCATGTAAGTCAAAGCCATAGAAAATTTGTAGTGATATTTGACTAAGTCTATAAGCGTTGAGTGAGGCAACATCACTCAACGTCATATGATTAAGTGTTGACTGTATCTCATCCAGTTTGTATCTGTATTTTTAAGACACGGAAATTTGGCTAAGTCCAAATACGTTGAGTGAAGCTTACTCACTCAACGCCAAGGAGCAAAAAAATTTGGCTAAGACAAAAAGCATTGAGTGAGGCATGCTCACTCAACGCTCTCAAAGCAATGACTCAGAAAATCTAGCTAAAGGTAGAAAGCATTGAGTGAGGCGTGATCACTCAATGCTCTCAATGCTTAAAGATGCTGAAGAAGTAGAAATTTGTTTAAGGTAGAAAGCGTTGAGTGAGGGAAGCTCACTCAACGCTCTCAGCACCTAAATTATAGAAAGCATGACTAAGGGATAAGGCATTGAGTGAGTTGTGCTCACTCAACGCTCTCAACGCCAGGCATGCAGAAAAGGCTGCAGAAATGGTTAAGGTAAAAAGCGTTGAGTGAGGCTTGCTCACTCAACGCAGTCAACGCCTAGATAGACATAATTTTGTTTATATACTTTAGCGTTGAGTGAAGCTCATTCACTCAATGCCTATTCTACTAATGCTCGATTTTGCCTAAGTCCACATGTGCTGACGTCAGCAGAATCTGGAAAATCAACAAAGTCAACTAATTTCAAATTAAGTACAGATAAGCTACAGAACATGACAAACTTTGCCACGAAGCTACTGTACGTCTTCTTCCATTAAGGCAAGGTACAGTTGGATGCTGCAAGTGGGCCCAACTGATTTCTAAGAACCGTTGATCGGTGAACTACAAAAGGAAGAGTGTGGGGAAAATGACAACAACTTTTAGGGCTTTATTATTTTCAAAAGGGTTACGACTGGACTTCATCTTCCTATCCATTGTTGTGTGAATAAGCTTGAAGTCTTCCTGCAAAAAGATCAATTAGCTTTGACTCTACTTCATCGACACCAGCAAGATCAGAAGGCTTTCCTTCTGAGGGAGATGTAGAAACATTGAAGAAGTCTCTGTAGATCAAGTTGCTTCTTATTTCAGCAAGCTCTAAACTGAAGATTCACTTCTGAAGCTGAAAAGAAGAAAGGAAAAAGTGGCTGACTCTGTCCAGGGATGGAGGAGAAAGAAAAGCAGTTTACTACTAGAAACTTCCAGCTCAAGATCATTGTAGCTATGAAGATAGTTTGAGCTGAGATAACTCAGCTCAAGGGGATATCATAGAGAAATTTCTCTGTGATAGATATAAATCTATTTCACTCCAATAGGATCCTTTTGGATCTGATTTGTAGGGCTCTTTAAGCCTGAGGAAGGTCAATATTGCATGAGTTGTAGGATAGTGAAGCTCTCTGAGTTGTAGGATCCAACTGGATCTGAGTTGTAGGACTTGGTTTCAAGTTTGAGGTAGGTGGTCAATTGATCACTGAGTTGTAGGAGAGGAATACTCTATGAGTGTAGGACCTTTGGGTCTGAGGTAGGATCCCTAGTGGATCTGAGGTAGGGCTGTCCTCCTAGCCTGAGTTTAGGGTATTTGGCCCGAGGTAGGTGATCTGGTGATTATTTAGTTGTAGGCCCTTGTGGCTGAGTTGTAGGCCCTTGTGGCTGAGTTGTAGGTCTTGGAGGAGACTGAGAGATCCTAAGGGATCAGAGGTGTAAGCTCTTTGGAGAAGTGGTTTGGAGAAGGCCCTTGACTAACAGGAAGTTGGCAAAGTGGGAGGAGAGTGGATGTACCCAAAATTGGGGAACCACTATAAATCTGTGTGTGCTTTTCTGTGTTGTTTTCTTTGTGCAGGTACTTGAAAGCAAAATACTGCCACCACACTAAGTGCTAAGAAAGATAAAATTAAAATCTAATAATATCAGTCAGACAACTTATTCCCCCCTAGGTTTTAAGCTACCTTGAAATAAAGACTTTCAAGTGGTATCAGAGGGAGGTTGCTCAAAAAGGATCTAAACATCTGAGTGATCTTCCAATGTAGCTACTGACTGTTTTGATGGGTTTAGGAGTGAACTACAGGGAGATGGGTGCTATGAAGCTTCCTATCTGTAGGAAGGAGGGATTTGGCATCTGGAAGGAGAGGGTCAAGTTGTTTATGGAAGCAGCTGACCCTAGAATATTTTTAACTGTTAAAGAAGGATCTTTCATCCCCATGAAAGTGTCTGTACTGTATGCGAACATCCAAACACCCAAGATATATGATGAGATGATAAAGGTTGAAGTCATTCTTGCCACCATGGACAAGAGGGCTCAAAATGTCATTGTCAGTACAATTGATGAGTCTACCCTTCAGATTATGATTCACTACAAAACTATAAAGGATATGTGAGACACTCTGGTGATCTACATGAAAGGTACAGAGGAGGTCAGAGATGATAGAAAGCCTATGCTCAACCAGGAGTATGAGGCCTTCAGACATACCAAGGGGGAGGACATAGCCACCTGGTATGAAAGATTCTTGAGGATAGTGAATGAGCTAAGGACCTATGGAAGGGTCTTTAGTCATTATGAGCTAAACGATAAGCTCCTCAGGTCTCTCATCAGATACTAGGACACAAAGATTTGTAACATCATAGAAATGGCTAAGCTGGGTAACACTCCACCTCACACCATATTTGGAAAACTGCTCTCTTGTGAGATGCAGCTAACTGTCAGGAAAGAAGAAGAGACAAACTACAAGTTTCAGGCCAAAGAGAAGTCTCTGGCTTTCAAAGCTAAAGCCACAAGCAAAAGTAGGAGAAAGACCCCTTCTCCTCCAAGAAGACCAGCAGATTCAGACTGCTCTGAATCAGAAGCATCAGACAGCAGCATGTCTAATGAGGACTTTGTTGTCTTCTCGAGGCAGCTCCATAGGCTGATGAAGAAGAAGCACTGGAAGAGCAAGCCCTCCTCCTCAACACATCACTGGAAGAAATCCTACAAGTAGGACAGGTATTGATCCAAACCCAGTAAATAGAATTCTGCTAATGTTGTCTATTACTGTTGCAGCAAGCCAGAGCATGTCATTGTTGATTGCCCAGTGAAGATAAGGGAGGATAATGAGAAGAAATCTCAGCAAAAGCTCAAGGGCAAGAAAGAAAAGTCCTTTATGGCTAAGAAAGAGAAAAGCTGGACAGACTCGTCATCATCTGAGTCTGAAGAAGAGGAAGCCTATATTGGGCTAGTTGTTACCGTTGCTACTAAAGACAAAGCTGTTATAGCAGATGTCTATCCTCCGGGGAGGATAGGAATCAGGGCCCCTCTGACACTATCAGACATTGACTCAGAGGTGGATGAAGATGGCCACAGCTACAGAGGGCTGATGACAATGACTGATGAAGAGGGCAGCCAAGATCAGCCAGGTCAAAGTAAGGTATATTCCCCATCCAATTTTGTGCCTAGGCATGAGACAAGTCCTCATATAGAAGCCTCTTCATCTAATGGTGAAGATGATTTTGGCTCTGAGTGTGATGTCAATCAATTGATTGATAGATATAGTGAACTTCTGGATGCCTTTAAAAAATGCAAGAAGTTGACTAAGAAGCAGGCTAAGGAGATTCTGTATCTTCAACCTACTGCTTCTCAGCTTGCTGAAACAACTGTTGTGCTGAATCAGACAATGAGGGAGCTCAGTTAATTAAAAATCCTATCAGGCATCCAGATAGAGACTATCAAAAGCAAAAATAGTCTCATTAAAGATCTTGAAGAAAAGCTCTAGAGGGAGAAAAGTATTATGGCCATGTTCTCTCAGCCCAATACAGTGTTGACCTTGATTGATTCCTCCTCCTCACAAAAGGGTAAGAAGGGGTTGGGTTTCAAGGTTAGGACAAGACTTGCCCATCCCAAAGGGAAAGGGAAATTTCCAGTTGTGCTAATGGCACCTAGGCCACCTAACCCATTCAAGAGGGTGATATTCCCTTCAAATTTGTATGACCAGGAAAGCATATATGGTCACTACATGAATGGTGCATCCACAAGTGAAACAAAAGATGTTCCCAGCGATTGTGGAAGCTACAGTAGGGCAAATGCCTTTAAGGCTACCAATGAAGAAATTCAAATGGCCCATCATGAACCATTTGTGTTTGGTGCTACAGCACCCCCCCCCCAAAAAAAATGTGGCTACAACCAGTTTTTTGAACTTATCAGCACAGAATATGACTAAGGGTCAGTCTGTTAGCTTGCCTGATATGGCTGTTTATGATGCTATCAAAAGAACACTATCAGAAAAGAAATGTGTTGCTGATAGGATTCAACACAAGCCACATAAGCCAGCAAGCTGATTAACTTTCAGTCAAATACATGCTAAATGGAAATAGAAAATAGCTGGTGCATCTCTTCCTTCTGTCAAGACTGTAGTCAAACCAACTTATAGGCCCACACAAAAAAGGAGATACAACATACATGATTGTTGGTGTTGTGGCAAGATAGGTCATTATGTCATTGATTGCTGGCATAATCCTAATGTGGTCAAAGCTAAAGTTAGTCCACTAGTCAGAAATATTACTGGTGGACATGTTCAGTTTCAGACTAATATGCACCTAGGACCCAATAGATATTGGGGTCCTAAGGTAAAGTAAAATTTATATTGCAGGTTAGTCCAAGTGACCATACCCCTATATGGTACTTGGACAGTGGTTGTTCCAGGCATATGACTGGGACAAGGAGCAATTTGAAGGAATACACTCCAGTAAAAGATGGACCCAAAGTAATCTTTGGTGGTTCAGATAGGGGGATAACAAGAGGATATGGTAAGATCATCAATGACATAGTCACCATCACTAAGGTGTCTTATATTGAAGGGTTGCAACACAACCTTATAAGCATAAGACAGCTCTCTGATCTTGGCTATGTTATTGTCTTCCACAAGGATAAGTGCCTAATTAGGAGGTCAAGTGACCAAGAGGTCATTTTGACAGGCACTAGGAGTGGAAATGTTTATTGCTTGAACTTTTAATGTTTAAATAGAGACTCTCCTTTTGTCTAGTGGCAAATGAGAAAGCCTCTTATAGTGTCCTATAGCACAAGAGGCTAGCCCATGTAAATTATAAGACTATTGGTAAGCTCTTTATTCAAGTACTAATTAGGAATGGTCTCAATGTAAAGTGCTCCAAGGGGGCATTTGATCTGCTTGTGAAAAGGGCAAGCAGACAAAAGCTTCCTTCAAGTGCATTGGGATCAAAGATTTTGTGAGGTGCCTATACCTCCTACATATGGACTTGTTTTCTCCTATGTCAATTTATAGTCTTGATAGGAAGGTCTACACCCTTGTGGTGGTTGATGATTTTTCCATGTTTGCTTGGGTGTTCTTCCTCAAGAGAAGTAATGAAACTGTTGGATCTCTAGATGATTTGGGCTAGGTTCACTAGCTTAGGATGATGTGACCCAACATGTATAGCAAGGGTCAAAGTTGTGTCCTAGAATCTAGGTTAAGTCCTAAGAGTCAACATCACATGGACAAGCCAACATCAGACTGCCAGAGACTCAAGACATAGAGTTTTCCTCAAGATTCAGAGAATTCTAAATATACTAAGTAAAATGAGTTTGACGTTCATCAAACTCAGGTCGACGATAGTCGTTCTCAGCTCGACGATCTTAGAGAAATATTCTCTGAGCTGAGCTCGACGAACTTCAGTCCAGATCGACGATCCTTGGATTTCATCTTCAGAATTCTAATTCCAGACTGTTCTCTTGACTCAGGTCGACGAACCTAGTTCTCAGGTCGACGAACTCAATTCTTTGATAGACGATCTCTGGACTCAGTCTTCAGCATTTCAAGTTCAATTGATTCTCCTGACTTAGGTCGACGAACTTAGTTCTCTGGTCGATGATCACTGGACTCTCTACTTCACCTTTCTGATTCCAGAAATTATAAATTTGGCTAAGTCCAGAATCATTCTCAGCTCGACGAATTCAAGGTTCTCAAGACTTATCTCGACGAACACCATTCTTTGGTCGACGAATCTTTGGAGTGTCACAGCTTTCTGTTGAGACCATGTTCTCCAGTCTCCAGTCGACGAACATATTTACCAGCTCGACGAATAGGCAAAGATCAAAAGAGACATCAGTTTAGTTCTTAGTTCGACGATCATGGAACTCAGCTCGAACAGAAGTTGTCTGGTCGACGAATACAACATCTCAGCTCGACGAACTGTGAACTCAGTTCGACGAATTTTGTCATCTGCTCGACGATTACAGACTCAGTAATTTCCAGCCCTCTGTCCCCACTCCAATGCTATAATTCCTGGGTAATTAATGCTCTAACATTCTCTGAATGTATCCGTTAGAATGAGCATTAATTATGATCTTCTCCAGGATTATTGCTTGCCATTTTTCCACGGGATAGTTGGGAAAATAAATCAATGTCGATTATTCTCAAGGCAGTCAGCATTAATTACAGAAAAATTCAAATGTTTGAAAGATACAGAAGAAGAGAATAACAGACAGACAGACAGACAGACACACAGAAAATCAAGAGAGAGAGACACAGAAAAAGCTTCATACAGAATTCTACTGACTAAGAAGCATACAGAAAATTGAAGAAGAAACAAGAAGAACAAATTTTTGAAATCAAGAGTCTTCATGTTCTTCTTCTCCAGGATCTTGCTAAAGACATTCAAGCACTATCAGTCTAAAGCTCCTGAATTAAGTCTCTCAATTGAAGGCCTATCACCCTGTGCAAAGCTCCAGTTCTCCTGTACCCCTTTTCATCTCAGTGGGAGCTTTGACAATATCTTTGAATCCACATAATCTTCTCATTGTGATTGAGAAAAGAAGACTTCCATCACTCTCTCACCCCCACCCCTGTAAAGGGTTGTCATCTCCCTTCAAAAGTGATTCCTTGGTTGCAAGTCTCCTAATCAAAAGACTTGGGTTGGTTTTTGAGCACCCGATCAAAAGCTCATTGGTGTCAGGCACCTGATCAAAAATCTGAGTGGATTCCTACCAAGGGTGGTAGAAGAGTGGATGTACCCAGGTTGGGGAACCACTATAAAATTCTTGTGTCATCTGGTTGTTTCCTTTTCTTTTGTTCTTGATGTGCTTGTGATTTAGGTTTATTGTTTGCTATGTTATTAATTTATGCACTTTTAATTTACAGCAAAAGCTGTAACAGTAGTTAGGAAATTTTAAATACTCTATTCACCCCCCCCCCTCTAGAGTATTTCTGATCTAACACTCACTTTCAATTTGTATCAGGGCAGGTTTCTTTGGTTGTACAAGTTAAATCTTGAACCAAAAGATCCTTTGTTAGATCTACACAGTATTTTATTTTCATTTACATTATAAACACAGCATGGCACAGAACAAGGACTATGTAAGCACCAGACCTGCAGTTTGTAACCTTAACAAGTTTGCCATCTGAAAGGCAAGAATTAGGCTATATATGAATTCCATTGATGAAGACATCTACAATTCCATTTTGACAGGTCCCTCATAGGCATCTACAGCTACACCATCTTCCAGCAACAATACAGTCCCACCACCTGAGTGGACTGATGCTCAGAAGAAAGTAAAGATTACTGATGCCAAAGCCATGAACATATTAGCTCAGACCATGTCAGATGATATATTTTAGAAGGTGGTTGAGTGCACCTCTGCAAAAGCAATCTGGGATTCACTCAATCCAAGGGTTGCTGGCTCAGCAGATGAGAGGAAGGATAGAAGATCACACCGTATCACACAATATGAAAACTTTAAGAAGCATGAGGCAGAGACAGTTGAAGTGATGTACAACAGGCTTGGCTCCATCATCAGTGAGCTAAGGACCTTAGATAGATTGAAGTTAATGAAAAGATCCTAATGTGCTTTCCAAGCTCATGGGACACCAGGATCTGGCCCATCAAGGAGGCCAGATGCCTGAATGAGATTTCAACTGAATCTCTATTAGGAAAACTGAAGTCATATGAGCAGCTAATCAAGTCCAGAGAGGCAGTGGAACATAGAACTCCTCTCCCAGCAAGGAAAGACCAATCCATTGCATTCAAGGCTGCTGAAGAAACTAAAGCCCCAATAGTAAATGAAGAGTTGATGAGTATCTTTGCCAAGAGATTCTTCAAACTGGCAAGGAAAGACTTCAGAAGGAAGTCATCTAGAAATGACAGCCAACCAAGGTATGACAAAACCCCCACTAAAGAGGTAGTGTGTTATGGGTGCAGGAAGCCAGGACACTTCATGTCTGAATGTCCTGAAAATCAAAAGAAGGAAAGAAGAAAAGAGAAAGAATGAAGAAGCAAGCACTACAGCAAGTCCTCTTCCAGCAAACATAAAAAGAAGTACAAAGGATTTGTGGCTGAAACATGGAGTGACACAGAAGATGAATCTATATCTTCTAGCTCTAGTGAAGAAGAAGAGGAGGCCAAGGCAAAGGAGTTGTGCCTTATGGCAATTGGTGCAAACAGCAGCAGATCAGATACAAATGAATCTGATGATGAAGAAAATCTGTCTGCTGAAGATCAGGTAATAACATCTTATGATTTTGAATCTGATGAATTTAAATTTAAATTTAAAAACTTATGCTTAGATTTGATAAGATCTGAGAAGGAAATCAAACTTCTCAGAGATAAATTGAATGATTTAGATAAAATCACCTCTGAAAATGAAACTCTATCTAGTGAGCTAAAAACAGCAAATGAACAAATCATTTTTCTGAAATCAAAACTTAGCAAAGCTAAGATATTAGAAGAATCTTTGAATGGCAGAAGCTTGAAATTGCTAGATATAACCAGTACAGTTAATGCTAGAACAAATAACTGCAGATTAGGATTATGAGCCACATCTAGTGAACCAACCCTAATCCAGAGGAACCATCTTTCAAAACCAGTAAATTTCATCTCTGATAAAGGAAAGAAAAACACTGAACAAGTAAATAAAGTTAATAAAATTCTGGAACAAATTGAAGCTAAGGATAAAATTAAAAATCAGAAGAATGTTAAAACTAACAATGTTCAGCAGTTATCGTCGAACACAGATCGACGATATTGGAACAGATCATCGAACTCAGAACGACGATCTCTGAACGCAAACTACAATAATAATCATTCGTCTAACTGCGATCGACGAACTTTGTATGGTTCATCGAGCAGAGGTCGACGAACGTGGGGCACAGAGAATGAACATGTCCATTCTCTGGGCAGAGATCAACGATCTCAACCCAATTCCTCGAACTCTGGTCGATGAACTTACAACAGTTCGTCGAACCCAGGAAGACCTAATCAAAATTATAACAACAACTCACATGTTCCTAAGAAACCATTTAATCCAGTAGCTGATTGGGTCATCCCACCTAGGAGATATCACCCCCTAGGATATAGGTCCCAACCTGAATTCTCTATCATTTCTAGTTTTTCTTATCAGCCATACAAAAGACCCAAGGTAACCTGGGTCAAAAACCATTAACTATCTTTTATTGCAGGTGAAGAATTGTCCAGGGGTAAATTAAACTTGGTACCTGTACAGTGGCTGCTCCAAACACATGACTGGCAGCAAGGACATCTTAATCAACTACAAGTCCAAGCTGGGTCCAAAAGTTATCTTTGGTGACTCCAAATGTGGTCAGTCAGAAGGATTTGGAGAAGTGAGAATAGGAGCTGTCACATTCAAAAAGGTGACATATGTAAGTGGACTCAAGCATAACCTCATCTTCATAAGTCAGTTATGTTATGATGGTTATCAGGTACATTTTAACCCATTCACTTGTTCTATTATTGATAAAAACAACCAAACGGTTTTAACTGGAAGTACACAAGGCAACATATACTTAGTAAATTTTCTTTCTACCAAGACTGATATCTGCTTACTTAACTTAACTAGTAATCAGAATGACTTATGGCACAAAAGATTAGGTCATGTAAATCTGAAAAACATTGCTAGGATATCTTAGCACAACCTTGTTAGAGGTCTACCTTCTAGTCCCTATAAGAAGGAAGGTCTCTGCAAGGCTTGTCAATTAGGCAAGCAAACTAAAACTAGTTTTAAATCTGTTAATAAGAGTGATTCACCTAGGATTTTGTACTTGCTACATTTGGATCTCTTTGGACCCATTGTTGTACAAAGTCTAGGAGGGAAATCCTACACTTTAGTTATAGTGGATGACTTCTCCAGGTTCAGTTGGGTATTCTTGCTGAGATCAAAGTCAGATACATACAAGGTTCTTACAGATTTTCTCAGGACCATACAGATTGAGTTCTCTACTCATGTTGCATTGAACAGAAGTGATCATGGCATAGAGTTTTAGTCTCTTCTTATGCATGAGTTCTGTGAGAAGGAAGGTATCAGGCATTGCTTCTCAGCTCCTAGAACTCCCCAACAAAATGGGGTAGCTGAAAGGAAAAATAGTACACTCATTGAAGTTGCAGGTACATTACTTGCAGATTCTTACATGCCCCTAAACTTTTGGGCAGAGGCTGTCAGCACAGCAAATTATGTCTTGAATATGAGCTTAATTCACAAACTAAAGAACAGGAATCCATATGAATTGCTCAAAGGAAAGAAACCTAAAATAAACTATTTTAAAGTATTTGGTTGTACCTGTTATATACACAATAAAAACAAGAAATACATTAGAAAGTTTGAGGCTAAGGCTGAAGAGGGAGTCTTTCTAGGATACTCCCAAGTAAGCAAGGCCTATAGAGTTTTTAACAAATCAACATTGAAAATTGAAGAGTCTATTCATGTTTCATTTGATGAGACTAATATGTATTGCAAGGAGAAAGAAGTTTCTATCAATAGTAACTTGCAGGTACCCCACTTGTGTGAGACCTTGGATGAACTAAACCTCACCCAAGAGTTGTCAACTCATCCCTCTCCACAAGTCATTGAGGAAAGTGAAGAAGAAGAAGTTGAAGATAATGAATCTCTACCAACAGCACATACAATTCCACAGGAGGAATTAATTCCAAATGCTGTTGCACAACCAACTCCACTCACTGATCTTGTCACACTTAGGGATCACCCCAGATCTCAAGTGATTGGAGACATATCAGCAGGTGTACAAACAAGGCATCAACTTACCCAAGATCTGATGCGTGCCTGTTTTCTCTTTCAGGTTGAACCTCTTTCTATTCATGATGCTGAGCAGGATCCCCACTGGATTATTGCAATTCAGGAGGAACTAAATCAATTTGAGAGATGTAGAGTTTGAGATTTGGTTTCAAGACCCCAAAACTACCCAGTTATTGGAAACAAATGGGTTTAGAGAAACAAGCTAGATGCTTAAGGAGTTATTGTGAGAAACAAGGCTAGGCTTGTTGCTCAAGGATATAGGCAAGAAGAAGAAATTGATTATGATCAAACCTTTTCACCTATTGCAAGGTTGGTGTAGGATCTTGTGGCGCCCTTAGAGGGGGGGGGGGGTGAATAAGGGCTCTTTAAAATTTTTAACTTTTTATAAAATAAAAGACTAGCTACTATGAATGAGACAGATCAATGAAATGAATAACAATATTATACTTCTTCAAAACGAATATGTAAAATGATTCCAATAAAGCTTGAAATCAAGGCTTACAACGATAATAGTTTTTAGCTTTGTTTTTCACCGATCCTTCTCCCAAGAACCGGTAGGCTATAGTCAATATCTCCCTAGATATGCCTACTAGCCTCCCCCTAGATCAAACCTATGATCTAGACGCTGCACAACTCGCTGCGATTTACTCCTAAGCCTCACACGGACCTAGACACCACACACAAGGTGGTGATTTTCCCCTAAGCCACACACGGACTTAGACACCACACACAAGGTGATGATTTTCCCTACCCAATTACAAAGATAAAAGATGAAAATGAAAGTACAATAGTAAAACTTAAAAACTCCCTCAAAATCACGAGCTCTGAAGATGATGATGGACCAACGAGAAGATCTCCAATCTTGAACACACGGTCGTATCTCCTTCGCTCTTGAGATTTCAACGGACCAAGGGAGTTCGTCTGGAAACGGAGATGAAGGCTCTGAAAATTCTCTGGGAAAACAAAGCTCTGCACGATCCAACCCTTCCCTGAAATTTTTGGCCGTATATATCATTTCACGCTATCGCCGGCGTTAGCGTTAACGCCCCGCGATAGTGATAACTCTCCGTTGCTTGACACGTGGCACACGTCGCGCTGATTTTCAGATCTGAGCGGAGAACGTGACGATCGTGGGATATCGCGCGGCGACATCGGTATCGCCCGGCGATATCGCTGATCGTGACTGACTTCGTGCGCGGCAACGTGCGGATTAAGGCTGACGTCAGCAGGAACTGACTATGCTATCGCCCGCAGTATCGTTATCGCCAGTGATAGCGCGTTTTTCCTTTTTATCAATGCCATGCTCAGCCTTTCTTTTGTACATAAAAATGCTATTGTCCCTGCACATTTAAAACACATACCAAGATCAAATACATCCGGGATTTGTTATTCTCAAACTAAGAAGCGCGGAACGCATGCTCCAACAGTTGGAAGCCATAAGAATATTCCTTGCCTATGCAGCACACAAGAGGTTCAAGGTCTTTTAAATGGATGTGAAGAGTGCTTTCTTAAATGGAGTGCTACAAGAAGAGGTGTATGTAGAACAACCTCCAGGTTTTGTTTCTCCAACTTACCCCTCTTATGTTTTTAAATTGCATAAGGCTCTTTATGGTCTAAAGCAAGCTCCAAGAGCTTGGTATAAGATCTTAGCTAGTTTTTCATTAGAGCATAAATTTACAAGAGGAACTGTAGATAAAACTCTTTTCACTAGACATCATAAGGACCAAATCTTGTTAGTACAAATTTATGTGGATGATATTATATTTGCCACTACAGATTCCAAATTATGGAAGAGGTTCTCTGACCTCATGCATTCCAAATTTGAAATGAGTAGCATGGGTGAGCTTTCCTACTTCCTTGGTCTCCAAGTGAAGCAGTTCCCTGATGACATCTTCATCTCTCAAGCAAAATATGCTAAAGAACTTCTAAAGAAGTTTGGGATGGCTGATGCCTCAGCAAAGAAAACTCCCATGGCTACCAATGTTGTTGTGGAATCTGATGTACCAGGGAAACCTGTGGATCAGAAACTTTATAGGGGCATTGTTGGGTCCATGTTATACCTCACAGCAAGTAGGCCAGACATTATGTTTGCCACATGTCTTTGTGTTAGATTCCAAGTGAACCCTAAAGAATCTCATCAAATTTTGCTAAAAAGGATTTTGAGATATATAAAGAGTTGTCCTAATCTAGGCCTATGGTATCTTGCTGAATCAGAATTTGAGTTAACTGGATACTCTGATGCTGATTTTGCTGGATGCAGGGTAGATAGAAAAAGTACTTCATGAACTTGCCAGTTCTTGGGAATGAGATTAGTATCTTGGTTTTGTAAAAAGCAAACATCAGTGTCAACCTCAACTGCTGAAGCAAAATATATTGCAGCAGGCAGGTGTTGTTCACAGATACTTTGGATACAAAATCAGCTACTAGATTATGAGTTCAACTTAAATAATTCAACTCTACTCTATGATAATAAAAGTGTTATAGTCATAGCCCAGAATCCAGTTCACCATAGTAGGACAAAACATATTGATATAAGACATCATTTCATTAGGGAGTGTGTAGATAAAAATAAAATCAAGCTTGTCTATATCTACACTGATTTACAAAGAGCTGATATATTCACCAAACCTCTGGATGAGAGAAATTATATGTTCTTTATGAATCAACTTAGAATGACCAATGGAGAAGACTTTATTTGATTTTTGTCTGCAGTCGACGAATTTTTCAGAGTTCGTCGAATGGAGTTCGATGAACCGTGGAAAGTTTGCGAGACATTCGCCGAACGGAAATCGACGAACTCTCTGTGAGTGACACAATATTCGTCAAACGGAGTTCGACGAACTTGCTTCAGAAGATATTCGCCGAACAGAGTTCGACGAACCATTTTCAATTCTTCAGGACACGATCGACGAATTATTTCAGTCAAACTTCGTCGATTTCAGTTCGAAGAATTAATTCCATTTTCGTGGAACGGAGTCTGTCGATTCATATTCTTGAAAACCATATATCTAGGTTTTCTTCGACATCCGTCCTGCGCTTTCTGTTCTTTTGCACTTGATCGCCGCTTCTCTCTTTTGCAGGTGCTTCCATGGTGATTCCAGCAGGAGCTCTAGCCGCTATGAAGTTTGACGCTGGATTTGATGTCAACTTTGAATCATTCCAGCACTCAGATCCCATCTTTGTATATATTCTGGAACTTCTGGAAGAACAGAATCTGAAGACCCTGATGACTACCAGGATAAATTTGGCCGGAACAGAAATCAGGGAATGGGTGTACACCTCATCCACTTCTGAGGACAATACCATGACAGAATCAATTGCGGGCAACACTGTATCCTTAACTCCCGCGGTTTTAACTGAAATATTTGGTTTGACAACTGGTGAAGAGGACTTAGAAATTGATTCTGAAGAGTTTAATATGATGCTCAATCTGATGGGTTATGCTGGTGACAACCCAAATAAACTGTTGAAGAAGCATTTGTCTGCAGCATACAAGTTCCTGGCAGACATTGTTGGGAAGGTCCTGCTTGGCAAGCATACTGCCCACAACTACATCACAAGACATTATTTCTTGGTCATGTGTGCAGTCATAAATAAGAAGCAAGTTGACTGGGCTCATATCCTCTTTGATCTGATAAAGAAGAAAAATAGCAAGAAAGAAGTGTGTTTTGGAAGGATTCTAGGGATCTTCCTCAAGGAAAAGGCTGTTGAATCCCTGGTCTCCCAGATCATATTCATTAATGCCAGTAAAAGGCTTACCTGGCCTTATTTGGCAGGTGGGAGAGGACACTTACAAAGCCCACTAAAGCTTCTACCTCTTCCACCCCAGCTTTTAAAGGCACCAGGGCTGTTAAAGCCACTCCTCTACCTGCTGAAGAGCTTCATCCAACACCACCATCTCTTCCAGTATCCCTTCCAGCAAAACCCCAACAACACACTAATGTTCCTACTCCACCTCCATCTCCACATGCTTCCCCATCTTCATATCCACCACCTGACACCACTGACATTCCATCTTCCCCTCTTTAAGAACAACAACCAACATCCCCTGATTCCCCCCATGACACTTACATTTCTACACCACCACAATCCCCTCTTCCCTCATATCTATCTTCAATACTATCCTACCATCTCCCAACAGACACCATCATGTAAGATGCCACCCATACATCTCCATCAACATCCACCATCCCTCCAGATGTTCAACTTCCTGATGCTTCACTCTCTATCCCTCCCATAGTTCCCACTTTTATACCTTCTGCAACACAATCTACCATTCCATCATTGGATCCCTCCACTATTTATTCCATCATTTCCATACTCACTCTCATCCTCAAGTCCCTTATAGCAGAGGCCCTTACACCTCTTTCTACCACTATATCTTCTCTCTCTGACAAAATATCTTCTCTTACAACTGCTCCCTCCTCAGTCAGGGGCATGGCTTCAGGCCCTACTGAACCCATGCAGGGGGAGATGCCTGATGATGAAGCAGCAACTCTAGCTCCAGCACCAGATGCTTTAGCTATAGCAACAGCAGTAGCTTCAAACACAGCAGTAGAATTTACACCATACATAGATACAAATTTGGTTGATAAAGATTTAATTGATTTTATTGAGACTGATATAGATTTTGAATCAGACTCTGAAGAACCTAATACTGTTGGCGATTTCATTCTTAATCCCACAGTTAATTTAGAACAATTGTTGAGTAATTTTGATATTGTACATATGCATTATCTTCCAGCGGAGATCACTAAGCCATCCTTGGCTATTATACCATATACTGCCCCTATCTCTTTCAAAGTTGTTAAGCAGATTAAGGACAGTCTTGCTATTGCACAGTCAGAAATTACTTCACCTCCAGAAGTAGTAAATGTTCCCACTTCCTCAATAGTATCTTCAGCACCAACTTTTGCAATGGATGACTCTCCAATGTCAGATCTAGATGAATTGATCTTGACTGATATTGAAGAAGAAACTAAGGCAGCAGCTGAAAGCTCTGTCCAAATTAGTTCTGATTTTTGTGTAGCCTCTCCTCCTATTCCTGCTTAAACTCCAGCTCTTGTTGCAACTCCTGCTCCTGCTCCTGAACAACATGTTATCTCTGATAAAGCTTTGAATTCTCTGGATGCTCTATATGATAATCCTCAGGATTCTGACAATGATGATGATGAAGATGAGGATGATGATTCAGATGAGGAGGATGCAAAGAAGAAGAAGCAAGCTTCAAAGAAAAGGAAAGCTCCTCCTCCTCCTCCTGCTCCCAAGCCCAATCCAAATAATGACACCCCTTTCTATATTCTTCAAAAGATAACTCCATACAAGGGGATGCCAGCATGGATGTGGCTATCCAAGAATCAGTAAAAGGAAAGGAAGAAGAGTAGAAGGTACTCTCCTCCACCAGTTCACAGATATAGGAAAGATCCACCACCTCCTCCTCCTCCTGTAGCTGATGCCTCTGGTTCTAGTTCTCAAAGATCTGCCACTATGCAGACATATCAAAGACATCAAGGGAGATCTCATCATGAAAGCAGCCAGCACAGGCAACAAACTTCAGGAAAACAACATCAACAACAACAACATCAATAAGCTGAAAGTCCTAAAAGGCCACTCTCTCCTCCTGTTCCTTATGAAGATTCAGAAACAGCCAACATAGCTAAAATGGCCAGGTTCCAGGAACTGGTAGGCCTCTCTATGATTAACAAGGCAAAGGCTGAAGGAAAGGATACTTCTGAATACACTACAATGTCCAAGTACAGGAGAGAAGAACTGAAAAGGTTTGATAAGGCTAACAAAATTTTTAATGTTGATGATTATATGAAATTGCATCCTGAAGCTGTGGTCCCTAGAGCTACATCTCTGAAGATTATAGGGGCTGCTGACATGACAATGACTATGACACAAGTTTCAAATCCAAACTGGGAAATAATCTTCACCAAGCCAGGAGATAAGGGCATGGACATAAATCATCAGGAGAAAATGCAAAAGAAGTGAAATATGAACTATTTTGTTTCTGTCTTTATACCTTAAACTATCTCTTATTATCTGAACAAAGCTCTTATGTAAATATATCTGCTGCATATGTTAATTATCCCTGCCAGATATATCTTTTTTCTGATTTGTTTGCCTTATGTTTTTATTTTGAGTCTATTAGTGACCTCACCCAAATAAGGGGAGATTGTTGGATCCCTAGTTGATTTGGGCTAGGTTCACTAACTTAGGATGATGTGACCCAACATGTATATCAAGGGTCAAAGTTGTGTCCTAGAATCTAGGTCAAGTCCTAAGAGCCAACATCACATGGACAAGCCAACATTAGACTGCCAGAGACTCAAGACATAGAGTTTTCCTCAAGATTCAGAGAATTCTAAAGATACTAAGTAAAATGAGTTCGACGTTCGTCGAACTCAGGTCGACGATAGTCGTTCTCAGCTCGATGATCTTAGAGAAATATTCTCTGAGCTGAGCTCGATGAACTTCAGTCCAGATTGACGATCCTTGGATTTCATCTTCAGAATTCTAAGTCCAGACTGTTCTCTTGACTCAGGTCGACGAACCTAGTTCTCAAGTCAACGAACTCCATTCTTTGATCGACGATCTCTGGACTCAGTCTTCAGCATTTCAAGTTCAATTGATTCTCCTGACTTAGGTCGACGAACCTAGTTCTCTGGTTGACAATCACTGGACTCTCTACTTCACCTTTCTGATTCCAGAAATTATAAATTTGGCTAAGTCCAGAATCATTCTCAGCTCGACAAATTCAAGGTTCTCAAGACTTAGCTCGACGAACACCATTCTTCGGTCGATGAATCTTTTGAGTATCACAGCTTTCTGTTGAGATCATGTTCTCTAGTCTCCGGTTGACGAACATATTTACCAGCTCGACGAATAGGCAAAGATCAAAAGAGACAGCAGTCTAGTTCTCAGTTCGACGATCATGGAACTCAGCTCGACGAACAGAAGTCGTCTGGTCGACGAATTCAACATCTCAGCTCGACAAACTGTGAACTCAGTTCGACGAATTCTGCCATCTGCTTGACGATTCCAGACTCAGTTATTCCCAGCCCTCTGTCCCCACTCCAATGCTATAATTCCTAGGTAATTAATGCTCTAACATTCTCTGAATGTATCCGTTAGAATGAGCATTAATTATGCTCTTCTCCAGGATTATTGCTTGCCATTTTTCCACGGGACAGTTGGGGAAATAAATTAATGCCGATTATTCTCAAGGCAGTCAACATTAATTACAGAAAAATTCAAATGTTTGAAAGATACAGAAGAAGAGAATAACAGACAGACAGACAGACACATAGCAAATCAATCAAGAGAGACACAGAAAAAGCTTCATACAGAATACTACTGACTAAGAAGCATACAGAAAATTGAAAAAGAAACAAGAAGAACACATTTTTGAAATCAAAAGTCTTCCTGTTCTTCTTCTCCAGGATCTTGCTAAAGACATTCAAGCACTGTTAGTCTAAAACTCCTGAATTAAGTCTCTCAATTGAAGGCCTATCACCCTATGCAAAGCTCCAGTTCTCATGTACCCCTTTTCATCTTAGGGGGAGCTTTGACAACATCTTTGAATCCACATAGTCTTCTCATTGTGATTGAGAAAAGAAGACTTCCATCACTCTCTCACCCCCACCTCTATAAAGGATTATCATCTCCCTTCAAAAGTGATTCCTTGGTTGCAAGTCTCCTGATCAAAAGACTTGGGTTAGCTTTTGAGCACCTGATCAAAAGCTCATTGGTGTCAGGCACCTGATCAAAAATCTGAGTGGATTCCTACCAAGGGTGGTAAAAGAGTGGATGTACCCAGGTTGGGGAACCACTATAAAATTCTTGTGTCGTCTGGTTGTCTCCTTTTCTTTTGTTCTTGATGTGCTTGTGATTTAGGTTTATTGTTTGCTAGGTTATTAATTTCTGCACTTTTGATTTACAGCAAAAGCTGTAACAGTAGTTAGGAAATTTTAAATACTTTATTCACCCCCCCTCTAGAGTATTTCTGATCTAACACTCACTTTCAGAAACCCTTGATATCTTCATTAAGTTTGTCATACAAATTCAGAATTAGTTTAACAGCTCTGTGGTCAAAATCAGAAGTGACCATGAGACTGAATTCTAGTCTGATAGCATGACACGGTTCTGTGAAGAACATGAGATTCATCAAGAATTCTCTTCACCTAGAACAACTCAGCAAAACGAGATTGTTGAGAGGAAAAGTAGAACTCTCATAGAGGATGGTAGGACCTTGTTGAGTGACACATCTCTCCCAGAATATTTCTGGGCTGAGGCAGTCAACACTGCATGTCATGTCTTCAACAGTGCCTCTATCACCAAGAGCCACAAGAAAACTCCCTATGAGATATTGAAAGGCAGAAAACCAAACTTGAGCTATATCAGAATCTTTGGTAGTAAATGTTATGTGTTTCATAATGGAAAGTCCTATATAACTAAGTTTGTTGCCAAGTCCTTTGATGGGATTTTTGTTCGTACAACAATCATAGCAAAGATTATGGGATCTATAACTTGCAAAGCCAAGTTGTAGAATAATCTGTACATGTACTCTTTGATGAGTCCACCATGAATAACAGGGAGCTTCCAAGCTCCACTTCCAGTACTGCAAGTACAGAACAGATGAAGGACAATCTGACCATCAAGGAAGCAAAACCAGCTATCCAAAATGAAGTGGATATTCCAGAAGGTCCACCAGACTCACTTGGAGCAGATGAGGATCAGCACGGAGCTGTTCTTGAAGCTGATGTAGAAAGAAGATTACATCCAGCAATGAGACATTTAAGAGACCATCCAGCTCACTAAATCATTGGTGAACCAAGCCATGAAGTAGTGACAAGAAGCAAAAATCTGAATACAACTATGTATGCAAGCTTCCTGTCACAAGTGGAGCCAAAGAAGTTTGAAGAGGCCAACATAGATCAATTCTGGATTGCGGCTATGCAAGAGGAACTGAACCAGTTCAAAGGATGCAAAGTCTGGAAATTGGTTCCCAGACCTCATGAACATAATGTCATTGGAGTCAAGTGGATCTACAGAAACAAATTTGATGAAAATGGGATTATAATCAAGAACAAAGCAAGATTGGTAGCTAAGGGGTACAAGCAAGAAGAAGGCATTGAACCTTTGCCCCTGTAGCAAGGTTGGTGGCCATAAGACTGTTCCTTGTATATGTTGCACACAAGAGATTCAAGGTCTACCAGATGGATATAAAGTCAGCCTTCCTGAATGGTGACTTAAAAGTGGACGTCTATGTTGAGTAGCCTCCAAGTTTAATAGTTCCTAACTCACCTGATTTTGTTTATAGACTTAGGAAAGCTCTATATGGGATAAAGTAAGCTCTAGATCATAGTATGAGACCTTGTCTAGCTTCCTTATTGAGAACAAATTCTCAAGGGGGGGAGATAGAGAAGACCTTATTCCTGAGGGAATCTAAGGGTAAGATCATCTTATTTCAGATCTATGTAGATGACATCATCTTTGGATCTACTGATGACAACCTCTGCAGACATTTTTCCAAACTTATGCAGTGGAAGTTTGAGATGAGCGGTATGGGTGAACTTAAGTTCTTCAGGGGTCTCCAAGTAAGACAGACTTACGATGACTTGTCCATATCCCAGTCTAATTTCACTACGGAGTTAATAAAAAAAATTGGTATGAAAAATTCCTTCGCCATGAGAACTCCCATGGGAACAAGCATGCCCATATGCAAAGATGAGGCAGGGAAACTTGTTGATGAGACTTTATATAGAGGGATAATTGGTTCCCTTCTTTATTTAACTCCTAATAGGCCAAATATCATGTATGTTATATGTGTTTTTGTAACACCCCAAAAAGGAGTAGCGGTCATTGGGGACTAACACGCCGCGATAGTCTTATCGCAGGCGGTAGATCAGTGATTTAAAAATATAGTGCTTGGGTTGGGTACCGCGAAGCTAGCGCGTCGCGGTAGCAACTCAATGCTTTTGACCACTCAATGCTTTCGAGCACTCAACGCTACCGAATAATCGTCGAGAGCGTTAACGCCAGGCAGTAGAAGTTACTGCGCCGCACTAACCGATCGACGAAAGTCGAACGGGTTACCGCCAAGTGTTAAAATATTATCGCGGGGAGCTAGCTCTGATAGCGGCACCGACTAGTTAAAGCAGTTACCGCCTATGTTACCGCGCGGTGGTAGTACTTACCGGGCAGCAGTATCTTTTGTATAAGAATGGACTTGAGATTTTATTCTCATCTTCTCTTATCCTTTCTCGGATGTACTTCTCGAGAGGGAAGATAAGGAACGTCCAGGAGCTTTTGTGAGGGTTGATCCAAGATTTGCTTGTGATTGGAATCGCGAGTTGACGCTAGATCCGCGACGATGAAGTTGTGAAAATCAAGTCCATCCGGGTCATAGATCACGGTCATGGTTCTAGAGAGATCTTCAAGGATAACGATCTTCCTTCTTGGACAAGTGAAGTCCTAATTTTGCATGTGTATGGAATCCTTCACCAATAGGTGGAATTGTTAAGTGGATTCCATTGGGTCGATACTCGTATCCCCAAGTCAGTCTGCATATAGATCCGAAAATGTGTAGTGCGGAATAGACATGCTGTATGAAGCCCATCTGGATAGGTTGGTCTGGATTGGTGATGTTTTCTTTTGCGAATGCGAACCGGAGAAGACTCCGCATATAAATGAGTATTTTACGGAGTTTGTGGGTTATGGCTATGAATGGAAGTAACAGGAAGTACTGGTGAGGATCTCCAGGAAAATACCCTGGTGAAATCACTGTTTTGGTAACTTTTCATATCATCGGGCGACAGTGGGTGTCGCCGACGGTGATAGCTCCTAGAGAGCTATCTGTGATGTGAAAGACCAGTTTTCTGGCACTACAGGTTACTTCAGGTTTTGGGTTGAGTTTGGGCACAGAAAGAGAGTTTTGTGGATCCCGCCAAGCGATTGTGATGAACGTTGGCATTAACTCCCTTTTTGATTGTATAGCCAATCCTTGGTGGACAGTGTGGCTATTGTGAGCTATGAGCTCTAAAAAAGGCTTTGCTTGTGGAGATTTGAGCAACAGGTAGGGCTGACCTATCTCTGCGTTATGGCTGTCAACTTGAGTTGCCCGGGTTATTGGGCATTCGTTGTAGCACATAATGAGAGTCGTATGCATGTGTGCCATTAAGACTAAAGTCTCCGGCTGTAAGCCGTAGAGCACAATGCTCAAAGTTGTCGTTGGGAACGGTGGGGGTCTGATACTTCGGTACACCAAATATGTGCCCTGAGTGCACGGAACGTTTGGCCGCTGAGGCATTCATTTGTAATATGTTGAACTGTGCATGAGTGCACATTCTTGTGATATATCTTCTTGTGAAAATGTTATGCCCACAGGGAAGGAATACCACTGCCCCGGGAAAGGGGTAGGGTCATTATAAATTGGTCAGCAGAATGCTGGTCGTTGCCTTGTTTGCCGCCATCGGGGTGGATTGTCTCTATGCAGGTGTTGGAGAGCCGAGCGGGAAATAGCGGGCTGAAGCCCATGTTGTTATGCTGGCCCTCGATGGACGAATAGAAAAATTTTGCCGTTTTCATGTGTGGCCGGCCTGCGTGCCGATGTTTGTAATCCACACCTGTGAAGATTAAATGTATGGTCTTAAGGCCAAACATTTTGTGTATTTTTTAAACATTTCTTGGACATAAATAAAGGTGGTTATTTATATATAGTGGACATTCATGCTAGTTGAGTTCAATCATAACCCTAATGCTTCCGCTAGAATGCTCTAGGTTAGGATGTGTGTTGTAGTCTTTGATATTAACATGTAACCTTGCCTTTTGTTTGTGGTATATAGTGTGGGGCCCCGGCCAGACCTTCTATTATATGTCATTTAATGGATGGAGGTGTTACAATTTGGTATCAGCTTGTCTTGGTCTTCCTCCTTCGAATTCGTGGTCGAATTCTTTTGAGGGGTGGCGAGCACATGTATGTGCAACCCGTTATAACATAAATGAACTCAAGAATGTCCACTTAGGAATGAAAATACACATTTTTGGGGAATTTGTGTGTTCCTGGTATTTCTTTTTGCAAGATTTTAGTTGCTTAATTGTGTGTTTCATAATTGTATTCGACTATAGCGAATAAGGGGCAGCAAGAATCCTAGCATTTGATGGGGATTAATACGCCACCTGAGGTTCCAACACCTCCTCCTTCGGTAGATACGATCTGGTTGATCGCAGATGTGGTCTTTGCAATGATCAAGGCCCAACATGAGAGGCATAAATAACCCTCTGTTCTGGTGATGAATTCAATGTCGGTCAGTGTACTTGAGCAGATGGTAAGGGGAAGAGCATCGGTTCCGCCGTTGAATTTGTGTCTGAGTCAAGGAGTGTACACGGTTGAGGAATACTTTCATGCATTTGTTGCGCTGAGACAACATACAAAGTTTGTGTTTGAAAGCAAGGAGACTAAGACCAACAGATTTTATGATGTTCAGCGTGAGGAACTACGATGTATATTGGTGGGTCCAAAGTTAAGTGGATTTGATGCCTTCGTAATGACTGCTAGGTCGTTGGAAATGGACTTGAATAAGTACAGGGCGAGGCACGTGTTCAATGTGCCGATCTGTGCAAATATGTCAAAATCAAACTCTTGCAGGTGGAAGAAGAAATTACATGTATTGGAATCGACCTCTTCCACAATCATGGGAACAAAGAAAAGGTGTGGTCCATATGTTTGCTTTTCGTGTGGTAAGGTAGGACATCGTGTCCGAGAATGTCGTGGTAATACGGCAAGGACAACAAAAGGTAAGGTTGGAGCAGTTGCAGGGCGAACTCAACACATTTGTTACTCATGTGGAAAAGAAGGACATAAAGCTCGAGAATGCCGAAGTGGCCCTTAGAAAACACCAAATAAGAAGGTAATGTTGATGTATGTACATAAATATCTGTAATTATGTACCGTACAGTTCCGAGTAAGGAGCAATGTATACAATAAGACTTGTGTTCCATATATAAACATGGTTTGATGAATAATCAAGAAGCCGTGCTTACGGCTTAATGTATGCCTTGTATGCTTATTTTGGTACAACAGATACGAGTGGAATGGCATGGCCGTAAGGAAAAGAGTGTATATGGGGGTAGAAAATGATATGGTAAGATGTAGTTATGGGGTCAGATCAGGATGTAGGAGCGTCTGTGCTGATAATAGTGGTGTTTGATGTGATCATAGGAATGGACTAGCTCTTGGAGCAGCGTACCAGTATAGATTACACCTTCACGGAAGTCACCCTGGGAAAGATCACCGAATGAGGGACTAAGTTTGCTTGTTTGCGAGGATCGAGCAAGATATGGATGTCTGCTCTCCAAGTTGTCACTTGTTCGGCTATGCACGAAGTAATTCTTCATGTCTATAGTGGCCTTTATGCCAAAGCCCGGTTGAGTGACACTCTTATTGTGTTGTCTTATACAGATGTGTTTCCTAATGACCTCCATAGGTGATGTCCACTCAGGAAATCAACGACACTATTGCGGTGGTGCCAGGTAGGAAACCTGTAGCCCGCTAGCCCTATTGAGTAGCATCAAAGGAAATGGCGAAACAAAAAGTGCAACTACAAGAGTTGTTGGAACAGGGTTATATATGCCCAAGTATGTCACCTTGGAGCGCACCTGTTCTCTTTATGAAAAAGAAGGATCGTAGCTTGCGGTTGTGCATCGACTATCGCGAGTTGAATGAGCTGACAGAGAAGAACAAGTATCCAATACCTCGCGTTGATGACTTGTTTGATCAGCTAGTGGGATCAACCGTCTATTCAAAACTAGACTTAAAGTCAGGTTACTACAGGTTGAGGATTCAGGAAGGTGACATTCCCAAGACAGCATTTAGACATATTACGGTCACTATGAGTTCACGGCAATGCCGTTTGGGATAACAAATGCACCATCAGTGTTCATGGACTTAATACACCAAACATTTTGAGAGTACTTGAATTTGTTTGTGATTGTCTTCATTGATGATATCTTGGTGTACTCTCAGTCTGAAGAAGATCATGCGAACCATTTAAGGATGGTGTTGCACACCCTGAAGGAGAAATAAGCTCTAAGCCAAGTTCTCAAAGTGTGAGTTCTGGCTATTGTCTGTGGCTTTTCTTGGCCATGTGGTAAGTAGAGAGGGCATTGTGGTGGATCCGTTAAAGATAAGAGCCATACGGGAGTGGCCAGTATTGTCTTCTGTGGCCGAAGTCAAGAGTTTCCTTGGACTGGTGGGCTACTATAAACCTTTTGTAGAAAACTTCTCACGGATCGCTTTGCCTCTTACCACACTAACGAGGAAGGATCAGAAGTTCGTTTGGACGCCGGAGTGCGCTCGAGCTTTTAAAGAGCTAAACAGTCGCTTGACCACGGCGCCAATCTTGACGTCGCCATGTGGTTCGGACGGCTTTAAAATCTATAGTGGTGCGTCATGGAGCGGCTTAGGTCGAGTTCTTCTTCAATTCGGAAAGGTGATCGCTTATGGCTCACGCCAGTTCAAAGTGCATGAGCGGAACTATCATGTCCACAACCTGGAGTTGGAGGCAATGGTTTTTGCACTTAAATTGTGGCGTCATTATTGATATGATGTGAAGGTGGATATATTCACGGACCATAAGAGACTAAAGTACTTGTTGGATCAGAAGGATCTCAACATGCGACAACGAAGGTGGATGGAGTTCCTCGGGGACTACACCTTCCAAATTCACTATACTCCCGGGAAGGGAAATGTCATGACAGATGGCTTGAGTCATACGACTCCGGCAAGGGCAACTTGGTTACAGATGCATGATGAGCGTCTGATCTAGGAGTTGTAAGTGTTAGAGATTTCTTGTATTGACAATAATTCCACAGCAAATACGTGCTTGACCTGGACGGAGGTACAGTATGACCTTACGGACAGGGTTCGGAAAGCAACGGAACTTTATGCAAGTTTGAAACGCTATGCAGTGGATGGGTGAAATGGCCAATTTTATTGGGATGATGGCCTTTTGCGAAAAGATGGTCATTTGTGTGTCCCGAAGATGGGTAAGTTAAGAGAGGAATTGATGTATGAAGTTCACTTAACTAAATACTCAATTCACTCAGGGAGCATAAAAATGTATAAAGACATGAAGAAGTTGTTCTGGTAGCCGGGTTTGAAGAAAGACATAGCACTGTACGTGGCTAAATGTCAGACTTGTGCCTTGGTGAAAGCGGAATGTCAGAAGCTTGGAGGTTTCCTGAAGTCGCTAGCTATTCCAGAATGGAAGTTTGATGATATTTCAATGGATTTTGTGCACGGTTTGCCGAGATCACAATGCAGGAATGGTTCTAGTTGGGTGATCGTGAACCAGTTGATTACGGTGGCTCACTTCAGTCCGAACAAGAGGGACGACTCAGTGGAAATATTGACTAAACTTTATGTCGAGCAAATCGTACAGTTGCACGGTGTTCCCCGGAGCATAGTTCGTCGTGATGGACGCTTCACTTCGAATGATTGGAGGATAATTCGTCGATTGTTGAAGACAAAGTTAACATTCATTACGACCTTTTATCCACAAACGGATGGTCAAACTGAAAGGACCAATCGAACGATGGAAGATATGCTTCGAATGTGTGCCTTGGATTTCGGGAAGAGATGGGAAGAGCATCTCTATATGGTAGAGTTCGCCTATAATAATAGCTATCAAGCGAGTTTAAATATGGCGTCTTTTGAAGCTTTGTATGCAGGCGCCGACGTCGCGGAAGCCGAAGTCGTGTCCCCCCCCCTCCCCTGATACCAAGTTGAACAAAAAAACCGTAATATTATTAGGGTTAACACCCAAAGCTATTTATAGCCAAAACACTATTACAACAAATCAGAGCTAGAAGAAAACTCAGAACCTTCACCTGAGGCCTCCGATCTAGTCTCTGATGACTTATCTTCTTCTTCATCATCTTCTTCGCCTTCCTCCTCTGAATCTTCTTTCTTTTCACTTTCTTCTTTATCTTCTTCTCCCTTCTCGTCTTCCTCTACTTTTTTCTATTCTTCTTCTTCTCTACCCAGGGTCTCCGACTCAGTCCCCGTGGACTCTTCTTCTTCTTCTTCTTCTACCACTTCTTCTTCCTCTTCTTCATCTTCTTTACCTTCCTCGTCTACATCTTCTTCCTTCTCGCTTTCTTTTTTATTTTCTTCTCCCTTCTCGCCTTTCGCTTCTTTTTTCTCTTCTTCTTCTCCACCCTGGGCCTCCGACTCAGTCCTCGAGGACTCATCATCTTCTTCTTCCTCTTCTTCACCTTCCTCCTCTGCATCTTCTTCCTTCTCACTTTCTTCTTTATTTTCTTCTCCCTTCTCCCCTTCCTCTTCTTTTTTCTCTTCTTCTTCTCCCCCCTCACCTTCCACTTCCTCTTCATCTTCATCTACATCACTTTCTCCTAAAGCTGTTATAGTTGCTTCAATATCGACCTCCGCGAAGATGGGGTAGATATTCGTGAAGCCCACACTTTCAAACCGGTACGTCAAGCCATCGCGAGCCCCCAACCAGTTAAGAGTGTCTTCGCAAGTGTCCTTGCAGTATTTGAAGACCTCTTTTATGAACTTAGGGTTCTTCAGGTCGTAGACCGTAGACCTTCTACAAAAATGAAGCAAAGTATTTTAGTGCACGCGGATTCAATTGAGGTTAACCGCTCAAGTTGCAAATCAACACATTACCTCTAACTCTTCATAGAGGCTTTTCGTCTCGTTTAAGGACCGGCGGAGTTGGCAACCCATAAAGTGACTCATCACCGTGATCCTCGCTTGTGCCTGTGCGACCATGGCTTGCACCTTCTGAACCGGTATATCCCTCATCTCTTTAAGATTCTTCCTCTCGTAGAGAGCAGTCGTACCGCACCGGCGTGGCGAGTAACCTTGCCTCTTTTCCAGGAAGGAAGGGAGGTCGACACTGAAACGTGCTTTCCCTTGGCATTCCACCACATTAGAGGATTGCCGGTAAGGTCTCTTAAGTGACTGCCAGAGCCAATCAGAGGAAACATTTCGTCGGATGACTCCCCTTCCTCGTAATCACATCTTTACATCCTTTCTTCCTCTCTCATTTTCCTCACTCCCCGCTGAGTCAAGACCTCCTCTTCCAGTCTCTGCGGCTTGTTTAAAGGAAACTTTAGGGTTGCTGAGACATCAAAAAAGAAACTTTTTTAGTAAAATGTGACAAATGCAGTTAAGATTTCTTTAGTTCCCAGGATGTCTTACTATTTTCAGGAGTTACATTTTCCACAGCTAGCGACAGCGGCAGATAGTAATGAGTATCTTGCCGCTCGTCGGCAAGAAACGACACTATCTCCTGCTCCACCTTCGGCAGTTTGGATGGCTTGAATAAGTTGTCATCGCGGCCAGGTGTAGGAGTCATGACAGTTGGACCAGAAGGTACAGCTGCCCTTGTATCAAAGTTGTCCGCAATTGGAGGAATGGATTGGCCTATCCTGTTGACACCCTGAATGAAAAAAGAGTGTAGTATGATGCAAAATTTCCAGCAGAAATGTAAGAATATGTGCATGTTGACAATTACATATGAATATATTTGTGTACTGGTATAAAATAATAGCTTGAACGGATATAACAGACCTTCAATCTCCTCTCGACTTCAGCATCTGCCATTCCATCAAAACCAAGTGGGTTCTTGTTTCCAATTAATGTAGAAGTGTCATCCTGAATCATGGTTAGCTTTAAGGGCACTTTAGAGTAAAAAAGCATTTCAAAAAAAAAGTACCTTTGGAATCAAATAATTGCCACAATCAGGAGCAGATGGATACTCCACTTCATCTTCGAAAAAAATTTCAGACATCCGTGGTAACAGAACTTCATCAAAATCTCTGACAGCAAATGCATAATTTTTCAGGCCAAACTTACAGTATAGTGGTCAGTAAGGTATTTTTTTTAACTTGAAATTTTTTTTTTCAATTGTAGCCATATCACAAATCAATCAAAAGCTCTGATCATGCAAGAGCATAAATTTGTTTACTTGAAAAAACTGCCTCTAACATTACATGCCAAATTTCTTGCAGCACATAGAACTGGGATGTCGTTGTTTGCCTATTAATAAAAGAATGAAGTGAATGAGATTAGAAGAACATAGCAAATCCCCCAAATGAATCACACTCATAAACACGCACAACACAAATATAGAAGTCAACTTTAATTCAATCAAAAATCCGTTGTATATGTTGAAATTATTGAAGTGAAAGTGTGGGTTGATTAGGCAGACCGCGCGGCATGGGCGGACAGTCTGGCGGATAGGTGGTGCGTCCTGAGCGGTCTGAAGTTGCGTCCTGGTGGTGAGTCCTTGGTGGTAGCCGTGCGGATAGGTTGAATATCCGCGGTTTGGGCGGACTGGTTTGGAGTCCGCGGACTTCGCTCTATGCGGATTGTTCTTGGAGCTCGCGAGATCGGCATTGGCATGTGCCCTTGATCTCAGGTGGTGCGATTATGAGGTAACCGCGGAGTTCGCGGTTAGGCAAACTAGAGTAGAGCAGGCAGTATGTGCGGACTAGAGTCTTGCGTCCGCAGAGATTGTTCAGAGATTGTTGGATGCAAGACTTGGTCTTGATTGAAGACAAGTCTTGGTGGCGTGTCCGTTGTACTTGCGGTATCCGCCTGTTCGCCAGGGTGTGTCGACTATCCGACAGCTCAGTCGCTTCGTCTCTGGCCTTGGTGCGAGTTGTCGACACGCGGTCTGGTTCTGTGTCCGCCAGGTGCTTCGTGTGGGTCTTGGAGTTGATCCAAGTTGGCGCAGACTGGGTGCCTGTTCGCATGGTCGCTGCGACCTGTGCGGACAAGTTGTGCTAGCTGCGGATAGGGGGCGATTTTATTATCTCATGGGGAGGTGATCACACTCCTTCACGTGCCTATAAATAGGACCCCCTCTGTCACATCAATAACAACAAGAGTGAACAGTAAGTGAGCGGGAGTTAGTGTTGCGGTCTCAGATTTTCTGTCTGCGCGAGTTGAGAAGTCTAACTGGTTGCTTTTGCATGTTGTGCGGCTAGCACTGAGAAACCAGGTGTTTGGTTATGACTGCGATCAGGGATCAGTGGTGCTCGCGGTTATCAACCAGTGGTTAAGCTGCATGTCGTGGTTAGCGATCAACGGTCTTCTCTTCTTCAGCACTTTCCCAGCTCAATAAGCTGTCTGTTAGTGGGCAGTTTGTTCCTCTGTTCGGCAGCACTGCTCGCGGTCTAACTAGCGGCTAAGCGACATCGGCGGTCAGGTGGCTTGCATAACGGGTAGTCCGCGCGACCTCGCGGTCTCTGCGGACTTCGTTGTTCAGTTCGGGAAGGGCAGCGGTCTCGCGGTCTCGGCTTCTGTCCGCCAGGCTTCTTATTTTTTGTTGTTCTCTACTTCCTTATTTTACTTGGCAAAATCATGTCTCACCATGTAAACCTCTTGCTGTAAAGAAGATTGTTAATACATGACCTCCTTATTACTTTCCTTGCATCTGCTTTATTGAGCTTGGTTATGGTTGAAGTGTTGCTGCGCCTGGTTCCCGTTTTCCACTCAATCAAGGTGTCATCTTGATAGCTTTGAAAGTTTTACTTGGTATCAGAGCTATCTCCTTGATCATCTTGAGAAATTTTAACATGGTATCAGAGGGAACAGAGGCTTGAGTAGTGATCAGCCACCAGGTTTGCTCTTCTCTAGAAGTTTGTTAAATCAGTGATTGTGCAATGGATGGTGGGTTTGCAAGAGGTCTCGGTATTGAGCTTTTAACACCGACCAACTTTAAGAAGTGGAGGTCGTGCATGAAAAGCTATCTTCTTGGAGTGGATTTGTGGGAAGTTGTGTGTGGAGACAACATGATAGAGGTTACTGCTGCAACTGGGTCGACTGAAGAGGTGAAAGCTTGGAGGAAAATGAATGCAAATGTTGAGTTTACTCTGAAGTGGACTATCTCACCGGAGCTCTTTGATCACATCCTTAGATGTCAATCTACTGCTGAGATTTGGACTTTCCTTGATGGGTTGTTCAATAAGAAGAATGTAGCACGACTGCATTTCTTGTAAAATGAGTTGGCGAGAGCCACTTAGGGAGACTTGTATGTCTCAACCCTCTTCCTGAAAATGAAGAACATTTGCGCTGAGATATCAGCATTGGATCCTGATGAGCCTATTTCGGAGGCGAAGCTCAAGAGGCACATCATTTGTGGCATGCGGAAGGAGTATGTGGCCTTTGTGACCTTTGTTCAAGGCTAGGCCACTCAGCCATTGTTGCTAGAGCTTGAGAATTTGTTGGCTTCGCAGGAGATCTTAGTAAGGCAGATGGTTGGTTTGACTGTTTTTGGAGGATACAGTGAGGCTCTCTTGTCAGGGAAGAAGAAGAGATGGGACAAGAAGAAGAAGCCTGTTGGCGATGGTCCATCAACTTCATATCAGCAAGAGAAGAGTTACTCTTCTAAGCATTGTGAGAAGAAGAAGGAAGTACCAAGGTGTTATAGGTGCAATATGTCGGGTCACTTTAAACGAGACTGCAAGGTGAAGCTTCATCCAGGTCATGCTACGGGCAAGGAGGCTTGTTCTAGTGCTGAGGGAGTTGGATGGGGGAATGCTTTCATGACGGGCATGTGTGTCCGTGCATTGTCTTCCATCGACTACCAAGATGACAGGATTATCGACTCTGGGTGTGGTCATCACCTCACCGGGGATGAGTCAAAGTTCTCTTCGTTGCAGGCTTACTGCGGTAAAGATGTTATTATTACTGCTGATGATTCTATGCATGCAGTCGAGAAGGAGGGAGTTGTGTCTTTGGGTAGTGATAAGGGGCCACTCACGTTAAGGAGGGTTTATCACGTACTGGGCATGAAGAAGAACCTCTTCTCAATGACCAACGTGGTAGATGTCGGATATCACATTCTGTTTGGAACAAAAGAAGTGAGATTTCTCTGAAACATACCAGCTGTAAAGGCTGATGTTGCTCACGTTGAAAGGAGAGTAAAGGACTTGTTTGTTTTATCAACAAGCTCCTATGTTGATCGGATGAAGGCTAATGATAGCGCGGCTATCTGGCATGAAAGGCTGGGGTACGTAGGGATGGACAAGCTGAAAGTCATGACAGTGAGAAGCTTTGTGAAAGGCTTGCCTAAGTTGTCATCCTACGGTGATGGTCATGTTTGTGCTGGACGTCAATATGGAAAGGCACATCGCCTCCCATTTGACAAGTCACAAACCAAGTTTAAAGCACCATTGCAGTGTGTTTATGGTAATTTGATGGGACCAATCATCACTGTCAGTCTTGGAGGGAGCAGGTATATGGTCGTGCTGATTGATGACTATACGAGGTACATGTGGGTGTACTTCATGAAGGAGAAGTCAGATGCTTTCCGGTTATTCGTGTTAAAATTCAACAACCTGGCTTTGATACCATGTTGAATTTTCTCCAGGGGGTCAACAAGATAGCCGGATGCCAAATTAATATTCTCAGCACTATCAAGATCACACCTTGATCACGCGGAAATTTTCCTGGACCTTGGAGTAAGCAGGGGTTATCTCAACTAAAGCAGTCAACCAAAAAACACATGCAGCACAAGAGTCTTTATTGATTCACAGCAATCTTCTTTACACAGCGAGACATACATGGCGAGACATGCTTCACCAAACAACCACCCAAGGGAAAGCAGAGACTACAAATACAAGACAACACAAGCCGCGCGAACTCAAACGTCAAGCCGTCGGTCTACTGCAGCGGAGTCTGCACAGTCCGCCAGGTCGCCAGACCGCAACCCAAGCCGCGTGGACTACCCCTGACTCTAATGTTAGCTCTAGCTGCCGATCTGCAAGTGTAACACCCCCTATCCGTCACATAGCATATAGAAGTAGGTCCGGCCGGGGCCCGACGCCGTATGCCACAGACAGACCGGGTGGTTACTTATGAAAACCATCCAACCAATATCAACGTCCAACACAGAGCATTCTAGCGGAAGCAGTTTATAAAAGTTGTAACAAAGAACCCAATATTAAAGCATGAATGTCCACTAATATAAAATAGGAATGTTATACAAAATACCCAAAATAAGCCTTAAGGCCTTACAAAATGTTTCACTTCAAATTACATGTTTTACAAACCACGGCACGCAGGCCGGTCACACATGAATAAAGCAGTAAACACTTCCAAATAGGCCTTCAAGGGCCGGCTTCGCATTCGGGCTTTAGCCCGCTATTGACCGCTTGGTCCAGCTGCACCTGCAAGCAACATACCACTGCACGGTGGCAAAACAAGGCAACGGTCAGCAATGCTGATCAAATTATAACGATCCCGCCCCCAACTCGGGGCGGCGATGCTCCTTCCCTGCATTTCATTAGCATAAGCGAGCAATATAGAATTAGCCATTTCATCACAGACGTTGGCTCTCACGGCCACACGCCCCGTGCTCTCAGGGCACATTCTCGGTGAACCGGTCGATGTCACGTCAATTAAAGCCATAGACATTCCGGACTCACCACCGCCACTTTGACGGCCAAACCTATGAGCAATTTGTCTTCCTGGCCTGGGTCACGACAATTTAAGCCATTGACCGCCGAAGACCCTAATCTATGCCAACGGCAAGTGCCACATGTCTTTAGGTCTCTTTAACCGAACGACATAGAACGGGTACGGTTCCATCTAACCCGTGCTCACATCGCAACGACAATTTAAGCCATTTGCGCGGGTCAAACTTCCGCCGAGTCCCATTTCCATCACAAGTCACATAACCCGGTTATGTTCAAGTTGGCGCTCAGGCCACCAAGTTGGCAAGATCTCGTATCCGCCCAGTTTTCCGGGTGCACCTTTGGGTTAGTCCCCAAGGCTCCCTACTGCAATCTACCGCGTAGAAAACCCGAAAAACAACCAATAGCACGGAGTCTTCTCCGGCATTATGCAATGCAACATCACCGATCCAGACCAACATGTCCGGGTAGACTTCACACATCATGCCTATGTCCGTTCTCGCTTACGGACTCTAAACAACGGGGACTTCACATATCTACCCGAAGGAACGCCTCCAACTCTCCGCAAACTCGCGAGAGCGGGCTTCCTATGCAAAGAAAGAGAGCTACTCATGCTCAAGATGAGGATCATTACCCTAGAGTTCCTCTTTGGCGCCATTGAAAAGTAATCAGATGAAAAGCACCGCACTAGCTTTGCCTCCGTGGATCCGGAGTCGGCTCGCGATTTGGAGCTTCGAAGCTCCTCCAATGGCGAGATCTAGCTCCTTCTTCCTCCCTTGGATCTCTACTTTCTCTAAGGTTTTAGAAAGCTAACCACTCATGAAAAGTGAGGGTTTCTAAGTCCAATCCCGGGTATATCCCTTCAGGAACAACCGCCAGTCGTTGGATCTCAAAATAAGGAAACGAACGGCTTTGATTCGGGACTGAAATGCCCAATCTGGACCGAACACGGCCTGGCACACGCCCGTGTCCAGGGCCGTATGCCTCATTAGCCGTCAAAATCGAATCACCTGTAACCTCACACGGGTATCAAACATTCCCGTGTTCGAGCTGACACGCCCGTGTTCCACCTGACACGGCCGTGTGGCCGGCCATGTACCCCATCATTTTTCCCCAAAATCAACCCGAGCACTGCACGGGTTCTAGGACACGCCCGTGTCCTTACCCGTGTCACCTCAACACGCCTGGACCCCAGGCCGTGTACACGGTCTCGACACTCGACACTTCGTCGAGCGAAGATCGTCGACCTATCGACACGGCCTTGGACACGCCCGTGTCCTAGGCCGTGTGCCTTGTCTCGACACATTGTCGACACCAAAATGTCGACTTCCCAGGACGAGTGTCCACACGGGTCGACACGCCCTGCGACACGCCCGTGTCGCAGGCCGTGTGCCATGTCTCGACACCTCGTCGAACGCAGAGTGTCGACTTCGCGGCTAAGTGTCGACACGGGTCGACACGCCCTGCGACACGCCCGTGTCGCAGGCCGTGTGCCCAGTCTCGACACAATGTCGAGACCAAAGTGTCGACTTCCCGTCTTAGTGTCGACACATGCTTGACATGCCCTGGGACACGCCCGTGTCCCAGGGCGTGTGCCTGCAGCCAGAACCCAAACTGGCCCAAAACGTCCCCCTTTGCTCCTTTGAGTTTCGGGGCGTTACAACTCTCCCCCTCTTAAAAGAATTTCGTCCACAAAATTATATAAAGGAAAGACATGTACAAAACCAAAATTTGTACCTGAGCGGAACAACTCCGGATACTCATCAAGCATAGTCTGCCCTCGCTCCCAAGAGAGCTCCTCACGACCTCAATTGTCCCACCGGACCTTGACCATCCTGATCTCTTTATTGCGTAGCCGCTTGACCTCCGAGACCTCAATCCGCACGGGCTTGACCTTTGTCGTCAGCCCACTATCCACCGGCACTTGATCAACCGCGATCACTTGCGTAGGCTCTTGCACCGCCTTCCGAAGCACCGAAATATGGAATACATCATGTAAACCACTAAGCTCCACTGAGAGCTTCAACCGATAGGCCGCTTCACCAACTCGCTCCAGAACCTCAAACGGTCCAAGGTACCTCGGGCTTAGCTTTTTCAATCGCCGCACCCGCGAGACACCCTTGAACGGCTTGATCTTTAAATATACATAATCGCCCATAGCGAACTCCACGTTCCTGTGCTTGGCATTATAGTACTTCGCTTGCCGGTCCTGAGCGATAAGCAACCTCTCCCGAATGGTTCGCACCAAAGAAGTAGCATCCTCCACTTCTGATCGCTTATACAACTTTGACTCACTCGTTTCTAACCAAGACAACGGCGTGCGACATTTTCTACCATATAGGGCCTCGAAAGGCGCCATATGAATACTCGCTTGGTAGCTATTGTTGTATGCGAACTCCACCAAATAAAGGTGGTCTTCCCATTGCTTTTCGAAATCCAAGACACACATGCGGAGCATGTCTTCCATAGTTCTATTGACCCTCCCGGTCTGCCCATCCGTTTGCGGATGGAAGGCTGTGCTGAATTTCAGCTTTGTTCCCAACATTTGCTGCACCAGCCTCCAATCATTGGACGTGAACCGCCCATCTCGGTCACTCACGATGCTGCGGGGCACACGATGAAGCCGTACTATGTTATCCATATAAAGCTTTGCCAACTTCTCCACCGGATCATCCTTTCTATGCAGAATAAAATGCGACACCTTCGTTAATCGATCAACAACACCCCAAATGGCGTCATTTCCCTTCTGCGACCTTGGCAAACCGTGCACAAAGTCCATAGAGATGTCGTCAAATTTCCACTCCGGAATAGGCAAGGACTTAAGAAATCCTCCCGGCTTTTGGCACTCCGCCTTTACCAAGGCGCAAGTTTGGCACTTCGCTACGTATAGCGCCACATCCTTTTTCAAACCCGGCCACCAAAACAGTTTCTTCACATCACGGTACATCTTCGTGCTCCCCGGGTGAATCGAGTACTTGGTATGGTGTGCCTCATACAACAACTCCACCCGCAAATTGCCCACACTTGGGACGCACAGACGACCGTCTTTCCAAAGTAATCCGTCCTCCACGATGAATTGGGGATTTGACCCATCCAAAGCCTCTACCATGAACTGCTTCATATGAGCATCCATATCCAAAGCCTGCCGAATACGATCAGCCAGGTCATATTGGACTTCAGTCCAATTCAGAACTGCTTCAGCACTTGATTGCTTGTCCACACAAACAATCTCCAACGCCTCCAACTCCCGCACCAACCGCTCATCATGCACCGATAGCCAATTGGCTTGAGATGGGGCTCGGCGACTCAACGCGTCCGCAACCGCATTCCCCTTACCAGGCACGTAATGGATCTTGAATGTATAGTCCCCCAGGAACTCCATCCATCTACGTTGTCGCATATTCAGATCCTTCTGATCAATAAGATACTTCAGGCTCTTGTGATCGGTGTAGATATCAATCTTCACACCGTACAAATAGTGTCTCCACAGCTTTAAGGAAAAAATCACGGCCGCTAACTCCAAGTCATGGACCGGATAGTTCCTCTCGTGCGCTTTTAGCTGTCTCGAGCCATAAGCTATTACACTTCCGTGTTGCAGTAGCACGCAACCCAAACCGCTGCCCGAAGCATCGCTATAAATCTCGTAGCCTTCGGTCCCACATGGCGAACTCAGCACAGGCGCCGTGGTCAACCGACACTTCAACTCCTCAAAAGCTCGTGCGCACTCCGGCGTCCAAACGAACTTATGCTCCTTCCTCATCAAAGTAGTGAGAGGTAACACTATCCGCGAGAAGTTCTCTAAGAAGCGCCTATAATAGCCGGCAAGCCCCAGAAAACTCCGGACTTCCGCTACAGTAGCAAGCTCAGGACACTCCCGTATCACAACAATCTTCGCCGGATCCACAGCAATACCCTCTCCACTTACTATATGACCAAGGAACGCCACTGAGGATAGCCAAAAATCGCACTTCGAGAACTTGGCACACAACTGATTTCTTCTTAGAGTCTCCAACACCAAATGAAGATGCTTTAAGTGATCTTCCTCACTTTGCGAGTACACCAAAATATCGTCGATGAAGACGATCACGAAATGATCCAAGTACTCCCTGAAAGTCCTGTTCATCAAATCCATGAACACTGACGGCGCATTAGTCAGCCCAAATGGCATGACCGTAAACTCATAATGCCCGTATCTCGTACTAAACGATGTCTTCGGGATATCACTCTCCCTTATTTGCAGCTGATAGTACCCAGCCTTGAGATCCAACTTCGAGTACACCGTCGACCCGACTAACTGATCAAAAAGATCATCAATCCGGGGGATCGGGTACTTGTTCTTCTCAGTCATCTTGTTGGGCTCCCGATAATCAATACATAGCCTCAAGCTTCCGTCCTTCTTCTTAACAAAGAGGACCAGTGCACTCCAAGGCGAAGAACTCGGGCGCACATACCCTTGCTCCAACAACTCTTGCAGTTGAACTTTCAGCTCCACCATTTCCTTAGGCACTAGCCGATAAGGAGATCGTGACACAGGCTTTGTACCTGGCACTAGCTCGATCGTAAAATCTATCTCCCGCTGAGGCGGGGCTCCAGGAAGATCTACGGGGAACACATCAGGGTATTCCGATACCACTGAAATACAATCCAACGCGGGCTTCGGCTTTGCAACCTCCACTAGTGTAAAGAACATTTCTGCTCTGACACGAACCGCCTTCACCACCTGAAGAGCAGACATCAACGTCTTGCTCGACCCCTTTAAGCCCGTAAAAGTCGTCTCACGACTTGCTCCCAGCTTGACTTCCTTGCTACCGCAATCTATATGGGCCTGCTACTCCGAGAGCTAGTCCATGACAAATATGACGTCGAACTCCACCAACGGAAGTAAAGACGCCCGCAGGTCGAACTCCTGCTCCCCAATACGAATCTTAACATCGCAGATCCTATCCGCTCGCATCGAACACCCATTGGGCAACAACACATCCAACTTATCCTTCGCCATCGAAGAAGGGACTCCGATGCGTGATATAAATCCTTCGGACAAGAAGGAGTGTGAAGCTCCCGTATCAAAGAGTGCTCGTGCCGGATTTTCACAAATCAATACAAATCCTAAACAAGCAGTGGTAAGGTAACATGTGCATAACAAGTATTTAAAGAAATTGACTTGCTATTAAGTAAACCGTACCTGTCACCACATCAGCCTGTTTGATGGCCTCCTGTTGGCCAAGATTGTGTACCCTTGGTTGGGCCGGAGCATAATGGGATGCGGTCGACTCCACCGCCTTTCCCTTCTCTTCATAAGTAGCTCCCGGCCTTCTCTCGGACTTAGGACGTCCGCTCCAACAGTCACGGGCAAAGTGTCCCGTCTTTCCACATGTAAAACACGCGCCCGGTGTCCGACTCGTAGTCTCCCCAGAAGCACCAGAAGGAGCTGGACCCGAAGTCCTATGCTTCTTAAAAGACCTCCGATAGCCGGACTTTGAAGTAGTCGGCACTTTAAACACAGATTTTCTATCACCCAAGCCTTTCTTTGCTTGCACATTCTTCATGTCCTTCTCCAAGGACCGGGCAGTATTGACCAAGGTTAAGAAACCCTGCGTCATCGGCCCCGAGAGTAGTAATCTCAACTCATCCCTCAAGCCTTCATAGAAGCGATTAGTCTTGCGCTCCTCATCCACGATGGTGGAGCTAGCATATCGACTTAAATGAGTGAACTCATGGAGATATTCATCAACGCTCTTCTCACCCTGAACCAACTTCAGAAATTCGTTCTCCATCGAAATCCTCTGAGTAGAAGGGAGGTATCTTGCTAAGAACAATCCCGAGAACTCTTCCATCGGAACGTCTATAAGTTGTCTACCTCTCAAATGATGCAGCTCCAATCCTTCCCACCACATTCTCGCTTCACCGTCCAAAAGGAACGTAGCGATGGTGGTCATTTGCCACTCCTCCGTCTCCGTCGCTGTCATGACTCTCTTCACCCTGGAGAGCCAGTTTTCAGCCTGAGATGGGGTTCCCAACCCCGAGAATAACGGAGGGTTAAAGCTCATTACATGCTTAAGCTGCCTCTTAGTTGCCCTCCTTAGCACCACCGGTTCCACAACCACTTGCTCCACTCTCCTCGGCTCAGCCTCTTGAAGAGGTTCCTGCTCCATCATAGGAGCGGGCTGCTGCGTTTGCCTTGCAGGTTGCGCATTTATCACGGCCAACACCGCTTCAGCCACCAATCGAATATTCTCAGCCGACAGAGGTGTTGCAGGAGCAACATCCGGTGCACTACTAGCCTCAGAAACTCGGCGTTCTGACGGCCCAACACCACTTATGGTCACCTATAGTGGTACAAAACACCGTTAAGCGACCAAATAAATTGCAAACAGCAATTATAGGAACACGCAGGTTCCTCAAACATGAGTATTTTCATTCCTAAGTGGACATTCATGGGTTCTTTTACTGTTATTACGATGACGCACACAATGTGCTCACCACCCCTTAAAAAGAATTCGTCCACGAATTCACTTTAAGCCCGACCAAAACCAGGAGTCTGATACCAAATTGTAACACCCCCTATCCGTTACATAGCATATAGCAGTAGGTCAGGCCGGGGCCCGACGCCGTATGCCACAGACAGACCGGGTGGTTACTTATGGAAACCATCCAACCAATCTCAACGTCCCACACAGAGCATTCTAGCGGAAGCAGTTTATAAAAGTTGTAACAAAGAACCTAACATTAAAGCATGAATGTCCACTAATATAAAATAGGAATGTTATACAAAATACCCAAAATAAGCATTAAGGCCTTACAAAATGTTTCACTTCAAATTACATGTTTTACAAACCACGGCATGCAGGCCGGTCACACATGAATAAAGCAGTAAACACTTCCAAATAGGCCTTCAAGGGCCGGCTTCGCATTCGGGCTTTAGCCCGCTATTGACCGCTTGGTCCAGCTGCACCCGCAAGCAACATACCACCGCACGGTGGCAAAACAAGGCAACGGTCAGCAATGCTGACCAAATTATAACGATCCCACCCCCAACTCGGGGCGACGATGCTCCTTCCCTGCATTTCATTAGCATAAGCGAGCAATATAGAATTAGCCATTTCATCACAGACGTTGGCTCTCACGGCCACACGCCCCGTGCTCTCAGGGCACATTCTCGGTGAACCGGTCGATGTCACGTCAATTAAAGCCATAGACATTCCGGACTCACCACCACCACTTTGTCGGCCAAACCTATGAGCAATTTGTCTTCTTGGCCTGGGTCACGACAATTTAAGCCATTGACCGCCGAAGACCCTAATCTATGACAATGGCAAGTGCCACGTGCCTTTAGGTCTCTTTAACCGAACGACATAGAACGGGTACGGTTCCATCTAACCCGTGCTCACATCGTAACGACAATTTAAGCCATTTGTGAGGGTCAAACTTCCGTCGAGTCCCATTTCCATCACAAGTCACATAACCCGGTTATGTTCAAGTTGGCGCTCAGTCCACCAAGTTGGCAAGATCTCGTATCCGCCCAGTTTTCCGGGTGCACCTTTGGGTTAGTCCCCAAGGCTCCCTGCTACAATCTACCGCGTAGAAAACCCGAAAAACAACCAATAGCACAGAGTCTTCTCCGGCATTATGCAATGCAACATCATCGATCCAGACCAACATGTCCGGGTAGGCTTCACACATCATGCCTATGTCCGTTCTCGCTTACGGACTCTAAACAACGGGGACTTCACATATCTACCCAAAGGAACGCCTCCAACTCTCCGCAAACTCGCGAGAGCGGGCTTCCTATACAAAGAAAGAGAGCTACTCATGCTCAAGATGAGGATCATTATCCTAGAGTTCCTCTTTGGCGCCATTGAAAAGTAATCGGATGAAAAGCACCGCACTAGCTTTGCCTCTGTGGATCTGGAGTCGGCTCGCGATTTGGAGCTTCGAAGCTCCTCCAATGGCGGGATCTAGCTCCTTCTTCCTCCCTTGGCTCTCTACTTTTTCCAAGGTTTTAGAAAGCTAACCACTCATGAAAAGTGAGGGTTTCTAAGTCCAATCCCGGGTATATCCCTTCAGGAACAACCCCCAGCCATTGGATCTCAAAATAAGGAAATGAACGACTTTGATTCGGGACTGAAATGCCCAATCTGGACCGAATACGGCCTGGCACACGCCCGTGTCCAGGGCCGTGTGCCTCATTCGCCGTCAAAATCGAATCACCTGGAACCTCACACGGGTATCGAACACGCCCGTGTTCGAGCTGACACGCCCTTGTTCCACCTGACACGGCCGTGTGGCCGGCCGTGTACCCCATCATTTTTCCCCAAAATCAACCCGAGCACTGCACGGGTTCTAGGACACGCCCGTGTCCTTACCCGTGTCACCTCAACACGCCTGGACCCCAGGCCGTGTACACGGTCTCGACACTCGACACTTCGTCGAGTGAAGATCGTTGACCTATCGACACGGCCTTGGACACTCCCGTGTCCTAGGCCGTGTGCCTTGTCTCGACATATTGTCGACACCAAAATGTCGACTTTCCGGGACGAGTGTCGACACGGGTCGACATGCCCTGCGACACGCCCGTGTCGCAGTCCGTGTGCTATGTCTCGACACCTCGTCGAACGCAGAGTGTCGACTTTGTGGCTAAGTATCGACACGGGTCGACACGCCCTGCGACACGCCCGTGTCGCAGGCCGTGTGCCCAGTCTCGACACAATGTCGAGACCAAAGTGTCGACTTCCCGTATTAGTGTCGACACAGGCTTGACACGCCCTGGGATACGCCCGTGTCCCAGGCCGTGTGCCTGCAGCTAGAACCCAAACTGGCCCAAAACGTCCCCCTTTGCTCCTTTGAGTTTCGGGGCGTTACAGCAAGCCTCCTAACCGCGAGGTCGCCTAGCCTCCAGACCGCACAAGCTGTAATGTCAAATAGAATAGTCCGCCTGAAGCAGACGACTTATTGAACCCCGAACCAAGTTGCCAAAGAGAAGACCGTCTGGTCGCTATCTGCGACCTGCTGTTTACTGCCTGTTGCTTAACCGCAGAGTCTGCACTGTCCCTGACCGCAATCAGAGCCAAGTCCTGGCTTTCTAGTGCTATTCTCACAACCTACACAGCACAAACCTGGTCAACTCAATCAAACCGCACGGACACAAAAGTCCAGTCCGCAGCAACTGTTGCGGGCTCACTTACTGTTCACTCGGTTTCTCGGGTTACTCTCATGTTACTCAGGTTCGTATTCCTGATGTGACATGGGCACTATTTATAGGCACGATGATGAGTGTGGTCACCGCCCTAGCCGATAGGATTACTGCCACATCCTGCAGCAAGAACAAGTGTATCCGCCAGCCCGCGGATACACACACCAGTCTGTCGCTGCCTGTGCAAGATAGCATATCCGCCTATGCTTCTCCAAAGCCAGGCACAATGCCAATCCGCCTTGTTGCCAAAGGCCAAGCCAAGACCACCACAGCGGGACTCCGCAGCAACATTGTCCGCCAATCCGCGGACACAGCTCCATCCCGCTTATCTCGAGCCCATAGCCTCGCCATCAAGGCACCTGTCGGACTCAGCGGACACAAAGCTTCAGTCCGCACATCCCGAGCCCACGGCTTCGCCACCAAGGCAACTGCCTGACTCAGCGAACACACATTCCAGTCCGCTCATGCTGCGGACAACTCTGGTCTACATATCCTTGCAGACAACTCTAGCCCGCATACCCCGAGTCCACAACCATGCCAGCAAGGCAGCTGTCGGACTCTGCGGACTCCAGCTCCAGTCCACACACAGTTGTAGACACAATCTCTAGTACGCTTCTCCCAAACTCACAACCAAGGTAAATGCACTTCTTCCGAGCTTGACATACTAAGAAGCAGTCTGCGCTCCACTGTGCGATCTCCCCGGACTGAGCCAAACATGGACCTGGTTCCGAACCAACCAAGTTCATACCACTGGCCACAAGGTCCAGTCTGCACTTACTGGCGGACTCCGCGGCTTCCACTTGTCGCTTCACCAGAGCAAGACCAAGGGTTCTGTCGAGCTCTAGTCCAGTCCACTTCCTGCCGGACTCCGCGGATAGAGTTTCTATCCGCCAGGTTACTTCCTGGGATCCAACTGCCTGTTGAGCACAAGCCGGCCTGGCTAACCATCGTTGCTGTCCACGTAGTCCGCGCGAACAGACCGCCAAGGCTGCTATAGAGCGAACCGTCTACAACATCCTTGCCGACCTAGTTATCCGCCAACCCTGTCTGCATAGTCCGCGCGGATAGGTCCAAGTGCTCCATTCACCCACTTTCACTTCATAAATTTCAACACTCCCCCTCGAAGTGAGAAGTGGTGAATATCTTCAGCAGCTCTTGTAATCTTACACCTGATCCCTCCGATAGCATCTACGAAAAAATGTCCAAGACATAGTCCTCGCCCCGCATATCATGGACCATGAGGGAGCCCTCCAGCATCTCCTAGAAGGAGTCATTCTTACCTCTGCCTTCTTCATCAGCTTCAACCTCCACTCATGCATCAAAGGAGTTTCACCAACAACCTTGGGCGTAAGAGCCCAAGCCTCGTTACCACTGAGAGTAGTCACCACTTCAGCCTTGGTGTCAACCACCTCCTTGATTCTAGTAGGTTCATCACAGCCACAAGGTACTTGCTCGAACTAAGGTCTAGCAAGGAGTCTTAGGACCAAGCCCGCTGTGTTCCCTTCGCTATATCGAGCTGGTGGCTTACTGATCCTCTTCGATATCCGAAGAACCTGATCATGGCTAACCACCTCCGCTGCTCCTCCTGGACCAGCTTCATTCCCAGGCAATCCCGAAACAATGCTCCCCTTGCTTCCTGAACAAGACGCCTCCTCACTAGAACCAGGAGCACCTAGAGAAACGCTCCCCCTGCTACCTAAACCAGATGTCTCTGCTCTCGAACAAGAACTACCTGGAACATCGCTCCCCCCTACTTCCTGAACCGGAAGCCTCCGCCTTTGAGCCAGAAGTACTTGGAGCTCGCTACCCCTGCTTCCTGACCCTGACGCCTTTGCCTCGGGGCTAGAACAACCTGGAGATCTTGGTGACTCAGGCAGCTCCACCTGAACCTTAGCAGCAGCCTCCTGCAGCCCATCATCTGACATGCTCATCTCTAGCACAACATAAGAGCTATCCCAATACGACGTCAACTCATCGAAGATAATGTCTCTCGACACAATGAGCCTCTTCGTCGCAGGATCCATACACCTCAATCTTCTCCTCTGCTCATCATACCCAACAAAGACTAGCTTTGTCTTGAGAGCAACCGGAGTGTGTACGTAGCAGGTAGATCCAAACACCCGTAGTTGATTTACACTGGGCTTCACCCTGAACATCAGCTTATAAGGAGTCTTCATATAGATCATACTAAGAGGCATCTGATTGATGACATGAGCAACACAGGCAATCCCTTCCACCCAAAGAGCCTTAGGAATGCCTTTACTCTGAAGCCAACACTTGCAGGTCTCCGTCAACCAATGGATCATCTGAGCTGCAACACTACCTTGTTGTGAAGTATGTCCACAAGAAATCTCTTTCCGGATCCCATGCTTTCTGCAAAAGTTTGAGAACTCGGTTGAGCCAAACCCACCACCGATGCTTGTCCTCAACTTCTTGATCCGCAGGCCAAGTTGGCCTTCCACAAGCTTCTTGAACTCCACAAACAAGCGCATCATGTTCGACTTCGCCTTCATGAAGTATACCCAAGTATACCTTGAATAGTCATCAACCAATATCAGCATGTACCTGCTTCCTCCAAGACTGGCTGTGACGGTCGGTCCAACCAGAGCACAATGGACAACCTCCAAAGGTGCTTTACATCTGGATTGTGTCTTATCAACCATAAAGCGATAAGCTTCACCATGCTGACTTCCTGCATACCCCTGACCATCGCCATAGGATGACAATCTAGGCAATCCTCTTACGAGTCTTCTTACCGCCTTTGCTTTCAGCTTTTCCATCCCTGCATGCCCCAGTCTTTTATGCCAGATAGCTGCACTATCACTGGCCTTCATCCGATCAGCACCAGAACTTGTTGATGACCCAACTAAGTTCTTCTCCTTACTCACAACATGAGCTAACTTCGCCGAGAGCATGACAACCTTGCACTCTTTCCTGAGATGACCATGTTGCTTGCATTAATAGTACCTTGGTCCTTCCTTCCTCTTCCCATCATGCCTAGGAGAAACACTCCTCTCTTGCTGATATGAAGTAGAAGGACCATCCTCTGCAGCAACCTTCACCTCCTTCCTAAACAATCCATCAAGGGAAGTCCAAACCTCCGCAGCTGATCGACATTCACTGATGTGGTCCAAGAGCTCCGATGAGATCACCTGCTTGAGAATAGACTCCGCTTTCGCATTTGTCTCCTTCCAAGCTCTCATCTCTTCAGTATTGCTAGCAGTAGCCTTTTGTCTTTCTGCTCTGCATAATACCTCCCAAAGGTCCTCGCCAAGAAGAAAGCTCTCCATACAAGACTTCCACCTATCAAAGTTCGTCTCTGTAAGGAGATCAATTCCAAGACAACTTGCATCTTCCACAGCCATGGTTCAACCACTGGTTCCCTCTTTACAAGAGCAATAACCACTTCAGTTGATCACTGCTTATCCACTCCAATCCAGCTCTAATACCATGTTAAAATTCAATAACCTGGCTTTGATACCATGTTGAATTTTCTCCAGTGGTCAACAAGATAGCTTGATGCCAAATTAATATTCTCAGCACTATCAAGATCACACCTTGATCACGCAGAAATTTCCCTGGACCTTGGAGTGAGCAGGGGTTATCTCAACTAAATCCAGTCAACCAGAAAACAAATGTAGCGCAAGAGTCTTTATTGATTCACAGCAATCTTCTTTACATAGCAAGACATACATGGAGAGACATGCTTCACCAAACAACCACCCAAGAAAAAGCAGAGACTACAAATACAAGACAACACAAGCCGCACGGACTCAAACATCAAGCCGCCGGTCTACTGCTGTGGAGTCCGCACAGTCCGCCAGGTCGCCAGACTGTAACCCAAGCCGCGCGGACTACCCCTGACTCCAATGCTAGCTCTAACCGCCGATCTACAAGCCGCCTAACCACGAGGTCGCCTAGCCGCCAGACCGCACAAGCTGCGATGCCGAATAGAATTGTCCGCCTGAAGCAGGCGACTTATTGAACCCCGAATAAGTCGCCAAAGAGAAGACCGTCTGGTCGCTCTCCGCGACTTGCTGTTTAACGCCTGTTGCTTAACCGCAGAGTCTGTACTGTCCCTGACCGCAATCAGAGCCAAGTCATGGCTTTCCAACGCTATCTGCACAACCTGCACAACACAAACATGGTGAACTCAATCAAACCGCGCGGACACAAAAGTCCAGTCCGCAGCAACTATTCCGGGCTCACTTACTGTTCACTCGGTTTCTCAGGTTACTCTTAGGTTACTCAGGTTCCTATTCCTGATGTGACATGGGTTCTATTTATAGGCATAATGATGAGTGTGGTCACCGCCCTAGCGGATAGGATTACTGCCACATCCCGCAGCAAGAACAAGTGTATTCGCTAGCCCGCAGATACACACACCAGTCCGTCGATGCATGTGTAAGATAGTCAGTCCGCCTATGATTCTCCAAGGCCAGGCACAACGCCAGTCCGTCTTGTTGCCAAAGGCCAAGCCAAGACCACCACAGCCGGACTCCGCATCAAAATTGTCCGCCAATCCGCGGACACAGCTCCAGCCCGCTTATCCTGATCCCACAGCCTCACCATCAAGGCACTTGTCGGACTCAGTGGACACAAAGCTTCAGTCTGCACATCCCGAGCCCACGACTTCGCCCCCAAGGCAACTGTCGGACTCAGCGGACACACATTCCAGTCCGCTCATACTGCGGACAACTCTAGTCTACATATCCATGCAGACAACTCCAGTCTGCATACTCCGAGTCCACAACCATGCCAGTAAGGCAGCTGTCAGACTCTGCGGACTCCAGCTCCAGTCCACACACAGTTGCAGACACAATCTTTATTCCGCTTCTCCCAAACTCGCAACCAAGGCAAACGCACTTATACCGAGCTTGGCAGACTGAGAAGCAGTCTGCGCTACATTGCGCGATCTCCCCAGACTGAGCCAAACATGGACCTGGTTCCGAACCAACCAAGTCCGCACCACTGGTCACATGGGCCAGTCCTCACTTACTGACGGACTCCGCGTCTTCCACTTGCCGCTTCACCAAAGCAAGACCAAGGTTTCTGTCAAGCCTGTCTGTCGAGCTCCAGTCTAGTCGACTTCCTGCCGGACTCCGTGGATAGAGTTTCTATCCTCCAGGTTACTTCTTGGGATCCAACTGCCTGCTGAGCACAAGCCGGCCTAGCTAATCGTCGCTGCTGTCCACGTGAACAGACTGCCCAGGCCGCTACAGAGAAAACCATCTGCAATATCCCTGCCCACCTAGCTATCCGCCAACCCTGTCCTCATAGTCCGCGCGGATAGGTCCAAGTGCTCCATTCACCCACTTTCACTACATAAATTTCAACAGTTCATGGAGTTCAAGGAGCTGGTGGACTGCTGGCTTGGCCTGCAGATCAAGAAGTTGAGAATGGACAACGTAGGTGAGTTTGTTTCGACTGAGTTCTCTAACTTCTACAGGAAGAAAGGCATCCGGAGGGAGCTTACTTGTGTACGTACTCCATAAAAAAATGAAGTAGCGGAGAGGAAGATCCATCATTTGACAGAATCCTACAAATGATGGCTTCATGCAAAAGTCATTCCGAGATCCTTTTGGGGGGAAGGAATGACATGCGCAACTTATGTCATCAATCGGATGCCTCTGAGTTCGATCAACATGAAGTCTCCTCATGAGTTAATGTTCAAGGAGAAGCCCAGTGTTGAACACCTTCGGATATTTGGATCAACCTACTACGTATACGTCCTGGATGCTCTGAGGACCAAGCTTGATGCAAAGGCGAGGAAGCTTGTCTTTGTGAGCTATGATGAGTGGAAAAAGGGTTGGAAGTGTATGAATCCTGCAACGAATAAGTTTCTTCTATCAAGAGACGTTGTCTTTGATGAATTGACATTGTATAGAGGTAGCTCTGTTGAGCTGCAGGAGAGTAGGTCTGATGGTGGGCAGGTGGAAGCTGCTAAGGATCTTCGGGTGGAGCTGTCGGTCTCACCTGGAGCTCTATGTATTTCAAGCTTCGGGGCGGAGGCTTCTGGTTCAGGAAGCTGGGGGAGCATTGCTACAAGTTTGCTCGAGAATGGAGTTGTTAAAGAAGACGCAGCAGAGGTGGTCAGTAACGGTCAGGCCCTTCGGAGATCAAAAAGGACCGTTAAACGACCAGCTCGTTACTGCGAAGGGGACATGGTGAGTTTTGTCTCCTGTTTCTTCGCAGGCCCCCTGGACGGGCGACAGTGGGTATCGCCTGATGGCGATAGCGAAAGGTCTCGACGCACTCAATGCCTTAAAGCGTTGAGTGAGCTCGATACGCAAGATGCCTCGAAGCGTGAGTGAGCTACTCGCTCTGCTAACGTCGTGCGACAGTGGGTCTCGCCTGGTGGCGATAGCTGTAATTCGTCGAGACGCACTCGACGAACGTCAAACTGGTATTGCCGAGTGACGATAGTGGATGTCGCCGAGCGATAGTGCCACGTGGCATGGGTCAGAGTGGTTGTTAAGCGGTCAAAGCGGTTAAGTCGATATCGCCAGGCGATAGCGCCAAAGTTGACCAGTCAACCCAAATCTTGGCATTTGCTTCGTTTTGATGGAGAGATCATGTGGCTAGGGTTACTCCTGCGTCCACTTAACCAGAGAAGAATAGGAATGAGAATTAATTCTCCTTCTCTCTCTCCCTCTCTCTCTCTCTCTCTCTCTCTCTCTTTCTCTCTCTCTTCATTTCATCATTTCCTTGAGTGGAAAGGAAGAAGAAGGGCAGGAGGTGAAGCTTGCATAGCTTGCTGAAGGAGTTCTTGTGGTCGGAAGTAGTATTTAAGGCTAGATCCGCGAAGAGGAAAGTGAGGTGCTCATTTCCATCCGTAGAGAACAGCTTCGCTATGGCTCCAAAGAGAACTATAAGGGTAACGATTTTCTCCCGGACAAGTGAAGTCCTCAATATGCATACTTGCATGGAACCCCTCACCAAAAGGTGAAAAAGGGTAGATTCCAATGGGTAGATTGGTTTGATACCCGTTTATTCCTGCATATAGATCCGAAAATATAGAGTACGGAATAGGCATGATGTGAAAAGCCCATCTGGACAGGTTGGACTGGATTGATGATGTTTTATGCTTTGTGTGTCGGAGAAGACTCCGTGGATATGTGTGTGATGTACGTATGAAATCTGGGGTCTATTAGTGTGTTGGATGCTGCATCAAAGTACTTGAAGCATATCCAGAAAAATACCCATAAAATATCACAGTTTGGAGAACTGTGGTTGTCGCCGGGCGATAGTGAGTGTCACCGGCGATATCTCCCTGTGAGCTAAAATGTTGTGAGGTCTGTCTCTAAGAGACCTGGGGGGCCATTATATGTAAAGTTGTGGGCTTAAGTTGCCCAACAATGGTGGGTGCCATCCCAAAATGGTATAGAGCCGTGTGACTTATAATGAGTTGAGCATTGGAGGCCAAATACTGTGCTATCAAGTTAAGTACCTCTGAACGACTGGGTCGTCAAGTTAAGTACCTCTGAATGGGCAGTCGGTCGTCAAGTTAAGTACCTTTGAATGACATAGTCGTCAAGTTAAGTACCTCTGAACGACAAAGTTACTGTTAAGTCATGGACCTTTGAACGGTGGTGGTACACGGGAAGGCCAGTACTCCGAAAATATGCCCTGAGTGCACGAGGCGTGTAGTCGTTGAGCCTACGTCTGTGGCGAATGGTGCTTAAATGCACTTTGATGTTGCCAATATATATATATATATATATATATATATATATATATATATATATATATATATATATATATATATATATATATATATATATATATATATATATATATATTGTTATTTGTAGGGAAGGAGAACTGCCGCCCCGAGTAAGGGGTGGGATAGTTATAAATTGGTTAGCAAAATGATAATTGTTGCTTTGTTTGCCACGTTTGTGTGGGCCGTTTGTGCAGGTGCTGGAGAGCCAAGTGGGAAGTAGCGGGATAAAACCCTTATGATGCGATTAGCTGGCCCTTGAAGGCCCAAAGACGAACTTTTTACTATTTTCATGTATGGTCGGCCTGCGTGCCGATGTATGAAGTCACTTGATGTAAATGAAATAGTTGTAAGGCTGAAAGGCCAAAACATGTATTGTGTATTTGATTTATATCATTCGTGTTCAATATATTATAGTGGACATTGCTACTGTTATGGGTTCTTAACTTAAATGCTTCTGCTAGAATGCTCTAAGTTAGGATGTATTCATAAATGAGTTTAGATTTGGAAACAATATGTAATATCCATAACTGTCTGTGGTATATGGCGTCGGGCCCCGGCCGGACCTTCTGTCATATGTTATACGACGGATGGGGGCGTTACAAAATTGGTATCAGATTCCGTTCTCGGTATTTCTTATTTGAATTTGTTGTCGAATTCTTTTAAGGGGTGGTGATCACGTGCATGTGCGCTACCTTGATAATATAACTGAACTCATGGATGTACACTTAGGAATGAAAATACCCATATTTGGGGAACTGGTATGTTCCTGTAATTGGTTTTGGCAATAATCATAGTTGCTTAATTGTGTGTTTTACATTGTAGGCAACTCGAAGTGGTGCAGGGCAGCAAGAACCCCAGTGCTCGGTGGAGAGTAGTACACCAAATGAGGTGCCAACACCTCCTTCTATGAAAATAATACGGTTGGTTGTTGAAGCCGTGTTCGTAATGATCAATGCACAATATGGAGGTCAGAGACAACCTATAACACCCCAAAAACGGAGTTGGCGAGAATAGGAAATTCGTCAAGCTGAGCTCGACGAGCATGTCGAGCGGATCGTCGAGAAGATTGTCGAGCGGATCGTCGAGCGAATCATTGAGAAGATCGTCAAGCGAAGCTCGACGAAAATGTCAAACGTCGAGCTGAGTTTGACGATTGTGGTCTGTTATGTGAAGCAAACCTATTCGACGAACATACTCCCGATCAACGAAGTGCGGTCGATGAAATCAGTCCCGTTCGGCAATTGGTCGAAAAATGTGGATATGGCCGAGCGATGACTCGTGTCAAGTGGCTAGTGTGTTGTCACTGAGCGGTGATGGACTTTTCAGCTTCGATCTAAGTCATTGTTGTATTTTGCTGGGTTTTGATCGTGCGGCTGGGTTCATCCTGAGGCCTTATCGATAGAAGAATGGATGCATAAAATCATTCTTTTCTTTTTCTCTCTCTTCCTTATTTCCCAAGTTCTGGAGCAGAGAACTCTCGGTTGCTAGGGTTTGAGGGGACTGATTGAGTTGTTGGAGGAGATCTTGGGGCTGGAATCAAGAGTCGAAGCTAGAGTCGCGAAAGGGAAAGTGAGGCGATCGCTTCCATCGGCGTAGAAAAGCTTCACAATGGCTCTGAAGAGAACTTCAAGGGCAACCATCTTCTTTCTTGGACATGTGAAGTCCTTATTTGTCATACGCATAGATTTCCCCCACCAAAAGGTGGAATGTTGAGGAATTTCCGTTGGGTTGATTCTTGAAATCCCCAAAAAGTCTTGCATATAGATCCAAAAATGTGTAGTACAGAATAGGCATATTGTGTGAAGCCCATCTGGACAGGTTGGTCTGGATTTGTGATGTTTTATTTTGTACGCCGGGGAATACTCCAAGTATAAACGAGTATTGTGTGGAGTCGGTGGGTTGTTCCCATAACCCACAGGTCGGAGGATCGAAACCTCCCTCTAATACCAAAGTTTAACGGATGGAGGTGTTACACTTTGGTGTCCGCTTGTCTTGGTCTTCCTCCTTCGAATTTGTGGGCGAATTCTTTTGTGGGGTGGCGCGCACTTGTAAGTGTGACCCTCTATAACATAAATGAACTCAAGAATGTCCACTAATGAATGCAAATACACTTGTTTGAGAAACCTGTGTGTTCCTACAATGTTGTTGTTGCTTTTGCCAAGTTGCTAAAGTGTGTCTTTTACACGTATAGGTGATGCGAAGTGATGCGGGGCAGTTTGAGCACCAGAATTCTGATGAGAGTATGACACCAGTTGAGATGCCTACACCTCCTCCTTCTGCGGATACAGTACGCTTAGTTGCAGAGGCTTTGTTTGCTATGATCGAGACACAGCCGACTGGGCAGGCGCGGCCTGCGGTGGTGCCAGAACAGGTGGGTGCGAGGCCCGAGCCTGTTGCGGCTGTTGTCGATCCCTAAGCAGCAGAATGGCAAATAAAACAATTTATGAGCATCAATCCTCCTACGTTTATGGGGGCGGGATCCCCAACGCAGGCAGAGGATTGGCTTGCGCGCGTCAAGAGGATATTGACGGCGATAAGGATGGAGGAAGAACAGAAAGTCATCTTGGCCACCTTCTTGCTGGAAGGAGAGGCTCGGCTATGGTGGGATGAAATGGAGCTACACCACTTGGCAGACAGACAACTAACGGATGTCTCGATCGAGGAGTTTTCGAGACTGTTTTTGGAAAAGCATTTGTCATTGGCTCAGCGCATAGCCATGGAAAATGAATTTCAGAGTATAACTCAAGGGGAAAGTAGTGTTGATACCTACTTACATGAGTTTACGAGATTGGGACGCTATGCAGGAACTATCTTTGCTGACGAAGAGCGTAAAACTAATAAGTTCTACGAAGGGTTTCAGGATGAGCTGAGATTTCTGCTCTCGAGTTCGGTGAACCAGGAGTTTCAAGCATTGGTTGATACGGCTCGTGCGTTGGAGAAATATATGAAGCGAGTTTAGGGCAAGAGGGACTTGGCTATGACAAAGCCCGAGTTCAAAGCGCCGCACCCGGGAATATCAAACTACTGAAGGAAATGGGGTAAGAGATCCAAGTCTTCTTCACAGGCTCCCTCTTCGGTTGCATCTGCAGAAACTTCGAGGCAAGACCCTCGTGCTAGTTATACATGTGGTAAGGTGGGTCATCTAGCCCGCGACTGTCGGGTTGGTCCGCCTAAGGGTGAGAAGAAGACAGGAGCGTCCTATGCTGAAAAGGGAAAGGAAGTGGTCGAGTCCTCTGCATCCCAGGCGCAGCCCCGAGTATATAATCTAGGACAACAGGAGGCCATATAGCAAAGTGACGTCGTCACAGGTATGAGTTAAGATACTTTGTTATTGTTTTTGATACTTCATACCTCGTGTGTAGATTGTGAATGATGTGTTTGTATCAGGCTTTGTCCTGATTCAGTACTATCTGGCGAGAGCACTGTTTGATACAGGTGCTTCACATTTGTTTATATCTGTGGAATTCGTGTCACGGATCGGAGTGCCGATTCGTATGACGACAGATAGTGTGATGGTGTTATTACCGAACGGATGTATGATGCATGCAGATAGGGCTTGCTTTGTGGAGGTACGGATAGGAAGTCGGGATTTCGGATTGGAAGCATCTGTGTTGCCGATATTGGAATTTGATGTGATCTTTGGTATGGACTGGCTCTCGAAGCAGAGTTTCTTTATTGATTACAATTCAAAGGAAGTCACACTGGGGCAGGACACCAAACGAGAGACTAAATTCGCTTGTATGCGAGGATCGAGCAGGACATTGATGTCCGATATCCAAGTGGTCAAGGCAGTTCGGAAAGGCACGAAGTTGTTCTTCGCGTTGTTGGAAACTGTTGTGCCGAAGCCCAGTGTGATTGATGTTTCGATTGTGTCGGAGTTTGATGATGTGTTTTCGAAGGAGCTTCTGGGGTTACCACCCCAGTGGGAGATTGACTTCTCTATTTAGTTAGTGTCAGGTGCAAAACCTATGCCCCGCTCGCCATATTGTGTAGCGCCAAAGGAAATGGCGGAACTGAAAGTTCAACTACAAGAGTTGCTAAAACAGGGTTATATATGCCCAAGTATGTCACCGTGGAGCGCACATGTTCTTTTTGTGAAAAATAAGGACGGTAGTCTGTGGTTGTGCATCGACTATCGCGAATTAAATAGGTTGACGGAGAAGAACAAGTATCCAATACCTCAAATTGATGACATGTTTATTCAGCTAGTGGGATCAACCGTCTATTCTAAATTGGACTTGAAGTCTGCTTACTACTAGCTGAGGATTCGGGAAGGTGGCATTCCCAAGACAGTGTTTGGAACACGCTACGGTCACTACGAGTTCACTGTAATATCGTTAGGGCTCACAAATGTACAATCAGTGTTCATAGACCTAATGCACCGAACATTTCGAGAGTACTTGGATTTGTTTGTAATTGTTTTCATCAATGACATTCTAGTGTACTCTCAGTCTGAAGAAGATCATGCGAACCATTTACGGTTGGTGTTGCATACCCTACGGAGAAACAAGCTTTATGACAAGTTCTCAAAGTGTGAGTTTTGGCTGTCGTCAGTGGCTTGTCTTGGCCATATGGTGAGTGGAGAGGACATTGCGGTGGATCCTGCAAAGATTGTTGTGATACAGGAGTGGCCAGTGTTATCTTCTATGACTGAAGTCAGGAGTTTCCTTGGACTGGCGGGCTACTACAGACATTTCGTAGAAAACTTCTCACTGATTGCTTTGCCTCTTACCACACCGACAAGGAAGGATCATAAGTTCATCTCGACGCCGGAGAGCGCACGAGTTTTTGAAGAGCTGAAGAGTCGCTTGACCACAGCGTCAATCTTGACGTCGCCTTGTGGGTCAGACGGCTTTGAAATCTATAGTGATGCGTCAGGTAGCGGCTTAGGCTGCGTTCTTCTTCAGTTTGGAAAGGTGTTTGCTTATGGCTCACGCTAGTTGAATGTGCATGAACAGAACTATCCCGTCTACGACTTGGAGTTGGCGATGGTGATTTTTGCACTTAAACTGTGGCGTCACTATTTATTTGTTGTAAAGTTGGATATATTCACAAACCATAAGAGCCTTAAATACCTATTAGATCAGAAGGATCTTAACATGCGACAACGTCGGTGGATGGAATTCCTCAGGGACTATACCTTCCAAATTCATTATACTCCAGGGAAGGGAAACATCGTCGCAGATGCCTTGAGTCATAGGACTCTGGCAACAGAACCTTGGTTGCAGATGCATGATGAGCGTCTAATCCAGGAGTTGGAAGCATTAGAGATCTCTTGTGTTGATAAGAATTCCACAGCAAATGTGTGCTTGAACTGCACGGAGGTACAGTATGACCTTGCAGACAGGGTTCGACGAGCAACGGAACTTGATGAAAGTTTACAATGATATGCAGTGGATGGATCAAATGGCCAATTCTCTTGGGATGACGGCCTTTTGTGAAAGGATGGTTGTTTGTGCGTCCCAAATATGGGTAAGCTAAGAGATGAATTGATGTATGAAGCTCACTTCATGAAATATTTAATTCACCCAGGGAGCACAAAGATGTATAACGACATGAAAAAGCTGTTCTGGTGGTTGGGCATGAAGAATATCACTTTATGTGACTAAATGTCAACTTGTGCCTTAGTGAAAGCTGAATGTCAGAAGTCTCGAAGTTTCCTGAAGTCGCTACCTATTTCGGAATGGAAGTTTGATGATATTTCGATGAATTTCGTCCATGGGTTGCCGAGATCTCAACGTGATAATGATTCAGTTTGGGTGATCGTAGACCGGTTGACTAAAGTGGTTAACTTCATTCCAAATAAGAGGGACGATTAAATGGAATTCTTGGCTAAGCATTATGTTGAGCAGATAGTACGGTTACATGGTGTTCCCCGTAGTATCTTCAATGATAGAGATGGGTGCTTCATGTCGAATGATTGGAGGTTAATCCATCAGTTGATGGGGACAAAATTACGATTCAGTACAGCCTTTCATCCACAAACGGATGGCCAAACTTAGAGGACCAACAGAACTGTTGTTTTATGGAAATCGGGCGGTCTGGCGGTCTGACTCTGGCGAATTAGAGACCGTGTGGTCTGTCGGTTTCTCTCCAGCGGTTGGGTAGCCGGACTGTTGTTGTTGGCGTCCGGGCGGTCTGACAGTTTGACTCAGTCGACTTGGAGACCGGGAGGTCTGGAGGTCTCTCATGGCGGCTTGTTCTCTCCTTCTGGTGGTTGCCGGGCGGTTAGCCTATTCGTCTAACCACGCGGCCTGTTCGGGTTGTTTTTATGTTAAACCGCTTATACCTGTAATTATTTAGTCCCACATTTCTTAATTGTAATCTCTTCCATCTCCTCCATTCTATAAAATGGAGGTTATACCTTTGTAATACACACTTTTTTAGATAATAAAAAATTTCTATTATTTCAATTTCTCATTTCTTCTTGTCTGTTCTCACATGATATCAGAGGACTCGATCTTTTCCGTCTAATTCGGTGCCTTCTTCTAACTACGCGGTTTGCCCTTTTTCTTGTAGTCTGTTCGCAAGGCCTCTCTTCTCTTCTCTGCTTTGTCGCCGCCCTTTGTGTGCGCGGCCTCTCTTCTCGCTCCGTCTTTCTTTCTATCCGTGACTTATTTTTGTGATTTCTCTGTCTCCTGTCTGCGTGGCCTTCTCTCTACCCGCACAGCTTCTTTCCCTTTACTTTATTCTGCTTCTTGGTCATGGCTTTCCTTGCCGTTAGTGTGTTGACACCGTGACCGCTGCAGATCCTCGTCTTCTGTCCGCTGTTGTTTCTTTTCTTGTCCGCCACGTTATATTCTTGTTCTTCTCTTCCTATTCACACAGTCTCCGTGGTTTGCTATTCGAGCGGCTTTTCTCTACCTGCGCGGCTTCTCTTCCATGGCTCTTTCTGGTACTTTTACCACCACTACTCCTGTGGCCAATATGCCTCCTCCTCTTACTCCTTACGGGAATCTTGGCACCGTCTCTAAACTTATCGATTCCAACTACCTGTATTGGAGTATCTCCTTCACCTTCCATCTTCGCTCACAACGCAAATCCCACCATCTCACTAATGACCCTCCTCCCACTTCTGCTGAGTTTGACGACTGGGATGCTAGCGGCGCGCTTATGCGTACTTAGCTAGCTAACAACCTTTCGGATGAATGTCTTCCTGTCATCCGTCATGATGTGATGGTCAAGAAGGCTTGGCTTCATCTTGCTGCTCTGTATTCGAAGGGGGCTCAGACATCTCGCATCTATACTTTGTATGCGAACCTCTTTGCCCGTCCTTCCATGTCTCCTACCGCTGCTTATCAACAGGTTCAAGCTCTAGGGGCTGAGATTATTCAGAATCACCCCTTCTCTGCGGATTTGGCCGAACAGCACAAGCACTTCCAAGAACTTCTTGTTATGTGCTATCTTTTGCAACTTCCTGAGTCCTATGACATGATCCACTAGCAAATCTTGGGCGAGGCGGACTCTCCTACCTTGGATGCTACTATTGCACGCATTGTCACGGTTACCTCTCTACTTCAGCGTCCTCTTCTATCCTCTCCTTATCCTCCGGATAACTATGCTCACCAGACTCAATGGAGTGGCTCTGGTAGCCGCCACCACCATTCTGGTAGGCATGACCCTTCCCACTTCCTCTGCTCTCATTGTGGCCGCATCGGGCATCTCGTGGATCGTTGTTGGATGAAACATCCACATCTTCGCCCCTCTGGTGACTCTTGCACCTCCTCCTCAAAGTCATCCGCCTCGGTGGTCACATCATCAGTTAGTGCCCACGTGGTCACTCAAGGCAAATGGCTAATCGACTCTAGTGCGACTAATCACATGACAGGCAATCCTCAGTTCTTTTCTCTCCTAGAAACACATGATCGGTTTCCCCCTGTCCTTGTTGCAGACGGCTCTCCCTCCCCGGTCTATGGGACGGGCATGGTTCATGTCACTCCGTCTTTTTACTTGGCGTACAGTCTCTATGTGCCCAAGTTTCTGTGCAATTTATTGTCTGTTACCTCTTTATGCAAGCAGCTTTAGTGCTCTATCACATTCACTCTAACTTCTTGTTCTTTTTGGGATCCGAGCTCCCAACGGACGATTGCTAATAGGACTGAGAGCAGCGACCTCTACTTCATCGACAACATTTCTGCTCTATCTTCCTTCTCCTCCTCCTCTACAGATCTTCTACAGTGGCATCTTCGCCATGGTCATCCTCCTTCACGGCTTCTTTGTTAGCTTCTGCCCCACCTCCCTCCGCACAGTTCTCCTCTCAACGGCGACGTCTGTTAGCTTGGCTCTACCAGTCCGTTTGATCTCATTCACTCTGATATCTGGGGTCCTGCTCCGACCCTTACCGTTGGTCAGGATAGTTCTTATTTTGTTACCTTCATTGATGACTTTATAGATGTACTTGGGTGTATCTCTTATGAGATCGCTCTGAATTATTCGATGTATAGACATCCTTTTATCATTTAATTCAAAATCAGTTTGGTGTTTCCATTAAAATCTTATGCTTTGATAATGCTAAGGAGTATATTAGTCAAGCTTTTTCATCCTTCTGTATGTAACATGAGATTATTCATCAAACTAGTTGTGTCTATTCCTCACAACAAAATGGAGTGGCAGAACACAAAAAACATCATCGCTTGCACTCTGCTGACACAGATGCATGCCCCTCGCTCCTATTTCATGTTATCTCATCAATCGCACTCCCTCCACGGTTCTCCACGGTCAAACCTCATTCTCCATTCTCTATACGGGCAAGGATATTTTTCCTCTCCCTCTACGTGTCTTTGGGTGCACAACTTTTGTGCACGCTCCCTTCGCCACTCGTAACAAACTCTCCCCTCACTCCACCAAATGTGTCTTTCACAGAGCCTTTTCACTGGCTATCTCTGCCACTGCCACCCCCCGTTCCTACCAGGAGGCCCTTACTGTTCCTCATTGGAAGGTTGCAATGGATGAGAAGATTGCTACTCTCACTGAACGGGGTACGTGGACCCTTTTTCCTCCTCCCTTTGACACAGATATCGTTGGCTGCCGCTGGGTCTTTGTGGTGAAGTTCCGACCGGACGGCGGTGTGGATCGTTACATGGAGCGCCATATTGTCAAAGGCTTTACCCAGACTTATGGTGTTGACTATTTTGACATCTTCTCTCCAGTTGCTCGTCTCAGTACTATCAGGGTCCTCCTCTTTGTGATTGTCAACAGGGATTGGCCTATTTCCCAACTGGATATAAATAATGTCTTTCTATATGGGGATCTTCAGGAGAATGTCTACGTGGAGTAACCTCCAGGGTATGTTGCTCCGGGGAGACACAGGTATGTCGGCTAAAGAAGGTTATCTATAACCTAAAGCAAAGCCCTCGGATTTGGTTTGACAAGTTTAGCGGTATTGTGGCGGCCGTGGGTTTTACGAGAAGTTATGTCGATCACTCTTTATTTATTCGCAAAACCTCCCTGGGTGTAGTGGTGCTTACGGTATATGTAGATGATATTCTTCTCACTGGAGATGACCCGGCTGGGATAACCTTGACAAAGAAGCATCTTTGTCAAAACCTGGTCACAAAGGATATGGGCTCTCCAAAATACTTTCTGGGGATAGAAATCTCTCGGAAGCCTAATTCCCTAGTTCTCTTCCAACGCAAGTATGCTCTTGATTTGCTAAAAGAGGCAGGGTTGATTGGGGCTAAACCTGCCTGATGCCCCCATGATGACTAGTGAAGATAAAACCTGAACGGATGACTCTCCTCCTCTTTCAGATGTTATAAGGTACAGACGTCTGGTTGGTAAACTTATATATCTCACAGTGACCAGATAGACCCGACATCATATATGTATGGAGACTGAGCGGTCTAGAAGTCTAACTCTAGCAGATTAGAGACAATGCGGTCTGTCGGTTTCTCTCCAGCAGTTTGGTAGTCGGACTGTTGTGGTTGGTGTCCGGGCGTTCTGACGGTTTGACTCAGACGACTTGGAGACCAGGCGGTTTGGAGGTCTCCCATGGCGGCTTGTTCTCTCCTTCTGGTGGTTGCCGGGCGGTTAGCCTATTCGTCTAACCGCGCAGCCTGTTTGGCTTATTTTTATGTTAAACCGCTTATACCTGTAATTATTTAGTCTCATATTACATAATTGTAATCTCTCTCATCTCCTTCATTATATAAAAAGGAGGTTATACCTTTGAAATACACACTTTTTTGGATAATAAAAATTTCTGTTATTCCAATTTCCAGTTTCTTCTTGTCTATTCACACAAGAACGATGGAGGACATGCTCCGAATGTGCGCCTTGGATTTTGGGAAGAGATGGGAGGATCATCTCTATATGGTAGAGTTCGCCTGCAATAATAGCTATCAAACTAGCGTAAATATGGAGCCTTTTGAAGCTTTGTATGGTAGGAAGTGTCGTACACCGTTAGCTTGGGCGGAAACAGGTGAATATAAGTTGTATAAGCGTAAGGAAGTCGAGGAGGCTGTTTCAGCAATATGCTTTATTCGGGAGATGTTATTAATATCCCAAGACCGACAAGCAAAGTACTATAACGCCAAACACTGAAACATAGATTTTGCGGTTGGCGAATGGGTATATTTAAAAATTAAACCTTTCAAGGGCGTGTCCAGGATTCAGCGCTTGAAAAAGTTAAGTCTGGGGTATCTTGGTCCGTTTGAAGTGGTGGAACGAGTTGGAGATGCTGCTTATCGACTCGCTCTTTCGACAGAATTGAGTGGGTTGCATGATATGTTTCACATATCAGTGCTTCGAAAAGCCGTGAAAGATCCAACTCAAGTGATTGCAAATGATCGAGTGAATGTGTTGCTAACTAACAGGTGCTTGATGCGTGCAGATCGAGCCCGATGTGTTGAAGGGCCAATAGGAAGTCAGGACTTTGGATTGGAAGCATCAGTGCTACCGATATCGGAGTTTGATGTAATCTTTGGTATGGACTGGCTCTCGGAGCAGCGTGCCAATATAGATTGCAACTCTAAGGAAGTCACACTGTGACAGAACATCGAACGAGAGACTAAATACACTGTTATGTGAGGATTGAGCAAGATATTGATGTCTGTTATCCAAGTAGTCAAGGCAGTTCGGAAGGGCGCGGAGTTGTTCTTCATGCTATTGGAGGCTGTTGAGCCGAGGTACAGTGTGAGTGATGTTCCTATTATATCGGAGTACGCTGATGTGTTTCTTAAATATCTTCTGGGGTTATCGCCCCAGCGGGAGATTGATTTCACTATTGAGTTGGGGTCAGGTGTGAAACCTGTGGCCCGCTCGCCATTTCGTGTTGCAGCAAAGGAGATGGCGGAACTAAAGGTTCAACTGCAATAGTTGCTAGAGCAAGACTTTATATACCCAAGTACGCCACCTTGGAGCGCTCTAGTCCTATTTGTGAAAAATAAGGACGGAAGCTTGCGGCTATGCATTGACTATCGAGAGCGGAATAAGCTGACAGAAAAGAACAAGTATCTGATTCCATGGATTGATGACTTGTTCGATCAGCTAGTGGGTTCAACTGTCTATTCGAAGCTGGATTTATAGCCTGGCTATTATCTGTTGAGGATTCGGGAATGTGATATTCCCAAGATAGCGTCTGGTATATGCTATGTCATTACGAGTTCACTATAATGTCGTTTGGACTAACAAATGCGCCATCGGTATTCATGGACCTAATGTACTGAACGTTCTGAGAGTACTTGGACTTGTTCGTCATCGTATTTATTGACGACATTTTGGTGCACTCTCAGTCTGAAGAAGATCATGTGAACAATTTACGGATGGTGTTGCACACCCTGCAAAGAAACAAGCTCTATGTCAAGTTCTCAAAGTGTGAGTTCTGGCTGACGTCAGTGACCTTTCTTGGTCACTTGATAAGTGGAGATGGCATTGCGGTGGATCCGACGAAAATAGTTGCAATACGGGAGTGGCCGGTTTTGTCTAGCTTCTGTGGCTGAAGTCTGGAGTTTTCTTGGACTTGCATGCTACTATAGGCGCTTCGTAGAGAACTTCTCACGGATAGCCTTGCCTCTCACCACACTGACGAGAAAAGATCCGAAGTTCGTTTTGACATCAGAGTGCGTGTGGGCTTTTGAGGAGCTGAAAGGTCATCTAACTATGGCGCCAATCCTGACGATGCCTTGTGGTTCGGACGGCTATGAAATTTATAGTGATGCATCAGGGAGCGGCTTAGGCTACGTTCTTCTTTAGTTTGGTAAAGTGATAGCTTATGGTTCACGCCAGTTGAAAGTGCATGAGCGAAACTATCCCTCCCACGACTTGGAGTTGGCGGCGGTGATATTTGCACTCAAACAGTGGCATCACTACTTATATGGCGTGAAATTTGACATCTTCACGTACCATAGGAGCATTAAGTACCTGCTGGTTCATAAGGATCTAAATATGCGACAGCGGAGGTGGATGGAGTTTCTCGTGGACTACACCTTCCAGATTCATTATACTCCCGGGAAGGGAAATGTGGTCGCAGATGCCTTGAGTCTTAGGACTCCAGCAAGTGCATGTTGGTTGCCGATGCATGATGAGTATCTAATCCAGAAGTTAGAGGTCTTAGACATCTCTTGTGTGGATAAGAATGCTACCGCAAGAGCATGTCTGGACTGGACAGAGGTACAATATGACCTTTCAGACAGGGTTCGGCGAGCAACAAAACTTGATGAAAGTATACAATGCTATGCAGTGGATGGGTCAAATGCCCAATTCTCCTGGGATGACGGCTTTTTGTGGAAAGATGGTCATTTGTGCATCCTGAATATGGGTAAATTATGTGAAGAATTGTTGTATGAGGCACACTTTACAAAGTATTCAATTCACCTGGGGAGCACAAAAAAGTATAAGGACATGAAGAAAGTTTTCTGGTGGTCAGGTTTGAAGAAAGATATAGCTCATTATGTGGCAAAATGTCAAACTTGTGCCTTAGTGAAAGCTGAATGCCAGAAACCTGGCGGTTTCCTGAAGTCATTACCAATTCCGGTGTAGAAGTTTGACGATATTTCTATGGATTTCGTGCATGGACTGTCGAGATCTCAGAGCGGAAACGATGCCGTGTGGGTGATTGTTGAACAGTTAACCAAAATGTCGCACTTCATACCTAATCGGAAGGATGATTCAGTTGAGAAACTGGCTAAGTTGTACGTGGATAATATCGTACGATTGCACGGTGTGCCCCGTATCATCGTAAGTGATCAAGATGGACATTTTACTTCAAATGATTGGAGGCTAATCCATCAGTTGTTGGGTACTAAACTAAAGTTCAGTACGACCTTTCATCCGCAAAAGGATGGTCAGACTAAGAGCACCAACAGAACAATGGAGGACATGCTCAATATATGCGCCCTGGATTTCGGGAAGAGGTGGGAAGATCACCTCTATATGATCGAGTTCGCCTACAATAATAGCTATCAAGCTAGTATACAGATGGCGCCCTTTGAAGCTTTATACGGTAGGAAGTGTCATACACCGTTAGCTTGGGCGGAAATAGGCGAATCAAAGCTCTATAAACATAAGGAGATCGAAGATGCAAATTCGACCATACGTACTATTCGATAGCGGCTGGTGATGGCCCAAGATAGGAAGGCGAAATACTACAAAGTCAAACACTGAAACGTGGAGTTTGTAGTGGGCGATTGGGTATACTTAAAGATCAATCAATTCAAAGGTGTATTCAGGATTCGGCGCTTGAAAAGGTTGAGTCCAAGGTATCTTGTCCCATTTGAAGTGGTGGAACGAGTTGGAGAGGTTGTCTATCGATTAGCTCTGTCTATGAAGCTAAGTGGTTTGCATGATGTGTTTCACATATCAGTGCTGTGAAAAGCTGTGAAAGAGCCAGCTCAGGTGGTTGTTGCGGAGCAAGTACCGGTTGATAGTAGGCTAATGACAAAAGTTAAGCCCATTCAGATCGAGGATACGAAGATCAAACAGCTACGGAACAAGACAATCGGGATGGTCAAAGTCTGGTGGGACAACTGTGACCTTAAAGAGCTGATATGGGAGCGTGGGCAGACCATGCGTGATGAATATCCCGAGTTGTTTGTATAATGATGTTGTAACTTAAAATATGGAATATTATAACTAATAAAGTGTTGTTTTTCCCTTATAGTTGTATAAAAATTTCGGGACAAAATTATTGTAAGGAGGGGAGGGTTGTAACACCCTAACTTTAACAGCAGAATTTTTATCACTATCGTCGGGCAACAGTGGGTATCGCCTGATGGTGATAGCGACAGTTCTCGACGCACTCAACGCCTTAAAGCGTTGAGTGAGCTTGACACACTCGATGCCTTGAAGTGTTGAGTGAGCTACTTACTTTGCTAACGTCGGCGACAGTGGGTATATCCTGGTGGCGATAGCGGTAATTTGTCGAGACACACTCAACGAACGTCGAACTGGTATCGCCGAGTGGCAATAGTGGATGTCGCCGAGCGATAGTGCCACGTTGCATGGGTCAGAGAGGTTGTTAAGCGGTCAAAGCGGTTAAGTTGATATCGTCGAGGGGCGACAGTCGATATTGTCAGGCAATAGCGCCAAAGTTGACAAGTCAACCCAAATCTTGGCCTCTGCTTCGTTTTGATGGAGAGATCATGTGGCTGGGGTTACTCCCACGTCCACTTAACCAGAGAAGAATAGGAATGAGAATTCATTCTCTTTCTCTCTCTTTGTCTCTTCATTTCATCATTTCCTTGAGTGAAAAGGAAGAAGAATGGCTGGAGCTGAAGCTTGCATAGCTTGCTAAAGGAGTTCTTATGGTCGGAAGCAGGATCTGAGGATAGATCCGCGAAGAGGAAATTGAGGTGCTCATTTCCATCCATAGAGAACAGTTTTGCTATGGCTCCAAAGAGAACTACAAGGGTAACGATTTTCTCCTGGATAAGTGAAGTCCTCAATATGCATATTTGCATGGAACCCCTCAACAAAAGGTGAAAAAGGGTTGATTCCAATGGGTAGATCGGTTTGATCCCCGTTTATTCCTGCATATTGATACGGAAATGTAGAGTACAGAATATGCATGCTGTGAGAAGCCCATCTGGACAGGTTGGTCTGGATTGGTGATGTTTTATGCTTTGTGTGCCAGAGAAGACTCCATGGATATGCGTGTGATGTACGTGTGAAATCCGGGGTTTAGGGGTGTGCAGGATGCTGCATCAAAGTATTGGAAATATATCCAGGAAAATACCCAGAAAAGATCACAGTTTGGAGAACTATGGTTGTCGCCGGGCGACAGTGAGTGTTGCCGGCGATAGCTCCCTGTGAGCTAAAATGTTGTGAGGCCTGTCTCTAAGAGACTAGGGGCCATTGTATGTAAAGCTGTGAGCTTAATTTGCCCAACAGTGGTGGGTGCCAGCCCGAAATAGTACAGAGTCATGTAGCTTATAATGAGTTGAGTAGTGGAGGCCAAATACCGTGCCATCAAGTTAAGTACCTCTGAACGACTGGGTTGTGAAGTTAAGTACCTCTTAATGGCCAGTCGGTCGTCAAGTTAAGTACATGTAAACGACATAGTCGTCGAGTTAAGTACCTCTGAATGACAAAGTTACCGTTAAGACATATACCTCTGAACGGTGGTGGTACACGGGGAAGGCCGGTACTCCGAAAAGGTACCCTGAGTGCACGAGGCGTATGGCCGTTGAGCCTACGTCTGTGGTGAATGGTGCTTAAATTCACTTTGTTGTTGTCACTATATATATGCTGTTATTTGCAGGGAAGTAGAACTGCCACCCCGACTAAGGGGTGGGGTCGTTATAAATTGGTCAGCAAAATACTGACCGTTGTTTTGTTTGCAACGTTTGCGTGGGCCGTTTGTGCAGGTGCTGGAGAGCCAAGTGGGAAGTAGTGGATTGAAGCCCTTATGCTGCGATTGGCTGGCCCTTGAAGGCCCATTGGCAAACTTTTTACTATTTTCATGTGTGGTTGGTCTGCGTGTCGATGTATGAAGTCACTTGATGTAAATGAAACAGTCGTAAAGCTGAAAGGCCAAAACATGTGTTGTGTATTTGATTTATATCATTCATATTCAATCTATTGTATTGGACATTCCTACTATTATGGGTTCTTAACCTAAATGTTTCCGCTAGAATGCTCTGAGTTAGGACGCGTTCATAAATGAGTTTGGATTTGGAAACAATATGTAATCTCCTTAACTGTCCGTGGTATATGGCGTCGGGCCCCGGCCGGGCCTTCTATCATATGTTATACAACGGATGGGGGTGTTACACACAAACTGAAGAAGAAGGCTGATGGAAGTATCGAGAGATACAAAGCTCGTATGTTTGCTTGGGGGTTCTCCCAACAATACAATGAAGACTGAAGAGACGTTTAGTCCGGTTGCCAAGATGACTTCTGTGCGGGTGGTGATTGCATTGGCTGCTTGTCAAGGGTGGAAGATGTGGCAACTTGATGTAAAAAATGCTTTTCTTTACGGGGAGATAAATAAAGACATTCATGGTTCAACCACCAGGTTACATATCTGAAAATCATCCGGACTACGTCTGCAAACTTTGGAAGGCTCTTTATGATTTGAAGCGGGCTCCACGAGCATGGTATGTGAAGATCGCAGAATACCTCCAGTTTTGCGTATATTTTGCATCAGATTCAGATTTAAGCCTATTCATAAAGAAGAAGGGGGAGCTTCATGTCTTGGTGTTGTTGTACGTGGACGACATAATCGTCACAGGGAACTCTGAGGAGGAGGTAGCTAGGCTCAGGGCCAAGCTAGCTATTTGGTTCGAGATGAAGGATTTGGGTAAGCTCCACCACTTCCTTGGACTCGAGGTTGAGAGAAAGAAGAGCGGGATACTCGTCTCTCAAAGGGGCTATGCTGAGCGGATCGTTCATCAATTTCACTTGAGGGAGGAAAAGAGTAGCTCTACTCCTCTGGATTGTGGCCTGAAACTTCGAAGAGATGAGGGGAGGATTCTTCCCGATCCCTTGGTGTTCCGAGCTCTAGTTGGGAGCTTGATTTACATGACGATTACAAGGCCAGACATTGCTTATATTGTAGGCCGAGTTAGTCGTTATATGGCGGAACCAAGGAAGCATCATTTGGTAGCGACAAGAAATATTCTGAAGTATGTGAAGACTACTTCTAATATGTAACTCATGTATAAGAGGGACACGGGCTTTTCTCTGCATGTATACACTGATGCTGATTATGGGGGAGACTCGGACGATCGAAAGTCGACATCTGGTTTATTTTCACATGCGGATCAGTGGGTATTTCATCGTGCAGTAAAAAACAGGACTCTGTGTACGTCTCTACTATGGAAGCGGAGTACAAGGCTTCGGTATTGGCAGCTCGGGAAGCCATTTGGATGAGGAGGCTAGTAGAGGACGTCCATGAAGAAGTGTGAGATCCAACTCTACTTCGCGGTGACAACGAGAGTGCCTTGAAGCTGGTTAATAATCCAGTTTATCACGCGCGCACCAAGCATATAGAGACTAAACACCACTTCATTCGGGAGAAGGTGTTGGATGGGTCTCTTATAGTTGAGCATGTGCGGAGCGAGGACAACATCGTGGATATCTTCACCAAGCCACTATCGAAGGGGCCATTTGAACGGTTACGAGTACTGCTGGGTTTGGTCACAACTTCTCACTTCAAGGGGGAGTATTGAAATTATTGAAGTGAAAGTGGGGGTTGATCAGGCAGACCGTGCGGCCTAGGTGGATAGTCTGGCGGACTGGTGGTGCGTCCTGAGCGGTCTGAAGTTGCGGTCTGGTGGTGAGTCCTTGGTGGTAGTCGTGCGGATATGTTGAATATCTGCGGTTTGGGCGGACTGGTTTGGATTCCGCAGAGTTCGCTCTATGCGGACAATTTTTGGAGCTTATGAGATCGGCATTGGTATGTTCCCTTGATCTCAGGTGGTGCGGTTAGGAGGTAAATGCTGAGTTCGCGGTTAGGTGAACTGGAGTAGAGCAAGCGGATTGTGCATACTGGAGTCTTGTGTCCGCAGAGCTTGTTCAGAGATTGTTGGAGGCAAGACTTGGTCTTGATTGAAGACAAGTCTTGGTGGCTTGTCCGCTGTACTCACGATATCCGCCTGTTCGTCAGGGTTTATCAGCTATCCCATAGCTCGGCCTCTTTGGCTTTGGACTTGGTGCGAGCTGCAGATACGCGGTGGACTTGGTGCGAGCTGCAGATACGCGGTCTGGTTCTGTGTCCGCCAGGTGCTTGGTGTGGGTCTTGGAGTTGATCCAAGTTGGCGCGGACAGGGTGGCTATTTGCTTGGTCGTTGCGACCTGTGCGGACAAGTTGTGCTAGATGCGGATAGGGGGTGGTTTTCCTATCTCATGGGGCGGTGATCACACTCCTTCCCGTGACTATAAATAGGACCCCCCGTCACATCAATAACGACAAGAGTGAACAGTAAGTGAGCGGGAGTTAGTGCTGCGGTCTCAGATTTTCTGTCTGCACGAGTTGAGAAGTCTAACATGTTGCTTTTGCAGGTTGTGCGGCTAGCACTGAGAAACCAGGTGTTTGGTTCTGACTGCGGTCAGGGATCAGTGGAGCTCGCGGTTATCAACAAGTGGTTATGCTACAGGTCGTGGATAGCGATCAGCGGTCTTCTCTTCTTCAGCACTTTCCCAGTTCAATAAGATGTCTGCCAGTGGGCAGTTTGTTCCTCTGTTCGGCAGCACTGTTCGCGGTCTAACTGGCGGCTAGGCGATCTCAGCGGTCAGGCAGCTTGCAGTTTGCGGATAGTTCTTCTTTACCTTGAATAACGGGTAGTCCGCACGACCTCGCGGTCTTGGCGAAATTCGCTATTCAGTTCGGCAAGGACGATGGTCTCGGCGGTCTCGGCGGTCTCAAATGCTGTCCGCCCGGCTTCTTGTTTTTTGTTGTTCTCTGCTTCCTTGTTTTACTTGGCGAAATCATGTCTCGCCATGTATACCTATTGTTGTCAAGAAGATTGTTAATACATGACTTGCTTGTTACTTTTCTTGCATTTGGTTTATTGAGCTTGGTTATGGTTGAAGTGTTCCTGTGACTGATTCCCGTTTTCCGCTCAATCAAGGTGTCATCTTGATAGTTTTGAAAGTTTTACTTGGTATCAGAGCTATCTCCTTGATCATCTTGAGAAATTTTAACAGTACATGTACTAAGATCCATCTTACTTCTGCTTTGGGGTCCAAAATGCGGAGCAAACAGTGGGACAACAAGAACTCGAGATTCTTCTCATCCCAAACTTCCAAACAATCATCAATTACTAACGACATCTTTGGATGACAGACACCATCTTGAAATAAGCTGAACAAGGATTTTCTCAAGTCTTCCAAGTACCAACAATAAGAAATAATATATGCAAAATCAAATTCCAAAGAATATGACATATCAATAGAAAGTAAACTAAGAGTCCGTTTGGCACGACGATAGCGGTCGTGAACGCGGTGGTTACGAAGCACTGTTTGTGAATGCCCCACCGCACCTAAAAAATTCATTGTGTTCAAAATTAAATTTTTTTCTCAATTGCGACCATCATTGTTGTCATGCCAAGCACATACTTGCTCGTAATAGCGTTTTTTGTCCAAACTCACAGAGCAAATACACCGCCACAAACAGATCTTAAAATCGGGAAAAGAAGATGTGATTTTGTTTTTAATGAAGATACAATTTATTTGGATGGGGAGATGTTCAAATTGTTGAAGTGAAAGTGGTAGGCTGGGCGGTCTGTTCGGGCGGACTGTGCGGATAGTCTCTGCGGTCTCGGTGGTCAGACCGTGCGGTCTGAGCGGACAAAGCTGGCGACTAGGTAGGTCGGTCAGTGTTCTGCGGCTTGTTCCCCAGGTGGTTATCAGGCGGATAGGATGGTTATCCGCTCAGTTGTTGGTTGTTGCAGCTGGCTCTGGAGTTCGTCGGTTTTGTGCGGACTGTTTTTGTATCCGCTGGTATTGTGCTCGCACTAGGGATGTCTGGTGCTGTGGACTTGGTTTGGATTTGGACCAAGTCCATGTTGGCTTAGTACAGGAGGTCGCGCGGCCTGCGCGGGCTGTTTTCTCAGTCCGCCGAGCTCGGCAGTAGTATGTCTTGTGCGACTTGGCTGCGAGCTCGATTTATGCGGCCTGGAGCTGTGTTCGCAAGTGAGCGGACTGGGGTGGTACTCGCTGAGTCCTCCTGTTTGGTGGTCTTGTATGGCTAGGATTGGCGACTTGTCAGAGGCTTGGTTTCTGGCCTTGGAGGTTCTACCTTGTCCGCAAGTCGCAGCGGTCTGATGTGTATACGCAGCTTTTGCGGATGCACTTGATATTCACACTTGATAGGGTGGTTATCCTATCGTCTAGGGAGGTGATCACACTCCTCTATGCGCCTATAAATAAAACACCTCTGTCACATCAGAAGACACTCTGAGTGAACAGTGGTGCGGATAGCACTGGAAAGTCAGAGACTTGGTTCTAACTGTGGTCAGGGACAGTGCGGACTCTGCGGGTAGTAACTAGCGGATAGTAGCAGGTCGCGGCTTGCGACTAGGCGGTTTCTCTTCTGCAACTTATTTCCTAGTTCAATAAGCTGTCTGCCTCAGGGCGGCTTGTTCAGTTCGGTGGATGCAGCTCGCGTGTTCTGATGGCTATGCGACCTCGCGGTCAGAAGGCTTGCAGTTCAGCAGACATAGTTCTTTCTTCAGCACTGGAATAACGACCAGTCCGCGCAACTTATTGCGGTCTTGTGACCAGGAGGCTTCAACAAACTCTTTAGCGGTTTGCAGCAGAACCGACGGTTACTCCTTGAGTCCGCGCGGTTTGTTTTCAGCTTGTAATTTTCCTGCTTCCTTCGAAAACATTGGCAATCATGTCTCGTCATGTATGCCTCACTGTGTAAAGATTTTTTTGATAAGTACAAGTTTCTTGCTTTTCTTTTCTCTATTTGGTTTGCCTTGTGCTCAGTGTAGTTGAGTGTTCCTGCGCCTGTTGTCCCGTTTTTCGCTATCACAAATTTTTTTCATGGTATCAGAGGGATCAGAGGCTGAGTAGTGATCAACCGTCAGTTTCCCTTGTTTGCTTCTAAGAGTCTAAGCTTACCAAGGTGATTGCAATGGAATGTGGATTTGCAAGAGGTCCTGGAATTGAGCTTCTTGCAGCGAGTAACTTCAAGAAGTGAAAGTCATGTATGGAGAGCTATCATTTGGACGAGGACCTTTGGGAGGTCGTCTGTGGAGACGAAAGGCAGAAGGTTAATGTTGTTATTGGTGTTGAAGTAGTGAGAGCTTGGAGAAAGACCAATGCGAAAGAAGAGTTTGTTATCAAGTAGGCTATCTCATCAGAACTCGTTGACTGCATCATCGGATGTCGGTCTGCAGCTGAGATTTGGACTTCCCTTGATGGATTGTTCAACATGAAGACTGTAGCACTGCTACAGTTTCTGGAGGATGAGTTGGCAAGGGTCACTCAAGGTGATCTGTCCTGTTGGGTACACTGGAAAATATGTACCAGATTTGAAGAAGCCTCACCCTACTCAATGATATACATCAAGGTGTATTTGATGTGCTTTGAGTTTATATGTGCAGGTTAAGTAATTGCAGGAAATGAAAAAAAGTTTCTAAGTACATGTGTCGACACCTAGAAGAAAAGTGTCGATACTTAAGAAGACTTGTGTCGATACCTAGAGAAGCTGTGTCGACACTAAGAGTAATTGTGTCGACACCAGGAAAGGCAGAGTCGACACCAGAAAAAAATGTCGACACATACAGGCAGTGTCGACAAACTGTGAAGAATTATCAACATAAGCTATGTCAACACTTAGAGGCAGTATCGACACCCAGAGAAGCTTAGTCGACATCAAATGTGTCGACACCAAAAAGCTGTGTCGACACTCAGCAAGCTTCACCAAAGTTAAAGAAAAAGAAGGCAAGTGTCGACACAAAGGAGATGTGTCGACACTCAGCAAGTTTCAACATAAGAAGGCATGTGTCGACACAAAGGAGATGTGTCGACACTCAGCAAGTTTCAACACAAGAAGGCATGTGCCGACAAAAAGGAGATGTGTCGACACACAGAAGAATTCAGCTAAGTGTTAAAGAAGAAGTACTTGTGTCGACACACTCAATCAGTGTCGACACATTCAATAGAAGGCTTGTGTCGACACACAGAATCAGTGTCGACACATTCTGAAGTAGTGTCGAGAAGCTGTTATAACAACACAAGGAGTTGTGTCGACACCATTAAGGCAAGTGTCGACACTTAGTTCACTTGTGTCGACACTTGGTCTATTTGTGTCGACACATAATGACTATCTGTCTCGACACTTTCAGACAGTGACAGTGATTTCAAGAAGTGACTGGATGACTTGACAGCTGCCATTTCTACCGGTCAACTGCAACTGTCAGAGATGTCAGAAGTTCGTTAGAAACCGGATCAGCCGGTTACCTTAGAGGAAGACTATATAAAGGCCTTTCTCCTTCAACAGAAAATATCTATTGAAGATCGATCAACAGATTATTCATTGAAGATCAATAACAGATTGAAGATCTACACAGAGATCTAAAACACAAAAGAAGAAGACCTTCGACAGAAGATCTAAGAAGTTGGAGAGAGAGAGAGCTCATTCTAAGAAGAGCAGCTGCTGAACCAGGCTGTTAAGTAAGATTCAGATTGAGATCTGAATCTCAAGACAAAAGTTGATTGAAGATCATCTTCACAGGAGATTCAACCCTACTGAGTTCTAATTCAAGAAGCTTTGAAGAAAGCTAAGGGAGATTGATCTCTGCCAAGTTCTTCCAAGAACTCATGAAGAAGCCAGTCAACTCATCTCTCTCTCTCACAGAGTTGTGGTTATTTACTTTGTAAATTTTATTTTCTGTAGGATCCTAAGGGATCTGAGTTGTAAGCCTAAATCTATAAAGGCTGAGGTAGGGCTTTTGAGCCTGAGTGTAGGAGAATCAAATCTATGAGTGTAGGCCTTGTTGAAGGCTGAGGTAGGGCTGTTTAGCCTGAGTGTAGGTCTTGTTGAAGACTGAGTGATAGGGCTTTGTGCCTGAGTTGTAGGAGTCTGGACACTCTGAGTTGTAGGAACCTGTTTGGGGTTCTGAGCTGTGGGATCTGAGGATCTGAGGAGTAGTGGAGAAGTTAGGCTGAATCTAGTACACTACTAGATAGGCGAAGGGGGAAAGTGCATGTACCCAGGCCTTGGGGAACCACTATAAAAATCTGTGTGCACTCTATGTTTGTTTATTTCTGTGATTGCTGAGCTAGCTGTCCTGAATTGCTGTAAAATATTTCAAATACAGGTTTAATTGTTCAGTGTTTCTGCCTTAAATTTAAAAAGATAAAGTTCACCTATTCACCCCCCCCTCTAGGTGGTTAGGCACTATTTCTTTCAAGTGGTATCAGAGGCAGGTTACTCAAAGAAAGGACATAACAGTCTGAGTAAGATCCTGTAGGCAGATTCAGAATAATCAAGAATCAAGAAAATGGGTTCTAGTGAGAATCACAAAGAGCTGGGGTCCATGAAATTGCCAATATGTAGAAAAGAAATATTTGGCATATGGAAACAGAGGGTTAGACTCTTTATGGAAGCTTCTGACCCAAAAAATATATATTACAGTTAAAGAAGGGTCATATGTGCCAATGAAGATATCCATTCTGGATGCTAACCAAAGAATTCCAAAGGATTATTCAGAAATGACCAAGGATGAAATAATCTTGACAACTATGGATAAGAGGGCTCAGAACATAATAGTGAGTGTCATTGATGATTCTACCTTTCAGAATTTGATTCACTGCAAGACTTCAAAGGAAATGTGGGATACTTTGATAGTCTATATGGAAGGGTCTGAAGAAGTAAGACAAGACAGGAAGTCCTTGTTAAATTAGGAATATGAAAGCTTCAGACAAGGAAAGTCTGATAGCATTACTGAATGCTACAAGAAGTTCTATAGGATTTTTAATGAGTTGATGTCCTATGGAAGAGAATTCAGCAACTATGAGCTGAATGATAAGATTTTAAGATTCCTGACTAAGGACTGGGACACCAAGATTTGTGCCATTAGGGAAGTGGCCAAACTAGCTGATATACCTCCTCCAACTTTGTTTGGAAAACTGTTATCTTATGAGATGCAGTTAATGGCTAGAAAGGAGGAAGAGAAGACTACTATAGTGGAGCATAAGGAAAGATCCGTGGCCTTCAAGGTTGAAGCCACTAAGAAAAATAGGAGGATTTCCCTATCACCTCCTAGGATTGATGCTGATACTGCTTCAGAAAATTCAGATAACCAGAATTCAGACAACAGTGATTCAGATGAAGATTTTGCTGCCTTCACAAGGCAGTTTCAGAGATTTTTGAAGAAGAAGCAGTGGAAGTCTAAGCCTTCCACATTTAAGCCTAAGGATGATTACTATCAAAAGAGGAAGTCATCCAGGAAAGACAGGAGCAAGTCTAAGTCAAACAAGTCTACAACATCAAAGATTATTTGCTACTGTTGTAATAGGCCTGGACATGTAGTAGCTGAATGTCCAGATAAAAGAAAAGATACTGCAGATAAGAAGAAGAGTCAACATCAGAGCAAGAAGGAGAAATCCTTTGTTGCAAAGAATGAGAAGGCCTTGTCAGATCAGTCATCTTCAGAGTCAGAATCTGAAGCTGAGGCTTACATTGGTCTATTTGCTGCAGATGAAGAAGAAGAGTTCCTACAGGTGATGAACTCTATATATGAACAAGAAGACAATCAGTGCAAGGGACTGATGGCTTTATCCGAAGGAGACAAGATCTAGGATCAGCCTGGACCGAGTAAGGTACAATGTCTTTCAGATTATAGTACTGAATCAGAGTCAGATACATCTGCATCAAGTGATGTGGGTGGGTCTGAATTTGAAGGAGATATTCATCAGTTAATTGATGAATATAGGGTCTTGTTGCTGGCCTTGAAGAAAAGTAAAACCTTGGCCAAAACTTAGGCAAAGGAGATTGTTAGTCTTAAATTGGATGTTGCTGATTCAGACAAGTTATTTGATCAGAAACTGAATGAGATTGCTAGATTGAAGAACATAACTGTTATTCAAATGGGCACAATCAATTTCAAGAATGATCAAATTAGAAATCTGGAGGTTAGACTTCAGAAGTAGAAAGATATTGTAGCAAGTTTTTCTAAACCTAAGTCTGTGTTACCCTTGATAGATGAGTTTGTACCTCAAAAGGGTAAGGCTGGGTTAGGATTTAAGAAAACTGCATGGACTGCTAAGTCCAAATCTAAGGGGAAAGTCCCAGCACTAAACAAGAAGCCTGTTGTAGATAAAATAGCCAGGGTTGTACATAAACAAATGTACAACAGGTTTGAGTGCTGGTGTTGTGGCAAGGTAGGCCACTTTGCCTTAGATTATTGGTACAATTCCAGTACCAAGGAGAGTAGCAAACTGCCTGCTAGAAGTTTTACAGGTAGTTTTGTTAAAAGTCAGACTAACCTGCACCAAGGACCCAAAACTTATTTGGGTTCTAAGGTTAAGTAATCTGTTTTGTAGGTAAGTCCAAGTGGTCATTCCCCTATATAGTACTTGGACAGTGGATGTTCCAGGCATATGACTGGAACAAAGGGGTTGCTAAAAGGCTATATATCTATCAAGAATGGCCCTAAAGTTATCTTTGGTGGTTCAGAAAAAGGAATCATCAAAGGATTTGGTAACATTTCTAGTAACCTGATTACAATTACTCAAGTGGCTTATGTAAAGGGTTTGAAACATAACCTCATTAGCATAAGTCAGCTGAGTGATTTAGGATATGACATCTCATTTGTCAAGAATGGTTATCATATCAAAAGGTCAAGTGATCAAAAGATCATTTTGACAGGATATTGGAAGATAAATGTCTATTGTCTAGACTTTGTGTGTGAGAATAATGTTTCTCCTATTTATCTTGTAGCTGATGAGAGAGTCTCACATTGTGTTAAATGACACAAGAGGCTGGCTCATCTTAACTATAAGACAATTGGCCAACTCTTTAGCAAAGAGATAGTGAGGAATGGTCCTCAAGTTAAGTGTAAAAAGGATGAGATATGCTCAGCTTGTCAAAAAGGCAAGCAGACCAAATCCACCTTTCATAGCCTTGAGAACAAGGATTCTGTGAGGTGTCTATACCTCTTGCATATGGATCTTTTTGGTCCTATGCCAGTTCACAGCCTAGGTAGGAAGGTCTACACATTTGTGGTAGTAGATGACTATTCAAGATATTCCTGGGTGTTCTTCCTAAGACAAAAATCTGAAACCCCAAGTATCTTATATCGTTTTGTTAAACAAATTCAGAATGAATTGGACAGTACAGTGGTCAAAATCAGAAGTGACCATGACACTGAATTTCAGTCTGAAAGTATGATAAAACTGCGTGAAGAATTTGGAATTTTTCAGGAATTTTCCTCACCAAGAACACCTCAGCAAAATGGTATTGCTGAAAGGAAGAATGGGACATTGATAGAGGCTGGTAGAACCCTATTGAGTGACACTTCTCTCCCAGAATATTTCTGGGCTGAGGCAGTAAACACTGCATGTCATGTAATCAATAGGGCTACTATCACCAAAAACAACAAGAAGACCCCCTATGAGATTGTGAAGGGCAGAAAACCAAATTTATCCTATTTCAGGATCTTTGGTTGCAAGTGTTATATACTTAACAATGGAAACTCTTATCTAACCAAGTTTGCTGCCAAATCCCAAGACGGGATCTTTGTTGGGTACAGCAACAATAGTAAGGCTTATAGGGTCTACAACTTGATTACTCAAGTTGTAGAAGAGTTAGTACATGTAGTTTTTGATGAAGCAAGTCTCATTAACTGTGAATTGCCAAGTAGTATTTGCAGCTCTACAGGTGTAACTGAGAGGATGGACAAGCTTACCATAACAGAAGTTGCGTAGGAAGTTTCTCCACAGCTGAGTCAGAATATGTTGCTACAGGAAGTTGCTGTGCACAACTATTATGGATACAGCATCAGCTAGAAGATTATGGTATTCAAGTAAGTAGAACACCTTTGTTTTGTGATTCTACAAGTGCAATTTCTATAGCTAATAATCCTGTCTCACATAGTAGGACTAAGCACATAGAAATTAGATACCATTTTCTTAGAGAACATGTAGAAAAAGAAGACATTTCCCTAGAATATGTTAAAATAGATAATCAGATAGCTGATATGTTTACTAAGCCCCTAGATGAAACCAAATTCAATAATTTTAAAATTGAATTAGGTATGTTAAACTTAGAATAGTTTAAACAATTGGCTAAGAAAAATAGTGTCGACACACAGAGTTGTCTGTGTCGACACATAGAAGTGGTGTCGACATTTCAGAGAAATGGTGTCGACACATCTAGACGGTCTGTGTCGACACTTCAGAGAATTAGTGTCGACACATCCAGAGTAGGTGTCGACACATCCAGAGTGGTGTCGACACTTAGGATTAACACAGAATTCGTCGAGTAGAGTTTCGGCTAATCGTCGAGCTGAGATGTATAAGTGTCGATACATATATTCTGTCGACTATATTTGTGTCGACACATAGTTGTCGAGACATTAGAAGTAAGTGTCGACACTTTTCAACAGTGTCGACACATTTCATGTATTTTGACGTGCCTTTTCACCTTCGATTTTAGAAAGGTATAAATAGGTCTTCACCATTATTTGTCGACACGCTCATCATAGTTTCGAGACCAAACTTGTGTGTCGACATCTCTCTTCTCTAAATTCAAAATTTCTTCAAACCCTAATGGCGCCCAAGCTAGAAGAGAACATCAATAAAGGTTATGAGCTCGTGCGACATGCTTTTGATGATGCAGAACTAGAGATACAAGGTGTTGTAACCCTAGTTGTAGAGACTGGGTTAGAGTATCTAGCTTCAGAACCAATCAAAATTTGGAAGAAGGAGGTCCTTGAATTCTTCAGTGCAGCTACACTTGATGAAACTGGACTCAAGATTAAGTCCACAGTCCATGGGGCAAAAGTGAAAGTCACCCAGAAAGGTCTAAGAAAAGTTCTACATCTACCTAGAACTAAAGAAGAAGAAGATGTACCAGCATCAAAGACAAGGGAGGCACTACAATGGTGTGGACTTGATTCAAGCTTGAAAATTTGATCAGTCTTTAATAGGAAAGGCATGAACATACAAGGAAAGTTCTTGTCTGAAATAGTAGGCAAGGTAATTCTGAGCAAGCCAGGTGGGCATGATAGAATATCAGCTCACATGTCCAGTTTGATGACAAGGATTATGTTCAAACTCAAGACTGATTGGTCAGCAGTAATTTTTGACAAGATAAAGGAAAGTCTAAAGAAGCCCAATCTGGGTAGGATTATGAGTTTATACTTATCTAGAGTTATTCCTGAAGTGATGAACCAAGCTGCAGGTTCAAAGATAAACCACATGAGGAGAATGGATGTTAGAATTATCTCAAGGTGGGATAGAGTATTGACAAAGGAAATGCCTACTCCTGAGAAGGAAACACCTCAGAAGAAGAAGAAGAAGAAGAAAGCCATTGTGGCTCCTGAATCCTCACGTAGCTCAGAGGAGCAAGTAGTTTTTAGTTCTGATGATGGAGAAGCTGGAAATGCTGGACAGTCTCCAGCAAGAAATGAAGATGCCCAGAGGCAGGGGGAGCTACCATCTGCTAGCCCTATCCACCAAGATCCACTTCAGGGGGAGCCTCTACATGTGGAAGAGTCCACTCACTTGGATAGTGAACTGGATACCCAAACCATTCTTGAGGTAATCAATGAAGTGAATCAAACTATCTATAATATTGAGGATGAAGTATTGACTGAATCATTACTTGATGTTGATCAGCAAACTCAGATACATATTCCACCACAAGATGTTGTTATGGAAAACACATCTATTGCTGATAATGCTCCTGAGATCAGAGATTCTCCAGTCCCTACTCAACAGGAGTTTACTCTAGAAGAGTTGTTCCCTGATATATTACAAACTGAATTTGAGGGAGAGAAAGCAACCTTTGAGGGGGAGCAGGTAGATCTTCAGGGGGAGCATGTTAGGTCTCAGGAGGAGACAACAAGAAAAGAGACTGAGGAGCAGAGGAATGTTGATGAACTATAAAGGACTAAGAAGAACTTGCATCCTAGTCCTAAGGATAGAGTAGATATTGCCAGTACTTCTGCTTCAGAAGATGAAGAGGCTACTAGAGCCAAGAAAAGAAAGCTGCAGGTTTTCAAGAGAAGAAGCCAGACCTACAAGAAAGCACTGCAAACTATTGTTCCACAGCCTGCCCCAACAATTGATTATAGTTCTATGTTGGTGGCATTGCAAATAAAATTGGATGAGCAAAGAAAGGCTATGGAAACTTATATGGATGAGCACCATAAGGAGTTACAATTTTCCTTAGCTCAAGACATAAAGTCCATAAGATTTGAAGTAAATCAACATAAAAAGGAAATTACTGACTGCTTTCATAAAGGAGGCAATACAGTGGTATATCTGGCTACTCATCAAGAGCAGATAAAGACACAGGTTGATGACATGGCAGTAAAATAAGGATATGTTCTGGAAAATCAGATTAGAATGAATGAAAATTTAACTGAATCACATAATGTGATAGTAACTGAAATGAAAAATCTAGCTACTGCACAGACTGCAGAAAGTGCTACTGCCAAGGAAGAGTTTGACCAGCACTTACAAGAGAGCCTAACTGCTGTTAAAACTGTCATTGAAGATTCTCAAAAGGCTATTACTGAAAAGCTCCAAAGGTTAAAACCTTTTTATAAAGATGGAGTTAACGATTTGAATGCTCAAATCAGATTTCAGAAGGATGATCTTAGGGATCATATAGAAAGAGAAGTCATAAAGGGGGAGAGGGTGTTAGTCAAAGCCGGCTCTGATCATGCTAAATGGATTTCAAATAGCATCAGAGCTACCCTTGGATATCCACCTTTGTGTGATGATGATAATTTAGCAGAATCTGGGATCAATCCTGCATATTTTGGAGGAGAACAAGCTGAAGTAGCTCAGGTGATCTACCCTCCAGCTGATTTTGAGATGATACATCAGGAGGTACAATCTATGTATAGCCCTCCTGAGGGTAATCAGAATATTATTTTTGAGAAAGTTGTACAGCCTGTGCCAGAGGCAGTATTAAAGGAGCAAGAAGATCAATTATCTAAGAAGAGGTTCAGAGAACAAGCTGAATTAAGGCCAGATTTTGAGAAATGGAGCCCAACTTCCAGCAATATCATATTGACTGCATGGAAGGCTGCAAAGGATAATATCTTAGAAAGGGGCAAATGGTATTCTGAGCAGGAGTGGAGAAAACATGAAGCTAGGCAAGAGGCCATAGTTCAATACAGAAGAAAGGCTAAACTAGGGAAGCTACCTCCTAATGCACAGGAGCCTAGCAAATATTTCCCTAAGCCTTATCACTATTTTGAGAGACAGAAGATTAGGGCTGAAGAACAGAAGAAGAAAGATCTTAAAGGAAAGAAGCCTGCTGATGACACCGATGCTCCAGTTCAAGCCAAGATTCAATCTGGAAAGGGCATTGTCATCAAGGAGCCAGAGCAGCCATAAAATAGAATTTTCTTAAGTTTACAAATTTGTAATCATTTGCATTAAAATCCATGTAAACTTTTGATTAATGAAACTTTTGGAAGTTATAACAAAACTATGTTTAATGTTCAATCTATTACATTGATATTCTGTGATGATTGTTTATACATGTTTTGTTTAGTATTTACCATGTCATTTAATATTGTTATACATCATATTGAGTATTTGTTATGTATGGTGTATATTATTGACTAAGGGTTATGACTTCTCCAAATAGGGGGAGATTGTTAGGTACACTGGAAAATATGTACCAGATTTGAAGAAGACTCACCCTACTCAATGATATACATCAAGGTGTATTTGATGTGCTTTGAGTTTATATGTGCAAGTTAAGTAATTGCAGGAAATGCAGAAAAGTTTTTAAGTCCATGTGTCGACACCTAGAATAAAAGTGTCGACACTTAAGAAAACTTGTGTCGACACCTAGAGAAGTTGTGTCGACACTAGGAGTAATTGTGTCGACACCAGGAAAGGCAGAGTCGACACTAGAAGAAAAGTGTCGACACATACAGGCAGTGTCGACACACTGTGAAGAATTATAAACATAAGCTATGTCAACACTTAGAGGCATTGTCGAGACCCAGAGAAGCTTAGTCGACATCAAATGTGTCGACACCAAGAAGCTGTATCGACACTCAGCAAGCTTCACCAAAGTTAAAGAAAAAGAAGGCAAGTGTCGACACAAAGGAGATGTGTCGACACTCAGCAAGTTTCAACATAAGAATGCATGTGTCGACACAAAGGAGATGTGTCGACACTCAGCAAGTTTCAACACAAGAAGGCATGTGTCGACACAAAGGAGATGTGTCGACACACAGCAGAATTCAGCTAAGTGTTAAAGAAGAAGTACCTGTGTCGACACACTCAATCAGTGTCGACACATTCAACAGAAGGCTTGTGTCGACACACAGAATCAGTGTCGACACATTCTGAAGAAGCAGTGTCGAGAAGCTGTTATAACAACACAAGGAGTTGTGTCGACACCATTAAGGCTAGTGTCGACACTTAGTTCACTTGTGTCCACACTTGGTCTATTTGTGTCGACAGATAATGACTATCTGTCTCGACACTTTCAGACAGTGACAGTGATTTCAAGAAGTGACTGGATGACTTGACAGCTGCCATTTCTAACGGTCAACTACAACTGTCAGAGATGTCAGAAGTTCGTTAGAAACCGGATCAGCTGGTTACCTTGGAGGAAGACTATATAAAGGCCTTTCTCCTTCAATAGAAAAGTATCTATTGAAGATCGATCAACAGATTATTCATTGAAGATCAATAACAGATTGAAGATCTACACAGAGATCTAACACACAAAAGAAGAAGACCTTCGACAGAAGATCTAAGAAGTTGGAGAGAGAGAGATCCTTCTAAGAAGAGCAGCTGCCGAACCAGGCTGCTAAGTAAGATTCAGATTGAGATCTGAATCTCAAGACATAAATTGATTGAAGATCATCTTCACAGGAGATTCAACCCTACTGAGTTCTAATTCAAGAAGCTTTGAAGAAAGCTAAGGGAGGTTGATCTCTGCCAAGTTCTTCCAAGAACTCATCAAGAAGCCAGTCAACTCATCTCTCTCTCACAGAGTTGTGGTTATTTACTTTGTAAACTTTATTTTCTGTAGGATCCTAAGGGATCTGTGTTGTAAGCCTAAATCTATAAAGGCTGAGGTAGGGCTTTTGAGCCTGAGTGTAGGAGAATCAAATCTCTGAGTGTAGGCCTTGTTGAAGGCTGAGGTAGGGATGTTTAGCCTGTGTGTAGGTCTTGTTAAAGACTGAGTGGTAGGGCTTTGTGCCTGAGTTGTAGGAGTGGGGACACTCTGAGTTGTAGGAACCTGTTTGGGGTTCTGAGCTGTAGGATCTGAGGATCTGAGTAGTAGTAGAGAAGTTAGGCCGAATCTAGTACACTACTAGATAGACGAAGGGGGAAAGTGGATGTACCCAGACCTACGGGAACCACTATAAAAATATGTGTGCACTATGTGTTTGTTTATTTTTGTGATTGCGGAGCTAGCTGTGCTGAATTGCTGTAGAATATTTCAAATATAGGTTTAATTGTTCAGTGTTTCTGCCTTAAATTTAAAAAGATAAAGTTCACCTATTCACCCCCCCCCCTCTAGGTGGTTAGACACTATTTCTTTCATGTCCATCTCTACGTTCTTCTTGAAAATGAAGAACTTGTGTCCTAAGATTTCAGCGTTGGACCCTGATGAGCCTATTTCAGAGGCAAAGCTGAAGAGGCACATAATCCGCGGTTTACGGAAGGAGTATATGGTCTTTGTCACCTCTGTTCAAGGCTGGGCCACTTAGGCGTCTTTGTTAGAGCTGGAGAACCTGCTGGCTTCGCAGGAGAACTTGACATGACAGATGGCTGGAGTCACTGTCTCTGAAGGAGGCAGTAAGATGCTCTTTCAGTGAAGAAGAAGAGGTGGGAGAAGAAGAAGACTGATGCTAGTGAAGGTCCTTCAACTTCTTATCAGCAAGAGGGGAGCGTTGCTCCTAAGTGAGATTTGAATAAGAAGGTGTAGCTTAAGTGCTGCAGATGCAACCAGCCAGGACACTTCAAGAAGGACTGCAAAGTCAAGCTGAAGCCTGAGCATGTTGCAAATAAGGAGGGAGCTGATTCTAGTTCTGAGGAAGTCAGATGGGGAGGAGCATTCATGACAGGCACATGTGTCCGGGCCTTGTCCACCGTCGACTACCAAGATGATTGGATCGTGGACTCAGGGTGTGGCCACAACCTCACCAGAGATGAGTCAAAGTTCTCCTCTCTGCAGACATTCTCAGGTAACAAAGCTATCATAACTGCCGATGATATTGTTCATGCAGTAGAAAAGGAAGATGTAGTATCTTTAAGTAGTGATATGGGTCCACTTACGTTGAGGAGTGTCTATCACGTACCAGGCATGAAGAAAAAACTCTTATCTGTGAAAAATGTGGTGGATGCGGGCTATCACGTTCTGTTTGGTCCAACAGAATTGAAGTTTCTTCGCAATGTGTCAGCGGTTAAGGCTGGCGTTGCTCATGTAGGGAGAAGGGTAAGGGTCTTGTTTGTGTTATCAACAAGCTCCTATGTTAATCAGATGAGGACCAACGATAGTGCAAATATATGGCATGAGCGGCTGGGACATATTGGGATGTACAAGCTGAAAGCCTTGACAGTGAAGAGCCTTGTGAAAGGATTGTCTAGGTTGTCATCCTTCGTTGACGATCATGTCTGCACAGGATGTCAATATGGAAAGGCTCAATATGTCATCCTTCCATTTGACAGGTATATGCTGGTCCTGATTGATGACTGCACGAGATACACTTGGGTGTACTTTATGAAAGAGAAGACAGATGATTTTCATTTATTTGTGGAATTCAAGAAGCTGGTGGAGGGCCGGCTTGGCCTGCGGATCAAGAAGTTGAAAACTGTTTCAACTGAATTCTCAATCTTCTGCAGGAAGCGCGACATTCAAAGGGAGCTCACTTGTGCTCATACTGCACAACAAAATGGAGTAGAAGAGCGAAAAATCTGTCATATGCGGAAACATGCAAGTGTTGGCTTCATGCTAAAGGCATTCTAAGGTCCTTCTGGGCAGAGGGTTTGGTCTGCGCTACCTATATCATCAATCAGATGCCTCTGAGTCTGATCAACATAAAGTCTCCTCATGAGATGATGTTCAAGGAGAAACCTGGAGTTGGATGTACAACCACGTATTCGCAAAAAGGGGCCCCTAAGCAATGCGTAAGACTTGCTTAACGGTTTTAAGCTTTTTGAGGGTTTTGCACTCTTGGGGGCCAATTTAGGGTCGACCTTCATAATATACTAGTAGGGGGATGCAATATTTGCCACCCCCAGACCTGTTGTCATGGGGCAAGTGCGGAGAGAGGCCGACTCAAGGGTCCCAGCTCGCCCAGGCCGTCGGCCCGCCCAGGCCGTTGGCCTGCCCAGTCTGCCGGCCCGCCCAGACCGCATCTCGCCGAGCCGCTTCTCGCCTAGCCGCAGCTCGCCAGATTCGGTCTCGCCCAGAGCGCGTCTTGCCTAGTCGCTTCTCGCCTAGCCGCAGCTCGCCAGCCTCGGTCTCGCCCAGGCCGCCTGCTGGCCCAGGCCGCCTACTCGCCCAGGCCGCCTACTTGCCCAGGCCGCGTCTCGCCTAGCCGCTTCTGTCCTAGCCGCAGCTCGCCAGCCTCGGTCTCGCCCCGGCCACGTCTCGCCTAGCCGCTTGTCGCCTAGTCGTAACTCGCCAGCCTCGATCTCGCCCCTGCCGCCTACTCGCCCGGCTTGGACTACTCGCCCGGCTTGAGGGTCTTCCCCTGGTGGACTGCGATTAGCTGCTTCGAACAGCAGGATTTGGCTGTCGGCAGGCCAACCCGGGGGCATTTCGGTAATTTTTGGAGCAGCGGCGATTGTTTATTTGCAGGCCATTACCAGAAAATTATAAATAGACCCTTGAGGGTGTCTTGGAGAGCATTGCTTCTGAGCCACTTAAATCCCTCTGCTTTCTTCCTCCAAGACAACTAGCTCAAGCATTGGCTAGGGAGGGGGAGACCCCAAAGGTCTTTCGGGTTTGAGGTAGGACATCCACGCTAGAGCCAAGGGTCTATTCCTAGTTTCCTGAGCCTTTGGTCCATGATATTTGCGTGAGTGTAGTAAGTGTGAGGTCACCCCTTTTTAGGGACCCCGAACTCCACATTGACCGATTTCTCGGTTTCAACATCTTGGTGCAGTGAGCGTGGAGAATGACCAGCACAGAAGATCCCAGGAGAGTGCCATGGCTGGAGATCAGGGAGGTAGTGATGACTCCCGTGAGACCCCCAACCCAACACCCTATGTATGGAGGGAAGAGTTCATGGTGTCCGTCCAAGACATCATGGAGATGCTGCGAAGTATTGCTACTCGGGGTGGCGGCTTCACTCCAACCTCCCAGGAGTTAGCTCCCCCCCCTCTTGACGAGTCGACTCCAAGGGGTCTATGCGAGATGACCCCAGGGGGTGGAGGGAAGCTTACCAGGAAGAAGGCCAAGGAAGGAGAGGATGGGAGATGTGGTTGAGATAGACCTCACCGGCCGGGAGTTGTTCCCCAGCCCGGCGAGCGCCAGCCTCCTAGGTGAGCAGGTCACGCGAGTGGACCATGCAAGACCGCCAAACAAGGGATCACCTTTCAGCGAGCTGATTGTCTCAGCCCTAGTTCCCGAGGGGTTCATGGAGCCTGACATGACTTACTATACTGGGAAACATGACCCTCTCCATCACCTATAGTGGTTTGAGGATACGGTCTCTATCAGGCCGATGACAGATGCGTTCAAGTGTCTCCTCTTCGCGATCACCTTGAACGACAAAGCTAGGGACTAGTTCCATCAACTCCCAACGGGATCTATCTACGGGTTCGAAGACTTGAGCAGAAGCTTTCAGCTTCGCTTCTCTACCTATAAGAAGAGACAGAAGAGTCCCGAGTCCATCTTCCTGATAAGACAGAGGGCGGAGGAGTCGTTGACCCAATATGTGGACAGGTTCCAAGAAGAGATCCTAGACATCCAGGAAATATCGGGGTATGCCCTTCAGATGGCATTTATAGTTGGGTTGCGTGAGGGGTTCTTCAAGATGAGCCTGGCCCGAAAGGCCCCCTTATCCTTCGAGGGGCTAATGGAAAGGGCGGTAGAGGAGATAACAATTGAGGCAGCCAACCCGGTATTTGTCAAGAAGTTGGCAAGGTTAATAGAGGTGGAGTCGACGGAGCAAGGTGGCTCGAGGCATCAGGAGGGGAGAAGGAGAGAGGAGCAGAGAGCTCAGGGGCTCCAGGGAACTCAAGAATGTCAGAAGCCAGGTTGGAGGCAACAGGGAGGACCTGTTCAGGGTCCAGGAAGAGGTCTCATCCATGGTGGGGGGATTTTCATGGACGCCTAGGGAGGTTCAACTTCCAAAGGCAAGCCCCTAGGCAGCTCCTACCCCCACCGCAGTAAGCGATGGTTATTGGTCGAAGGGAGAGGTGGAACCGTGCGGGAAGAAGAAGAGTTAGAGTTGAGTTACCCTACTCTGCGTTCCACCAGGAGGAGGGCCATGCAACATTTACTTCCCCCAAATTCCTGGAGTTGAAAAGGACAAGAGCTCCGACACCACAGCCTCAACAATTGCAAGATCCGGTGCGGATTGAAGAAGTCCAACCCGAGGCGGCAGGGGAGAGATGCGAGGATAGAATTGATGTGGGTACCCGGGGAGGTATCTGATGATGTACGAGGGAAGAAAGAGGTAGGGAAGAAGTGGATCATCTCTTGTAATGAACTTTGCTTGCATTGTATCAACTATGATTGATGAGAGGGACCACTAGAAAACATTTGTGATCCATGAAAAGCACCAAGATGATTCCACTGAGCAGGATCCCACTAGCTAGCAGGGCAGGTTGATCTCTCGGAGGGGTGAGTTGACCTTACCCCAAGATGATTTCGCTGACCAGGCTCCCACTAGCTGGCAGGGCAGGTTGATCTCTCGGAGGGGTGAGTAGACCTTACCCCGAAATGATTCCGCTGACCAGGCTCCCACTAGCTGGCAGGGCGGGTTAATCTCTCGAAGGGGGTGAGTGTAACATCTCATTTCCAACTAGACCCCTAAGAGTAGTTTTGGCCATAACTAGGTCATGACCAAACCCTAGGAAGCCCAAGAAGACCAAAAAAATCTAAGATTGTGGGTGAGACCACTATGGTCTGCGAATAGTAAATTCCTGAACCTTAGTTTAAGATAACCATGGGGCTTCACCAGAACTTCAAGACCCCACCATGGTCTCATCAACCCATTGTAAGATCCATTAGAGCACTAAGGACCCATGGAGGGCAGTCAAAAGGATTAAGTTGACCCAAGTCAACCCTAACCCTAAATGGGTCAAACTAACCTACTTAGGGTCAATTGACCATCCGCAAGCCAAGTGGACCCCACCCAAGCCCACCTAACCCTAGGGTGAGGTCAATGGGTCACCTACAACCCATTGGGGTCCACCCAAGAGGCTAAGTTGACCAAAGTCAACTATAACCCTAAATGGGTCAACCTAACCTACATTAGGTCAAACTGACCTACACAAGGGCCAATTGAAGTTCCCTTAGCCACGTGGACCCCACATATACCTTCATATCCCTAGTGAGAGGCCAATGGGCCACCAAGGACCCATTGGGGCCAACCAAAAAGGCTAAGTTGACCAAAGACAACTCTAGCCCTAAAGTGGTCAAGGTACCCTGCTTAAGGGTCAAGTGACCTCCAAAGGGCCATGACAACCCCACCTAGACCTTAGGGGAGGCCAATGGGTCACCAAGGACCCATTAGGGGAAACCTCAAGACCAAATTGACCTAAGTCAACCCTAGCCTAGGTTTGGGTCAAGCTAGCCCAAATGGGCTAACTTAAGCTCAAGCCCAACTCACTTGGGCTAACCATGTTTTGGTGGATGAAATAAACATGTGGACTGTCAATAGACTAGAAGATTGACTAGCCAACTTAGTGACTAGGAGAGAGAGAGAATCTCAGAGTGAAGAATAATTAGGAGAGAGAAAGTGGTATATTTAAGTGTGTTTAGTGGAATGAGCCACTTGCACCCATGCCATCAGCCCCCACTTGGGCTGTCCGACCCTTGGAGTCATTGAGGAGGAGGTGGATAGAGTGGGGCCCACCCATGCATGCATGGTGACAAAAACAAATCTAGGTCGCCGCCTCTCACTTAGGAATTATCACCCCCCCTATACTTCATCTCCCCATCTTTTCCCCCTTCACTTCATCATCCTCAAGACAAGGAGAGCAGCTGAGAGAGAGAAAGAAACCGAGCCTTGGAGTTGAACCCGAGCTGGAGCCGTAAAACCAAGGATCAGCATCGCCGCTGCCGTAATGGTTCTCCGCCGCTCCTCACGTCGCAAGGCCGCCGGGAAGGTCCTCCCTCACCTCTCTCTTCATGCCTAGATCTTAGGAATGTTTAGGGTAGGGTTCGGGCTCGAGTGAGCACGAACCCAGTTCTTCTTTTTCTCCATTAATGGAGTTTTGGAAGCTTTCGGGTGAGGTGGCGCCGCCACCTCCCGCCGCCCTAGCCACCGGCAAAAGCTTGCCCCCACCACCGTGAGGGGGGAGGAGAAGTTTGTCGGTGGAAGCGCCGCCGGTAGCCGTCGGGAAAGCTCCCGTGAAGTTTGGGCTGGATTCCAAGCGATTTGGAGAAGAAAAGCAGCAGCCGTCTGATTGTTTTAAGATTAGTGCCATGCAATATTTTAAATCCGGGAATTATTTTATTACATGAATAGTGTATTTCCTGTCTCCTATAATCCGACTTTTGCATGTCAATATTTGGGGCACTTACATCCTTTTTCATAAAATGTTTTCAACATGCAAATTGTAGGCCTTGATGTTACCTTTAAGTTGATATGTTACACATAAATTTTGGTTAGGTCTACTGCACTATAGAGCCATTTTACTAGGGTTGGTCCTAGGGTAGGTCAGAAAATAAAATGAGTGCCCTGACCAAACCCTAAGTCCAAATGGACTGAACCTTTGGGCATGTGGCTTAATTAGGCGTATCTAGGCCCTCCCCAAAAATGAGAATTTTTGGGGAAAATAATTCTATATTTTTAGTCAGAATTTGATAAATTAAATGTTGTTGATTTTTGGGGCATATCAACTCCAAAATGCCCCATATTTTGGTGGCTTGCCCTTATGGGTATAATAGACCTATGATAGAAAAATTAGTCAATTTAGCCCTCTGCATGTTGAGATATCTCACTTGCAAGATCTGAAAAAGTGAATGGTCTTGGGCTGCAAATAACAACAATACAGAAATTGGAAGAGATGCCCAAGCTCATCCAGAGGCCCAAATGACCTGGGCTTTTGGGACGTAACTGGTTTAGGGCATACGTAGGCCCTGCCAAAAAATGGGATTAATTGGAATTAAAATTAAGGGACAATTACTAAAATACCCCTAGGCTTGTTTAGGTGATTCTTGGAGTGTTTCAACTCCAAAAGGCCCCAATTTTTGGTGGCATTCCCATGAGGACATTATTAAGGCATGGTTAAATTTTCAGCCCATATGTACCAGAGCAAGTTAGGTAAACCCCCTTGCATGTGTTGGCTTGTAAAGGGCTTGGTGTGCTTATAGCCAAAGAGAAAAAAATGAATTATTGAATGCACAGCCCTTTTGGACCACTGACTTAGTATTACCTTAAGTAATCTCCCCTCTTTGGGGAATATGGATGAATTAGGGTTGACTTACCCTTGAACCCAAGTTCACACCCTAAGGATGGACCTTTAGGGGGTTGTGAAGGACATAGGGGAAAATGCCCATGTATGGCCTTGTAATTCAGTAGAGAGTTAGCTTAGATATATTTAAGCCTCTGGTTGAAATGTTAGGGAATTTTGAAATAATTAAGTACCTGAAAAGTCAAACCCTAGTTTTAGGGTAGAAGCACTACTAGGTCAAAACAAGTAACTTAACTTCCTCTAAAAATTGTTAAGATGAGGTAGAATAAATCTTAGGGTGAGTTCAACCCCTATATATTTTTAGTAGAATTTTATAGATTATATTCATGGTAGTTCCTGTGTTAAATATCAAAGTGTCCAATTTAGTATTTAATTTAATTTGATCATTTGACTTAAATGGAATCTAGTAAAATTTGGTCAGTAGAGGTTTTTGACCTAAATAAAGGTCTCTGAATTTTATTATAATTTTTAAAGGATTTTATATGTTGCTTGTACAACCATGTGTCCGGCGAGCAAGGTCACCAGGGGCCAGGCAAGTCGGGCTGAGGACAATAGGAGAGCTCGGCAGTAAAGGGGGCGAGTCCGAGCCCGGCATCCATCGACCAGAGATCGACGATCGGCGACCCCAGGCTCGGCATTCGCCGAGCGACACGCAACTCGCGTCCTAGAAATGAAGCTCGGCAACGATAGGCAAGCAGTACATGCCGAGGTGGCCCGAACTCCCCAGCTCGCCCGGATGTGTGAGGTACGTTTTACTGTTTTTGCCTCTACTGGTCTGCCCATAGCCCTTCAAAACAGCGGAGTTTGGCTGTTGGCAGACCCAACCAAGGGTTTTCTGGCAATTTCAGGTCAGTTCTTGTGGTTATTGGCAGTCCGGATTTCAAAAGCTATAAATAGGACCCAAGGGGTACCCCAGAGGGCAGGTTCTTCCCTGTGCTCTCCTGCTCCAATCTTCAAGTGCTTTCTGAGGGTACCTTAGCTCGGCTTCTGGCTAAGGAGGGGAAGCTCTCTGAGATCTTCCGGGTTTGTGGTGGGACCTCCCTGCCGATCCCTTGGGTCTGTTTCTCTTTGCCTTCTTCGTTGTTTTTCTTGCAGAAGCAAAGTTGGCGCGAGACCACCCCTTCCCCAATGGTCGAACTCCACAGGAGACCGGATTCCGGTTTCAACATTTTGGTGCGGTGAGCGTGGACAGTGGTCAGCGCAGAAAGGCTTCGGCGAGCTCAATGACGGGAGGACAAGGATCCGAGAGGCCGGACTCGCCGCCCCCCCCCCCCGCCACTCGCGACGGTGGGGATGTTTGAAGATTTCAGAAACGAGGTGCTGACTCTGGTCAAGTGCGCACTCGGCACGCGGGCTGAGTGCTCGACTCCGGCAGTTCAGATCGCGACTGCCCCGTCCTTGGGAGAGGACGCTCCCGGCAGGCGAGCTGGGAAGGAAGTGGCCGAGGAAGGCCGAGGGTGCGAGCTCCCAGGGCGAGAGCTCTTTCCCGGCTCGGCAGGTCGAGGCCGGTTCGGCGAGCTGGGCTCGCGAGACTCGCCAGCTCGCCCAGTGGGGGGAGGCAGTCCTTTCAGCGAGCTGGTCTCCTCAGCTCCAGTCCCAGATGGGTTCAGGGAACCCGAGATGTCTTACTATACCGGAAAGGGAGATCCGGTCCAGCATGTCCAATGGTTTGAGGACGTGGTCTCCATCCGTCAAATGTCAGACGGATTCAAGTGCCGACTCTTCGCCATCACCCTCCGGGAGAGGGCAAGGGAGTGGTTCCACCAGCTACCGGCCAGCTCCATCTACTGCTTCGAGGACCTGCGCCGAGGGTTCATGCTAAGGTTCACTACCTCCAAGAAGAGGAAGAAGGAGTCCGAGTCTTTGTTCCACATAAAGCAGGGGGTGAACGAGACGTTGGGGAGCTATGTGGACCGATTCCAGGAGGAAGTTACTCAAGTCCAGGAGATGCCGGGCCATAGTCTGATGATGGCGTTTACTCTGGGCCTGCAACAGGGTTTCTTCCGGATGGAGCAGAAGAGAGTTCCCCCCTCTCCTACGAAGAGTTGATGGAAAGGGCGGCGAGAGAGGTCGACGGGGAGGCGTCGAACCTGGAGTTTGCAAGGAAGCTGGCCAGGTGGGCCACAGAGGAAGAGAAAGAGTCGAGAGGAGGAAAGGCACAGGAGGATAGAAGTGGGGAGCCCAGGCAGAGGGAGCAGAGACAGCTCCAAGGGCAGCAGCAGCCGAGGTGGGGGCGTCAGGAGCCCGACCGGTGGCTAGGATGGAGGCCTGAGTGGTAGGGGCAGGGGCCACAGAGAGGGTGCTACAGAAGGGACCACTACTAGGGGAGGCAAGACCAGTTCCACCCCCCGGGCTGGAGGCAGGGTCAGAGGCCCCGACTCCCCGATCAAGAAGAGGCCATGGCCATAGCCCTGGAAGCAAGGAGGGGAGCGTGGAGGAGGAGAAGAAGAGAGGTCACGGTGGAGCTGCCCTATTGCGACTTCCATCTGGAAGAGGGACACTCCACGGCCACCTGTCCAGAGTTCCTCGAGATGAGAGGGAATAGGGAGCAGCAGTAGCAGCAGCAGGGGCGGCAGGAAGTGAGAGTTGAGGAGGTCCTGCCTCGGGCAGAGGAGGACCGGTGCGAAGACCGGGTGGATGTAGTGACCCGAGGAGGGATCAGAGTGATCCACGGGGGAGTGGGGATCAGGCTTCCCGCAAGGCAAGTCTCCACACCATGTACCGGCGGAGCGTCGCCTCCACGTCCCAAACCCCACCACCGGAGGAGAGGATCACTTTCTCCAGGAGTGATATGCCAGACCACGAGGATCCGTTCTGTGATGCGCTAGTCATCAAGGCGGCCATCGAGAACTTCACCATCTCTCGGATCCTCGTGGACAACGGGAGTTCCGTCAACGTCGTCTTCAAAAAGGTGTTCGACGCGATGAGGGTGGAGGCAAAGAGGGTGCTGGCCTCAGATGGCCCCTTGTTCGGGTTTTCAGGAGAAAGGAAGGAAGTAGAGGGAGGAGTTGGTCTCCATGTCACCTTGGGGGGGCAGTCCCGAAACTGCAAGTTCGTCATCGTGGACACCCCCAGCAGCTACAGCGCCATCTTCGGGAGGCCCCTGATCAGCACCTTCCGCTGCGTCCCCTCATCTTTCCATCAGTGCTTAAAGTTCAACGCTGAGGGGGTCCAAGTCAGGGTTAGGGGGGACCCAAAGGTGGCGTGGGAGTGTTATGTCACTGCGGTGAACACCATCTCCTGGCTGGAGGGAGCCGAGGAGATGGGGCGAAAGATGGAGGAGGTCGAGCAGGAAGCAGGAGGGGAGGAGCTGGGAGTGAAGGACTGCGCAGAGGGGGCGGCAGGAGGAGATTTGGAGGAGGCGGCCGAAGTGAGGACCGTGGGAGGAGATCTGGAGGTTGAGGTCCCCGTTCCGGAGGAAGGGGATGCCGAGGGATGGGGGGAGCAATCCAGGCTGGAGGAAGCAGAGGAGGTGGTGGAGCTGGAGGTGCTCACCCGAGGAGGAAGGATGGAAAAGATCCGCGTCAGCGGGGGGTTGACCCCGGAGGACCAGGGAAGGATGCTGGAGTGCATCCAGAAGAACGTGGACATCTTCGCCTGGAACGCCGCAGAGATGCCGGGGGTTGACGCGGATGTGGCCTGCCACCGCCTCCACCTGAACCCGGGAACACGCCCCATTCAGCAGAAGAAGAGGTCCACTGTGGACAGGCTGGCGTAGCCCATCAGGGAGGAGGTGGCGAAACTCCTCAAGGCCGGCTTCGTGTCTGAGATTCAGTACCCCGGCTGGGTCTCCAACGTGGTTATGGTAAAAAAAGCAGACGACCGGTGGAGGATATGTATCGACTTTTCCCTACTTAATAAAGCTTGTCCTAAGGACTGTTATCCTTTGCCTCGAATCGACGCCCTGGTTGACTCAGCCGTCAGTTTTTCTGTAATGGGTTTTTTAGATGCTTTTTTAGGTTATCATCATTTCAGGATGCACCCCCTAGACATCAAAGATGTCTCGTTCATCACAGGGGATGGATGCTACTGCTACAAGATGATGCCCTTCGGGCTGAAGAATGCAGGGGCGACCTACCAGAAAATGATGGATAGGGTCTTTAAGGAACAAAGGGGGAGGAATTTGGAGGTGTATGTAGATGACCTCATGATAAAAAGCCGGGACGTGGGCTCCCACCTCCGGGACCTGGAGGAGAACTTCGCCACTCTGCGTAAGTACAAGATGCGATTGAATCCCCTAAAATGTGTCTTTGGGGCTAGCAGGGGAAAGTTCTTGGGGCACATCCTCACCCCCGCGGGGGTCGAGCCAAATCCAGATAAGGTCAAGGCTATCTTGGAGCTGGGGTCCCCGCGGAATGCAAAGGAGGTCCAACGGCTGACGGGAAAGCTAGCGGGGCTGAGTCGTTTCCTTTCACGGGCAGGGGATAAGTGCTCCCCCTTCTTCATGACGCTGAGGGGTGGTCAGAGATTTGAATGGACCAAGGAGTGCGAAGAGGCGTTCCAGGCCCTCAAGGTGCAGTTGACACAGGCTCCGCTGCTCCAAGGGCCGAAGGAGGGGGAGGACCTGTTCCTATATCTGGGGGTCGGGGCGGAGGCCCTGAGCTCGGTCTTAGTTCGTGAGGATGGGAAAAGGCAGCTCCCTATTTATTACGTGAGTCGGGTCCTGAGGAAGGCCGAGCTCCGGTATCCAATTTTGGAAAAGCTGGCTTTTGCCTTGATCATCTCGGCTCGGAGGCTGCGACCTTACTTCCAAGCACACTCAATACGAGTGGTGACCGACCATCCCCTCCGCAACATCTTCGAGGGGGTGGAGCATTCAGGCAGGTTGGCTAAGTGGTCGGTGGAGCTGAGCGAGTTCGACATCTCCTTCGTTCCGCGACTCTCAATCAAAGCTCAGGTGATGGCCGACTTCTTGGCCGACTACATGGTTGAAGTAACGGAGGAAGAGCTCACCCGCCCGACTCCTTGGAAAGTGAGGGTGGACGGAGCCTCAGGGAGGCATTCCCTAGGAGTAGGGGTGATCTTGGAGAGCCCTCAGGGAACCAGAATTGAGCAGACGGTGGTGGTGCACTTTCCCATTACCAATAACCAGGCCGAGTACGAGGCCATGATAGCGGGGCTGCGCCTGGCTAGGGAGCTGGGGGTATCAGATGTAGAGGTCCTTACTGACTCCATGGTAGTGGCTTCTCAGATTAACGGGGAGTTCGAGGCGAGGGAGCCCACCCTACGATCGTACTTGGCCAAGGTGAAGGGAGTCATTGGCACTTTTCAAACCTTCTCCATCCGACACATACCAAGGGAAGAGAATGAACAAGCAGATCAGCTAGTGAAGCATGGTCCCCAGGTGGGGGGTACCATCACAGACCTATTCCGCCCTTCCATCGAGGAAGGAGAGCTCATGGAAATCTATCAACACGCTTCATGGATGGACCCGGTGGTGGTTTTCCTCTCCACAGGAGAGTATCCGGAGGGGATAGACAAGAAGAAACTGAGGCACAAGTCAGCATATTACCTCCTCCAGGACGGGCAGCTATACAGGAAGACCCTCTCTAGGATGCTAGCCCGCTGCATAACCGAGGGAGAAGCGCGAAGGATCTTGGAGGAAGTCCACTCAGGGGAATGTGGGAGTCACTCCGGGAGTCGGACCCTGGAAGGGAGGATAGTCAGGCAAGGGTATTTCTGGCCCACTTTGGGCCGAGATGCCGCTGAGTTCGCAAGAAGATGTCATAAGTGCCAGCTGTTTGCCCCTCTCCAGCTACTACCAGCCCAGCGACTCAGAAGTATCACGGCCCCATGGCCCTTCGCAATTTGGGGAATGGATTTGGTTGGGCCGTTCCCCCAGGCCAGCGGCCAGAGAAGGTTCCTCCTGGTGATGATTGACTAATTCTCAAAGTGGATAGAGGTGAAGGCGTTGGCCAAAGTGACCTCCCAGGTGATCAGGAATTTTGTTTGGGGGGAGATCATCTGTCGCCATGGGCTGCCCCAGGCCATCGTCCGGACAACGGGCCCCAGTTTGCCAGTGCCGAGTTCACCAGCTTCTGCAAATAGCTTGGAATCGATCTCAGGTTCGCCTCGGTCCATCACCCCAGGAGTAACGGGCAGGTGGAGGCCGCAAACAAGATCATCGTCAACCTCCTCAAAAAGAAGTTGGAGAACTTGAAATGGAACTGGGTGGAGAAGCTTCCTGCGGTTCTTTGGGCCCTAAGGACCACCCCCAACATAGCTATGGGAGAAACCCCCTTCAAACTCTCCCACGGGTGCGAGGCAGTGCTCCCCATAGAATTCAAAGTCCAAACACCGCGAGTCGTGGCAGCAAAAGAAGGCCGTGAGGAATGGCAAGCAGAGCATGAGGAGGAACTGAGGCTCTCCCTTGACATGGTGGAAGAGATAAGAGACCTTTCCGCCATCCGGAAGGAGGAGGTGAAAAGAAGAATGGCCAAGTACTTTGACAAGCATGTCAGGGTCAAGCAGTTCATGGATGGGGACTTGGTGCTGAAGAAAGTAGATGCGGCAGGGAGGTCAGCATCTGTAGGGAAGCTCAATCCCAGATGGGAGGGACCATTCATTGTAAAGGTAGCCTTGGGGTCAGGGGGCTATCGACTCCAAAATATAGAGGGCGAGACCCTGAGTCTCACCTGGAGTGGTGACGACCTCAAACGATTTTTCCCCTGAAACATGTAAGCAGCACTTTGATTATAATAAATTCCTTCAAACTCTCTGATATTATCGTAACTAGCCTGTATGGTGGAATGTGATGTATTTTGGACCCCGAGCAGATCCCGCTGCCAGGCTCTCACCTAGCTGGCAGGGCTGGAAGTCACTCGGTGTCATCCTTAGCCTCGAGCAGATCCCGCTATCAGGCTCTCACCTAGCTGACAGGGCTGGAAGTCACTCGATGGTGTTAGTAGCGGACCCCGAGCAGATCCCGCTGCCAGGCTCTCACCTAGCTAGTAGGGCTGGAAGTCACTCGGTGTCATCCTTAGCCTCGAGCAGATCCCGCTGTCAGGCTCTCACCTAGCAGACAGGGATGGAAGTCACTCGATGGTGTTAATAGCGGACCCCGAGCAGATCCCGCTGCCAGGCTCTCACCTAGCTGGCAGGGCTGGAAGTCACTCGGTGTCATCCTTAGCCTCGAGCAGATCCCGCTGTCAGGCTCTCACCTAGTAGACAGGACTGGAAGTCACTCGATGGTGTTAGTAGCGGACCCCGAGCAGATCCCGTTGTCAGGCTCTCACCTAGCTGACAGGGCTGGAAGTCACTCGATGGTGTTAGTAGCGGACCCCGAGCAGATCCCGCTGCCAGGCTCTCACCTAGCTGGCATGGCTGGAAGTCACTCAGTGTCATCCTTAGCCTCGAGCAGATCCCGCTGTCAGGCTCTCACCTAGCTGACAGGGCTGGAAGTCACTCGATGGTGTTAGTAGCGGACCCCGAGCAAATCCCGCTGACAGGCTCTCACCTAGCTGACAGGGCCAGAGGTCACTCGATGGTGTCGGCCTTGAAGTCGTCAGATATGGGTCAAAGTCTCAGTGCCAGGGAGCAAAGGGAAAAAAAGGTTCTGTCAGGGCGAGCTCGGGCTCGGCAAGCCCAGCTCGACAGGATCAAAAAGGCAAGCCAGGCTGGGGTACTCGGCATGAGCGAGTGTGCACCCGCCAACCCCGGCTCGGCATCAGCGAGTGGGATGCGAGCTCGGGGCTCGCCAAAGGAAAGCAAGCAGGACCGGGGCACCTCGCCCCCTTTGACCATTGGACTTGGAGAAATTTTCTCCTGTTTTCGGGCTCAACCTAGATGGCTCGCGTGCGAGTTAGGGTAGCGTGACAAGGGCGGAGAGCAACTCGCCCCCGAATCATTGGGGGGTCGGCGGACACTCAAAACGCGTCCACTCGCAGGCGCGCTCTCATAACTGCTCTACTCGCGGAACCCGTCTCGGAGAAGTCGCGGGGAGAAGCACTCGCATAAATTCGAAGCACAACATGCATAGTAAAGAAAGGAAAGGAAGTGAAACTGGTATGATCAAAAAACTTTCATTATATGCAAAAAATAGTTACATGGGGGGCTCGCCTCGGCGTGTGAACAAAGAGAAAGAAAAAAGAAAACAAAAGCACCAGCTACCCTCAGGCCTCGCACCCTCCGCCGGACTGATCCCCGCCGTCACCCGAAGGATCCTGGAAGCTATTCCCGAACATAGCGTCCAGGCTGTCTTCCTTCTCGCTGGGCGGCGTAGCCGGAAACAAGCTCGGCATCAGGTCCCGAGCCGAGATCCCCTCGCACTCCTCCACCAGCACCGCAGAATCTTTCATCATCTGGAGGGTGCACTCGACGGCTTGGATGGAGTTGATCCGCAGTCTCTCGGCGAGGTCGGCCTCGCCAAAGATCCGCGGGCTTTTGTAGGGGAGGGTAGGATCGATGTCGTGAGGCGGGAAGAAGATCTCGGCCTGGCAGCGCACCTCGCCAAGGAGGTGCTGGTTCTCCCCCTTCAGCTTTGTGTTCGCTCCCTCCAGCTCGGCAAGGCGTGCACGCAGCCGGCCGATCTCCTCCCCCTGCTCAGCGTTGTGAGCCTGGGGTTCCCCTGCAGCGTCAGCATCCGCGGCCAGTAGTGCGCGCAGCTGACTGACCTCCTCCCCCAGCTCAGTGTTGCGAGCCTGAAGCTCGCCCGCCGCCTTGGCATCCTGGAAAAGAGTCCATTTAGCAGCAGCACAAAATTTTCTAAGTAAAAGAGAGGAGCAGCGCTTGGCACTTACCAACCCGCCGGCGGCTTGGGCTAGTAGACCCTCCGCTATGCCGAGTCGTCTCGCCTAATCGGTGACCTTATCCTTGGCGAGGTCGCGAGCTTGCTCAGCCCTTTCGAGTTGGTGGCTGAGGGCGAAGCTGCGGCGCGCCAGCATGTGGTGCAGCTCCAGGGTCCGCGGGTGGGACTGCAGACCCTCATGGCCGAGCTGCCGGAGGGTCATCTTCTTGTAGGCCTCGACATCCTCCCGGCCATATAGTCCGAAGCCGAGGGCGTAGGCGTGACCGGTGGCAGGCTCGCGTCGTGCCAGGAGGGATGAAGAGTGGAGATGGAGACTCGATGAGCGAGCTCGTCCCACTGCAGCATGGGCTCGCCCGCCGAATCCTTCCAGCGCGCGCCGAAGTTGAAGAGGGGGTGTTGCTTCGGCGGCGCGCGCTCGCGGGAAGTCCTCTTCGCCGCTGGAGGAGGAGAGATCGCCGCCATGGAGGAGGGGCCCTCGCCACTTTTTCGCCCCTTGCTGGTTATATCCTTCAGCGGGCTCTCCGGCGACGCGTCGGGAGGGGTCGCCGACAAACTGATGTACTTGGGGCTGGGCTGTTGTTGTTGCCCCCGCGGGGCCAGCAGGGCCCTCCGCATCTTCTTTATCTGACGGTGGCCGAATGGCGGGTTCGACCCCGCGCCCTCAGGACGCCTCTTGCTGGAAGAGGGCTGCGAGAGGGCCGCCTCATCTCGGTAGGCCAACGCCGCCGCCCTCTCGCGAGCAACAGGGTCGGTGTGGATCCCCGGATCCGCGAACGGCGGGTTCACTGGGATTAGTCGCTCCCCTGCAGGAAAACACTTAAAAAGTTAGGAATTCAGAGGTGATGTGCCGAGTTCGGCGGGCATGCGAGCTAGGCAAGATGAGGAGGGAAGCATACCTTCGCCGGGCAGAACGGGGGGAGGGGGGGGGGGAGCGCGTCAAGGCCCCTCCGCATGAAGGCGACCTCGAAATCTTTGTGGAGGAAGAATTTATGAAGCTCGGCGTCGTTGCCGGACACGTCCGGCGGGCGGTACACCTCCTCGCCTTTTTGTTGCGGCGAGTAGGGGATGTTGCCGAGATCGCCCTTGATAAAGGCGATCTTGGTCATCCAGGTATGGTGCTTGTTCGCGATCTCGCGAACTTTGATCAAGGATCCGCCAAAGTAGGCGACCCCGTCCGGCGTCGCCTTGTAGGACAAGAGCTTCCTGAACACCGTCAGGTTAAACTCGATCTTCTCCCGCCGGAGGTAACTCGCGAACGCTACCATCATCGCGATGGCGTTGGAGTTCAGCTGTGCGGGGACGGCCCCGTAGTACTTCAAGATCTGTCGGATCTCCGGCCATAGGGGAAGGCACAACCCCACCTCGAAGTGCGAGATGGGGAAGGCAAGCTCGTCTTCATAAAAGGTGTTGATGGCCTCGCCCGTCCTCGGCCTGCGCGCCTCAAAACCCGGAGGCACGCGCTCCGCCACGAATTCAGCGAGCTCCTCCTCGCTGGTGTGCCCCTCGAAGAAGCAGTAGTCCGTAAGGTGCTGCGCGCACTTGGAGCGGCCATCGACATCTGGGTTGGTCTTGCCCATATTCGCGAGAAAAAAGCACTACGCGAGCAGGGAAAAAGGAGAACATAGAGGAAGGGAAGCAAAGCAATAAAGGCAGTACGGGGGGGGGGGGGGTAGGTGATGGTGGGGGCTATTTATAGGAAAAGGAATCTGGGGCGGGCCGTCAAATCAACTCAGCTCGCCGCCCCAGCTCGCCACCCCAACTCGCCACCCCAGCTCGCCGACTTCCGGCACATCCCGACCAAGGCTAAGTCGAACATCGCGGCATTTTATTCAGTAATATGATTGAGAATATTCTAAGATTTATTCATTACAGAAATAAAGTTCGGGATTTAAGGAAGCAGGGCGCGCAAGCAGGGAGGGCATCGAGATGCGAGTGCCGGTCGGCTTGGCAAAGGAGCCGTTGATTTACCTAACCCGGCCTCGCGACCCCCGCCCCCCAGGCCGCCGCACGCGGAGCAGCTCGCGGATCCTTCCGGAGTTCCTCTGCACAACCGAAAGGTCGTCGTCTATCTCGTCCAGGAGCCGGGAGGGGGACATCAGCTCGCCGGCTTGGCCGCGGCGAACCTCGTCAGCAAGAAGAGCATAGTCGCGCTGCAGCGTCCCGTTGACCCCCTGAACCTCGCGCAGTCCGCACACCAGCTTTTTGAGGAGCTTGACCTCTCTCCTCGTCAACTCGCCTTGATCCACATCAGGACCCAGGTAAGTGTCCAGCGAGCTCGGGGAAGGGAGGGGAGAGTAGTGGGCTGCCCGCGAGGATTCCTCGGCAGCCGATTGACTGGGAAGAGCTGTAAAGACAGGTATCAGCGAAGAGACGGAAGACTTATGAAGCACACAGTCAAGCAAGGCTGACCTGAAGAGCTAGGTGGTTCAAAGGAGATGCGAGGAGGAATGAACCTCAGATCCTTCCCGCGACCCGGGCCGCGAGCCCCCGGCGAGATGAGCTCGAACCCCGGGGTAGGAATGTTCCCCAGACCCTCCCTCGCGGCCGCGTCAATTTGGCGAGGAGGGGGGAGCCCGCAGGAGAATTCGGCCTCTGCGAGCTCACAGGCAAGATCTCAAAGAGGCGGCGGATCCCGGGGATGGCTGTCCGGTGCCGAGAATTGCGAGGTGGCGAGCGTGCCCTCGCCTCGCGGCGTGGGGTCTCTCGGCGCGATGCCCTCGCCGTCTGGTTGGCCATCCAGTCATCGCCGACCACGACGATCTCCCTATCCTTCTCCAGAATGATTCAGGTGGAAGAACCGGTCACGCAAGCCAGGTTGGCCATCAAGTCGTGGAAAATGGGCTCGGCCGCTTCAGGGAAGGCTTGGACTTCTTGGAACTGGGCTCGGCAGGATCGATTTGGGGAGCTTTCGCGGGGACCGCTGTCAGGGCGGCAACGCGAGCCGCGGAGGCCTGCCGGGCTCGGTCTATGCGCTCTTGGATCTCCTTAGGAAAAGGCATCTCGGCAAGGCAGCAGGAGGAATGGCAAGAGCCAGGCAGCTGGGCAGGTGCACATATATATAGCCGCAGGTGGCCCACACCAGAAGATTCCCTCCAACTCGCCAACCAGTGCTCGCTGCACACTTGGGGTTGGATGTTTCTTTCCGAGCTTTTACAACCTCGAAAAGAGCGGGGATTGTGTACAACCGCGTGCCCGGCGAGCAAGGTCACCAGGGGCCAGGCAAGTCGGGCTGAGGACAATAGGCGAGCTCGACAGTAAAGGGGGCAAGTCCGAGCTCGGCATCCGTCGACCAGAGATCGATGATCGGCGACCCCAAGCTCAGCATTCGCCGAGCGACACGCAACTCGCGTCCTAGCAATGGAGCTCGGCAACGATAGGCGAGCAGTACATGCCGAGGTGGCCCGAACTCCCCAGCTCGCCCGGATGTGTGAGGTACTTTTTATTGTTTTTCCCCTGCTGGTCTGCCCATAGCCCTTCAAAACAGCGGAGTTTGGTTGTTGGCAGACCCAACCAAGGGTTTTCTGGTAATTTCAGGTCAGTTCTTGTGGTTATTGGCAGTCCGGATTTCAAAAGCTATAAATAGGACCCAAGGGGTACCCCAGAGGGCAGGTTCTTCCCTGTGCTCTCCTGCTCCAATCTTCAAGTGCTTTCTGAGGGTACCTTAGCTCGGCTTTTGGATAAGGAGGGGAAGCGCTCTGAGATCTTCCGGGTTTGTGGTGGGACCTCCCTGCCGAGCCCTTGGGTCTTTTTCTCTTTGCCTTCTTCGTTGTTTTTCTTGCAGGAGCAAAGTAGGCGCGAGACCACCCCTTCCCCAAGGGTCGAACTCCACAGGAGACCGGATTCCGATTTCAACATTGCTTCCTTCATAAATTTTGCAAGGGCCATACTTGATAAATAAATCATTTAAAGAATAATTTAACTTGTAAAAAATGTGAATGTTGGCCACTGATGATTTTAGGATGATATCTACTGTTAGGAATTTAATTAGAAAATTTTGAAGTATATTCATAATACTTGATTCACAATTATGCCCTTTGTAGATTTTTGTATTGACTTTATTTATAATTAAATATTCTGTGAAAAATCACGAAAGTTGGCTAGTGATAATTTTAGGACTGTAGTAGTGTAATATATTTAACTCAATTTATTTGGATGATAATTTCAAGTAGTTGACTCACAAATCTTGAAATATGGGGATTTACTGCTAAAAAACTTTTGGGACACTTAAATGTTTGTAGAAAATGTCAAATTTGGAAATTGTCACTTATTAGACATATGGAATATTATCATGAAATTATGAAACATTAATCATGTCTAAAATATATATACTTCATGATCAACTTGACATTATTTGGCTCCCTTAAGAAATTATTTAAATAGAAGATTAACTGAGGAAAATACAATATTCTGGAATTAAATCATTTATGTCATGATAGGACTCTAGTTATAACCTAGGTCATTCGGATGAAAACTTGAAGGACATCCTATCATGAACATCATTTAGTATAGGTTGGTCAGCAAATAGTAATTTGGGGAAAAGTTGTATTAGGATAAGAGTTGGAATAGTGTAGAGTTAGTCGTGTTAAATTGTTTGAATGAAAGTAGATGAGTCACCATAGAAAGTTCTAAGGAGTGGTGGGAATCGAGTTGATGTGTGTTAGAAGGTACGCGAGTTCGACGAAAGATCGTCGTTCCCGCAATAGTGAAAGGTCTAACTACCCGAGGATAGCCTATCGCAATATGAGAAGGTAATGGGTAAGGGAATCAAATAATAATAATAATAATAATAATAAGTACCTTGCGAAAGGGAACGTTGGGCGTAATCCCAACATAGTTCCTAGTGCCCCTTGAGAGCCCTTCACAGGGAATACCGGGGGCAGTCCTGGGTTAACATAAACTGAACTAACAAGCTGAAAAGAGTAACTTAGTAATTAGAGATTGCACATTTCATGAACACAGATAGCACAAGAAGAAGAATTGGAAGCTTCTGCTTGGATGTTAAGAGATGGACGTTTTGGTCTGGCGAGCTTTGGCTCGGTTGATATTTGTGACGGACAGGATGGTCCGGGGAGCTTTGGCTCGGTTGATATTTGTGACGAAGGGGATGGTCCAGGGAGGTTTGGCTCGGTACAGATATGATAATTATTGCATGTGCATGAAAGGAAAGAAAATTAGGTGGTGGGTCTTCGATATGGGTTAGTCGTTGCACCGACGCCAATACGATGACTCGGCAGGTGTGGTTTGACACTTCGCCAAAGTTAAGTCCGGTGGTCCAGTTGGCAAGAGTACGCGGTAGTCCGCGTAGTGCACCAAGCATTGAGGCGTACGATAGGTTAGACCGGTAGTGCTATTACTGGTTTTGAGGTGGGCGAGGCCCAACCCACCGCTTCCGTCTTCCACTACGGAGGTATCCTGGGAGGTAACGGCTCTGAAAGGGGGAACTAAAGGTCTGTGTGCACAGAGTCGGGTGTGTGTGTGTTGCACTTGCATGTCCATCATACCCACTTGCATGTCATAGCAAAATCAATTCATTTAACTCTGACACCTATTGTATAAGTGGTATGGGATGCTTATACAATAGGCCCTGCAAAACGACCCCTTGGTCTATAAGCTTGTGTGGGCAAGTTTATAAATTAAGGTTATTTCAATATATATATATATATATATATATATATATATATATATATATATATATATATATATATATATATATACTGCTTGTGATAACCGGCACCCCAACATATAAAGTGGTATGAGACATTTTATACGATGGGAGCCTTGTAGAAGATCCCTTGGCTTATGTGTACTCACATAAGTGAAGGTTAAATTCCTTTCTTACATTACTTATTACAACATGATTATAAATTACTAGCTAGGTCTCGTATCACCTGTTTTTGATTACTCTCCACTTTCATGTCCTTTCCTTTCTTCCTCCCTGCTCGGTGCCTAGGAGCATGGGGGAAGGGGTGGGGGATGATAGGGCTTAGTCTTTTAGACTAATGGTTTTCGAACCACATCATATTAGGGGATTGTGGAGCCCAGTATGGAGGAGCAGCCCAAGAGACCGGTGAGATTGGAGACAGGGCAGCCTAGCTCAGGAGTACAGCCAGCTGGGACAGTGAGTTCCGACTTCTAGTAGTTGTTCTATTCTGCTTCCGCATGAGAGATCTGTAGTGAGGATATTGATGTACCGGGCTTAAGCCCTTTATTTCTGTACTCTTTTACTATTCGGTGGACACTCCCTTCGTGGAGTTTATTTATATATATATATATATATATGTGTGATTAGCTGTGGACTTATCTTCTCTTGCACTGCTACTTTTGTGATCGAAAAGGCAGGCAGAATCGGCGTTTTGTGGTGATGATCTTCCCGGGCGCGAAGGTGTCACCACAAAGCGGCGATTCTGGGCATAAGACCCCGGTGTTTTAAAAAGAAAAAGGGGGGGGGGGTCTTACAAGTGGTATCAGAGCAAAAACAAGGGAGGTATCCGATGATGTACGAGGGAAGAGAGAGGTATGGAAGAAGTGGATCATCTCTTGTAATGAACTTTGCTTGCATTGTGTCAACTATGATTGATGAGAGGGACCACTGGAAAACATTTGTGATCCATGAAAACCCCGAGATGATTCCACTGAGCAGGCTCCCACTAGCTGGCATGGTAGTTTGATCTCTCGGAGGGGTGAGTTGACCTTACCCCAAGATGAATTCGCTGACCAGGCTCCCACTAGCTGGCAGGGCAGGTTGATCTCTCGAAGGGGTGACTAGACCTTACCCCGAAATGATTCCGCTGACCAGGCTCCCACTAGCTGGCAGGGTGTGTTGATCTCTCGGAGGGGGTGAGTGTAACATCACATTTACAACTATACCCCTAAGAGTAGTTTTGGCCATAACTAGGTAATGACCAAACCTTAGGAAGCCCAAGAAGACCAAGAAAACCTAAGATTATGGGTGAGACCACTATGGTCTGCAAATAATAAATTCCTGAACCTTAGTTTAAGATAACCATGAGGCTTCACCAAGACTTCAAGACCCCACCATGGTCTCATAAACCCATTGTAAGATCCATTAGAGCACTAAGGACCCATGGAGGGCAGTCAAAAGGGTTAAGTTGACCCAAGTCAACTCTAACCCTAAATGGGTCAAACTAACCTACTTAGGGTCAATTGACCATCCCCAAGCCAAGTGGACCCCACCCAAGCCCACCTAACCCTAGGGTGAGGTCAATGGGTCACCTAGAACCCATTGGGGTCCACCCAAGAGACTAAGTTGACAAAAGTCAACTCTAACCCTAAATGGGTCAACCTAACCTACATTGGGTCAAACTGACGTACACAAGGGCCAATTGAAGTTCCCTTAGCCAAGAGGACCCCACACATACCTTCATAACCATAGTGAGAGACCAATGGATCAACAAGGACCCATTGGGTCTAACCAAAAAGGCTAAGTTGACCAAAGTCAACATTATCCCTAAAGTGGTCAAGGTACCCTGCTTAAGGGTCAAGTGACCTCCAAAGGGCCAGGAAAACCCCACCTAGACCTTAGGGGAGTCCAATGGGTCACCAAGGACCCATTAGGAGAAACCTTAAGACCAAATTGACCTAAGTCAACCCTGGCTTAGGTTTGGGTCAAGCTAGCCCTAATGGGCTAACTCAAGCTCAAGCCCAACTCACTTGGTCTAACCATGTTTTGGTGGATGAAATAAACTTGTGGACTGCCAATAGACTAGAAGATTGACTAGCCAACTTAGTGACTAGGAGAGAGAGAGAATCTCAAAGTGAAGAATAATTAGGAGAGAGGAAGGGGTATATTTAAGGCTGTTTAGTGGAATGAGCCACTTGGACCCATGCCATCAGCCCCCACTTGGGCTGGCTGACCCTTGGAGTCATTGAGGAGGAGGTGGATGGAGTGGGTCCCATCCATGCATGCATGGTGACAAAAACAAAGCTAGGCCGCCACCTCTCACTTAGGAATTATCACCCCCACTATACTTCATCTCCCCATCTTTTCCCCCTTCACTTCATCACCCTCAGGACAAGGAGAGCAGCTGAGAGAGAGAGAGAGAAACCGAGCCTTGGAGTTGAACCCGAGCTGGAGCCGTGAAACCAAGGATCAGCGCCGCCGCCGCTGCAGTGGTTCTCCACCGCTGCTCACGTCGCAAAGCCGCCGGGAAGGTCCTCCCTCACCTCTCTCTTCATGCCTAGATCTTAGGAATGTTTAGGGTAGGGTTCGGGGTCGAATGATCACGAACCCAGATCTTCTTTTTTTCCATTAATGGAGTTTTGGAAGCTTTCGGGTGAGGTGGCGCCGCCACCTCCCGCCGCCCTAGCCTCCGGCAAAAGCTTGCCCCCACCACCGTGAGATGGGAGGAGAAGTTTGCCGGTGGAAGCGCCGCCGGTAGCCGTCGGGAAAGCTCCCGTGAAGTTCAGGCTGGATTCCAGGCGATTTGGAGAAGAAAAGCAGCAGCCGTCCGATTGCTTTAAGATTAGTGCCATGCAATATTTTAAATCCGGGAATAATTTTATTACATGACTTGTGTATTTCCTGTCTCCTATAATCTGACTTTTGCATGTCAATATTTGGGGCACTTACATCCTTTTTCATAAAATGTTTTCAACATTCAAATTGTAGGTATTGAAGTTACCTTTAATTTGATATGTTACACATAAATTTTGGTTAGGTCTACTGCCCTATAGAGCCATTTTCCTAGGGCTGGTCCTAGGGTAGGTTAGAAAATAAAATGAGTGCCCTGACCAAACCCTAAGTCCAAATGGACTGAAATTTTGGCCATGTGGCTTAATTAGGCATATCTAGGCCCTCCCCAAAATGGGAAGTTTTGGGGAAACTAATTCGATAGTTTTAGTCAGAATTTGATAAATTAAATTTTGTTGATTTTTGGAGCATATCAACTCCAAAATGCCCCAAATTTTGGTGGCTTGCCCTTAGGGGTATAATAGACCTATGGCAGAAAAATTAGTCAATTTAGCCCTCTGCATATTGAGATATCTCACTTGCAAGATCTGAAAAAGTGAATGGTCTTGGGTTGCAAATAACAAAAATACAAAAATTGGAAGAGATGCCCAAGCCCATCCAGAGGCCAAAATGACCTGGGATTTTGGGAAGTAACTGGTTTAGGGCATAAGTAGGCCCTTCCCAAAAATGGGATTAATTAGAATTAAAATTAAGGGAAAATTACTAAAATACCCCTAGTCTTGTTTAGGTGATTCTTGGAGTGTTTCAACTCCAAAAGGCCCCAATTTTTGGTGTCATGCCCATGAGGACATTATTAAGGCATGGTTAAATTTCAGCCCATATGGACCACAGCAAGTTAGGTAAACCCCCTTGAATGTGTTAGCTTGTAAAGGGCTTGGTGTGCTTATAGCCAAAAACAAAAAAATGAATTATTGAATGCACAGCCCTTTTGGACCACTGACTTAGTATTACCTTAAGTAATCTCCCCTCTTTGGGGAAGATGGATGAATTAGGGTTGACTTACCCTTGAACCCAAGTTCACACCCTAAGGATGGACCTTTAGGGGGTTGTGAAGGACATAGGGGCAAATGCCCTTGTATGGCCTTGTAATTCAGTAGAGAGTTAGCTTAGATATATTTAAGCCTCTGGTTGAAATGTTAGGGAATTTTGAAATAGTTAAGTACCTCAAAAGTCAAACCCTAGTTTTAGGATAGAAGCACTACTAGGTCAAAACAAGTAAATTAACATCCTCTAAAAATTGTGAAGATGGGATAGAATAAATCTTAGGATAAGTTGAACCCCTAGATATTTTTAGTGGAATTTTATAGATTATATTCATGGTAGTTCCTGTGTTAAATATCAAAGTATCCAATTTAGTATTTGATTTAATTTGATCATTTGACTTAAATGGAATCTAGTAAAAATTGGTCAGTAGAGGTTTTTGACCTAAATAAAGGTCTCTGAATTTTATTATAATTTTTAAAGGATTTTATATGTTGCTTCCTTCATAAATTTTATAAGGGTCATACTTGGTAAATAAATCATTTAAAGAATAATTTGAAAGTCCACCTAGTGTCAACTATCTTCACCTATGGGGGGGGGGGGGGAATAGGTGATGTGCAGTGTTTTTGCGGAATTTAAAATTGTACCTGCACAAGAAAACAAGACAGCACAACAAAGAAAGTACACACGCAATTTATATTGGTTCCCCGATTTGGGTACATCCACTTTCCCCCTTCGACCTATCTCCCAACAAGGGACGACTCGGTCACTTCACCAACAGGATTGAAATCCAATCCTGGCACTATCGGAAGGAACCCTTCCACACGTAGGAGACAATACTCCCACAACACGGGTTGCACCCAACCCTTACAAATCGGAACCAACGTTCCTTTACAACAAAAATAAACTAGAATGTATAAGAAATACAAACTACTTTCGGAGACTAAGGTGTCCCTCTTCGTTTGATGACGTGTTCTAGAAGTCACGAAGAGTCCACAACCCTCGATCTCACTTGGAGAGAATCTCCCCGAAACCGGCTGCGGCTAGACGGGCGGTGGCTTGGTTCTCGGGATCGGCGGCGACAACGGAGTGCGGCTGCTGTACTTTGGAGATTCAAACTTCGTAGCAAAGCCAGCAAGGTCTACCAACGGTCACACTAGGATCGATCGTCTCGATCGATTCGGACGGGGAAGGTTTTCCCGATCAACAAATCATGAGACAAAGGATCTCTGGTTAGACGCGTGAGACGCTAAACTTGGCTAAGCTTCTGTCGCCGGAAGATCTAGAAGAATCACGATCACTGCCGGCGATCGACTTGCACGAGCGGCGACGGCGGCGGAGCAGGTATCACGATCTAGGTCACGGTCGGCTGCTCGTGTATTTCTTTCTGTGTATCTCTTCTGTTCAAAAAATACGCGTGTATTTATACACAAGTATACTCCTTAATGACCGTTGTGGGTCCCACCAGAAGAAACCCTAATTCCGGTTCAAAACAGTTCCAGCAGCAGAGTCCGGTCCAGCGGTGTCCAAAAAATTGTCCAAGTCAGATTCGGTGAGAATCGAAGGAGATTCTCGACGAGTCGGCGAGAATCAGCCGGTGATTCTCGACGATTCGGCGAGAATCACTAGTGATTCTCGCCGAATCACTTGATGATTCTCGCCGAATCACTTGATGATTCTCGACGAATATGACTTAGCGTCAGATTTGCACGCTTTAATGTAGCTGGAAAGAAACGACGAGAATCAGCCAGTGATTCTCGACGAATCGGCGAGAATCACTTGGTGATTCTCGTCGATTATCACTTAGACGATTTTTCGTCTTTCCGCCCAAAAGCTGCTCTTTGACCCATCCTTGCTCCTTGTCTGCTCTTGCATAATCACAGCCCTGTACTTGACAGTAAGTACACTCCAATAGAGAGAGTACACGTAGGCCAACACACTGATCTGCTCAACGAAGGATTACGTCGTGCAGACCCGTGTATATTGACCTACTGCACCCTGACATTGGTGTGCACTTAGCGTGGAATAACTGCAAGCACAACTTGAAATATTTTGTCAAATACAATGTCTATTTACCTTAGCTTGTTCAGGGGCTTCTTCAAATCAGGTACGTTGTGGATACAATACCCAACAATCTCCCCCTATTTGAAGAAGCCTAAACCCTACAAGCTAAGGTGAATAACACGTATGGGAATGAAAAACATAACCTTGAAATTGAGTTGAGAGAGATAGTCATTACCAAAGAAAGCAAACCTTAGCCAACTTGGAGCCACCTTAGCCTTAGCCGAGAGGGTAATCTCCCCCTTTTCGGCTTCTGCAAATCTGGGTCTGTAGCATTTGACCCCTTGCTCGCCCTCAGTTCTTGCACCTGTGCTCACACTTGAGTGCCTGGCAGAGGCTCCCCCTGGATGCACGAGCCAGGAGCTTCGGTAGTCTTCATTCCTCATAGTTTAGCATCCCCAATTCAGTTTTGAAGACACTGAACTTGGCTTCTTCTAAGGGCTTTGTGAATATATCTGCAATCTGCTTGTCCGTGGGGACATTACAGAGAGAGATGTCCTTGTTCTCCACGTGCTCCCGAATGAAGTGGTAGCGCACTTCAATATGCTTCGTTCTGCTGTGCGATACCGGATTGTTGGCAATTGCAATTGCACTGGAGGAGTCGCAGTACATAGGTACTTCCTTGAACTGAAGGTCGTAGTCGGCTAACTGGTTTCTGATCCATAGGAGTTGTGCGCAACAGCTTCCTGCCGAGATGTACTCAGACTCTGCTGTGGAGGTAGCTACACAATTCTGCTTCTTGCTGTTCCATGAGATAAGCCTTCTTCCGAGGAATTGACACGTCCCGGAAGTACTTTTCCTGTCATCCCTACTCCCTGCAAAATCAGCATCTGAAAAACCTATTAGCTCGACATCATTGTTTCTCGGGTACCACAAGCCAAGATTGGGAGTACCTTTAAGGTATCTTAGAATTCGCTTTGCAGCGACATAGTGAGATTCCTTAGTGTTCACCTGATATCTGGCACAGACACATGTGGAGAACATGATATCCGGTCTACTAGTAGTAAGGTAGAGCAGGGATCCAATGATGCTTCTGTATTTGGTTTCATCGAAAAGTTTACCTTTCTCATCCTTATCCAGAGACATAGTGGATCCCATTGGAGTCCTCATAGAGGTTACACTCTCCATACCGAATTTCTTGAGGAGTTCATTTGTGAACTTCGTCTGAGAGATGAAGATTCCATCCTCAGACTGTTTCACTTGAAGTCCCAAGAAATACTTTAGCTCTCCCATACTGCTCATTTCAAACTTTCCTTGCATAAGTTTGGAAAACCTTTTGCAAAGATTGTTGTCCGTTGAGCCGAATATTATGTCATCGCCATAGATTTGCACCAGCAAAATCTTGCCTTTAACTTCCCTGAGAAACAATGTCTTATCTATTTTACCTCTAGAGAACTTGTTCTCAAGAAGAAAACTAGATAAAGTCTCATACCAAGCTCGTGGAGCTTGTTTTAAACCATATAAAGCTTTATTAAGAAAATATACATGATTGGGATAAGTGGGATTGACAAAACCTGGGGGTTGAGCGACGTATACTTCCTATTTCAGGTCTCCGTTCAAGAATGCTGATTTCACATCCATTTGATAGACTGTGAATCCTTTGTGCGAAGCATATGCCAGGAACAATCTGATTGCCTCGAGCCTTGCCACTGGTGCAAAGGTCTGGTCGAAGTCAATCCCCTCCTCCTGTCTGTAACCTTGAGCCACCAGCCTGGCCTTATTCTTTATGATGACACCATGTTCATCCAGTTTGTTTCTGAAGATCCACTTGGTGTCAATCACATTCTGCTTGTGTGGTCTGGGACCCAGCGTCCAAACGTTGCATCGTTCGAATTGATGTAGTTCATCTTGCATGGCCAAAATCCATGCCGCATCTTTGTTCGCCTCGTCGAACTTCTTTGGCTCAACCTGTGACAGGAAGCTAAGATGTAAAATCTCGTTAATAGTACCTCTTCGAGTTCTGACACCGTCACGAGGATCTCCGATGATCTGATCTCTAGGATGATCCCTCACGTGCCGGAGCTCTAGAGATCTGGCGTCTGGAGCTTCGACTACTTCTTGGGCTTCTCCTTCTTCTAAGAGATTTGTTCCATTTTGATCTTCAACATTCCCAGTTGACATTGAGGTGGAAACTTTGACGTACTTAGGAGTTTCATCTTTAGCGGTCTCATCGAGACTCAGCTGTTCAAGTCGTGCACCTGCATCTTCAAGAATACCACATAACCTCTGGTGACTCCTCGATCTGACCCTCCAAAGATGACTTTGGGTCCATTCTCGACTGGAGTGTAATCACGCAGCAGGCTTCTTGTCCCAGTCATATGCCGGGAGCATCCACTGTCCAAGTACCATATTGGCGTTTTGGTGGCCTTTGGACATTCCTGCAAAACAAAATTAATTTCCCTTAGGAACCCAATCGAACTTGGGTCCTAGATTCCTGGTTAGCATACTCCCCCTCAGTTGGTTAACCTTACGAGTGGTCGGCCTCACAGTGCTAACATAGGGAGTCTCGTTATAACTCGGGTTAAACCAACAATCCACGGCAAAGTGATCGACTTTGCCACAACACCAACAGTCAAATCTGTTGTACCTCTTCCTAGGCTCCTGCCTTACCCTGGGAATGGTGGGTACAGCCGGGGCCTTGGATCTGGAGGTGGAGGCCTCATAGTGATTGCAGTCACATGACTTCTTCACCTTCTGTTTCGTCAGCATAACAGGCTTGACTCTTGGTGCCTGCTTTCCATTATGGCCACTAGAGAATTGACCATAATTTCCCATGTGAATTTCCTCATAAGGTGCCTTGAAGGCACTCTCACCGAAGTTCCGGGGAAAGGTCCAACCATCATATCGGCTCTTTGGATTTGCAACCGAGGGCCGGAAATGATGACCAAAGGTTGATTCAAAGTCATGTTGGTTGCAAGGAAAGATAGGCTTTCTGAACGCAACAGGACTGCACGGAGCCTTTCCCTTTTCAGCAGCACAGGCTTTCTTGGCGGCCTTATTCTTCCTCTGGTTCTTGTTTCTCCTGGATGAGGAACCAGATACCCCTACATGCCCTAAGCCAGCTCCTTTGGCCTGAGCAGAGAAGGTATCAACTACTGGAAGAACTGTTTTTGGCATAGAGAAGCTCTTGACGATCTTCCATTTTGCCCCAAGTTGTTCTTCCAACTTGTCGACTTCCTCCTGCTTAAGATCAAGGAGCTTAAGAGACTCTGAATGCTTTGAAGTCAGGTCAAGGTGCTCCTGTCGGAGAGAAATCAAACTGGTGATCTCTTCCCTTATGGAGACACTCTCACCCTTAAGGAATTTCACTTCCTTTTTCTCAGCCTTCAATCTCTTACGGCACTCCTCGAAAGTATTAAGCAGAAGCTCATACTTCTCGAGGAGCTCCGCTTCACGGGCCGAAAGGCTATCCTCAGGGTCATCATCCTGAGACTCAGGATCAGATTCAGAGTCGGAGAGAGGGGTGTGAGCTTTTACCTTCCCAGTAAATGGGGGACATTCTCCTTCTGAGTCGGAGCGACCCACCAGCCCGATGTAAGCTTCCTCATCATCACTGGAGTCTGAGGAATCAGACTCACTCAGTGTCTTTGGCCTTTTGGCGATGTAGCTCCGCTCTTTCTTCTTATCTCTAGAGGATTTGTGCTCCTCTCCTTTCCCTTTTTCTCTCTTGCCTTGGTAGCAGTCGGCCACGACGTGTCCTGGCTTATTGCATCCAAAACAAATAATGTCAGAGGAGCGATGTTTGTTCGGTTTAGAAGCATACCTGTCAGAAGAGTAATTTTTCTTCTGATTCCTGGAGTAGGAGCCGTCTTTCTTTCTTTGATTCCTCATCTTGAGGAACTTCTTGAATTATCGGGTGATGAGGGAGAAATCCTCCTCCGACAGCTCTGAGCTGGAGGAGCATGGCTCAGAGTCCTCCTCCTCATCCTTTTTCCTGGCACGGTATGAAACCGCACCCTTACCTTTTCTGGAGTGACTGGATTTTAGAGTCACAGTCTTTTCTTTAGCAGCAGCCTTCTCTGCTTCTTCTACTTTCCTGGTGTTCAGTTGAAGCTCATAGGACATCAGCTTCCCAAACAGAATTTGCGGGTCTGTTTCAGCTAGTCTGCCAAACTCTCGGATGGCGCAGATCTTTGTGTCCCATTCCTTAGTAAGGGACCTAAGGAATTTATCATTAAGTTCACCATCAGTGAACGCTCGTCCATATCCTTTGAGGGCATTGACAATCTTGAGAAAGTTCTCGAAGGTGACTCCGATCTCTTCCTTAGGCCCTTGTCTGAAGGCCTGATATTTCTGGTTCAAAAGGGATCTCCGATCATCCCTCACTTCATTAGTGCCCTCCATTAGGATAATCAGGCAGTGCCAGATCTCCTTTGCTGTCCTACAATTGCAGAAGTTCTGCCTCATTGAGTCATCGACTGCGCTGACCAGAATGTTCTGCGCCTTCTTGTCAAGTCCCACCAGCACCATCTCATCCTTGTCCATTTCAGAAATTTTCTTTGGCACTTTCTTGGTAGGATCTATGGTGGAGACCTTAGTGGGGACATAAGGTCCCTCCTCCACGATCATGAAGAGTCGAGGATCAACTGCTTCCATGTAGAACCTGATCCTTTCCTTCCAGATAGGAAAGTTGAGCCTGGTGCACACTGGGATCTTGCCTGTGAACTTGAGCCCGTCCATAGTAGATGTTTGCCTTCTTCTTGACAATAGCGGCAGGATTCTACTCAAGGCGTTAACCTTTTTGATGAGTAACCTCCCTCTGATACCACTTGAAAGTCCACGTAGTGTCAACTATCTTCACCTATGGGGGGGGGGGGGGGGGGGGAATAGGTGACGTGCAGCGTTTTTGCGAAATTTAAAATTGTACCTGCACAAGAAAACAAGACAGTACAACAAAGAAAGTACACACGTAATTTATAGTGGTTCCCTGATTTGGGTACATCCACTTTCCCCCTTCGACCTATCTCCCAACAAGGGACGACTCGGTCACTTCACCAACAGGATTGAAATCCAATCCTTGCACTATCGGAAGGAACCCTTCCACACGTAGGAGACAACACTCCCACAACACGGGTTGCACCCAACCCTTACAACTCGGAACCAACGTTCCTTTACAACAAAAATAAACTAGAATGTACAAGAAATACAAACTATTTTCGGAGACTAAGGTGTCCCTCTTTGTTTGATGACGTGTTCTAGAAGTCACGAAGAGTCCACAACCCTAGATCTCACTTGGAGAGAATCTCCCCGAAACCGGCGGTGGCTAGACGGGCGGCGGCTTGGTTCTCGGGATCGGCGGCGACAACGGTGTGCGGCTGCTGTACTTTGGAGATTCAAACTTCATAGCAAAGCCAGCAAGGTCTACCAACGGTCAAACTAGGATCGATCGTCTCGATCGATTCGGACGGGGAAGGTTTTCCCGATCAACAAATCAAGAGACAAAGGATCTCTGGTTAGACGCGTGAGATGCTAAGCTTGGCTAAGCTTCTGTCTCCGGAAGATCTAGAAGAATCACGATCACATCCGGCGATCGACTTGCACGAGCGGCGACGACGGCGGAGCAGGTATCACGATCTAGGTCACGGTCGGCGGCTCGTGTATTACTTTCTGTGTATCTCTTCTGTTCAAAAAATACGCGTGTATTTATACACAAGTATACTCCTTAATGACCGTTGTGGGTCCCACCAGAAGAAACCCTAATTCCGGTTCAAAACAGTGCCAGCGGCAGAGTCCGGTCCAGCGGTTTCCAGAAAATTGTCCAAGTCAGATTTGGTGAGAATCGAAGGAGATTCTCACGAGTCGGCGAGAATCAGCCGGTGATTCTCGACGATTCGGCGAGAATCACTAGTGATTCTCGCCGAATCACTTGATGATTCTCGCCGAATCACTTGATGATTCTCGACGAATATGACTTAGCGTCAGATTTGCACGCTTTAATGTAGCCGGAAAGAAACGGCGAGAATCAGCCAGTGATTCTCGACGAATCGGCGTAGTGATTCTCACCGAATCGGCGAGAATCACTTGGTGATTCCCGTCGATTATCACTTAGACGATTTTTCGTCTTTCCGCCCAAAAGCTGCTCTTTGACCCATCCTTGCTCCTTGTCTGCTCTTGCATAATCACAGCCCTGTACTTGACAGTAAGTACACTCCAATAGAGAGAGTACACGTAGGCCAACACACTGATCTGCTCAACGAAGGATTACGTCGTGCAGACCCGTGTATATTGACCTACTGCACCCTGACATTGGTGTGCACTTAGCGTGGAATAACTGCAAGCACAACTTGAAATATTTTGTCAAATACAATGTCTATTTACCTTAGCTTGTTCAGGGGCTTCTTCAAATCAGGTACGTTGTGGATACAATACCCAACATAATTTAACTTGTAAAAAAATTGAATGTTGGCCACTGATGATTTTAGGATGATATCTATTGTTAGGAATTTAATTAGAAATTTTTGAAGTATATTCATAATACTTGATTCACAATTATGCCCTTGGTAGATTTTTGTATTGAATTTATTTAGAATTAAATATTCTGTGAAAAATCACGAAAGTTGGCCAGTGAATATTTAGGACTGTAGTAGTGTAATATATTTAACTCAATTTATTTGGATGATAATTTCAAGTAGTTGACTCACAAATCTTGAAATATGAGGATTTACTGCTAAAATAATTTTGGGACACTTAAATGTTTGTAGAAAATGTCAAATTTGGAAATTGTCACTTATTAGACATATGGAATATTATCATGAATTTTTGAAACATTAATCATGTCTAAAATATATACTTCATGATCAACTTGACATTATTTGGCTCCCTTAAGAAATTATTTAAATAGAATATTAATTGAGGAAAATACAATATTCTGGAATTAAATCATTTATGTCATGATAGGACTCCAGTAATAACCTAGGTCATTCGGATGAAAACTTGAAGGACATCCTATCATGAACATCATTTAGTATAGGTTGGTCTGCAAATAGTAATTTGGGGAAAGTTGTATTAGGATAAGAGTTGGAATAGTGTAGAGTTAGTCGTGTTGAATTGTTTGAATGAAAGTAGATGAGTCACCATAGAAAGTTCTAAGGTGTGGTGGGAATCGAGTTGATGTGTGTTAGAAGGTACGCGAGTTCGACGAAAGATCGTCGTTCCCGCAAGAGTGAATGGTCTAACTACCCTAGGATAGCCTATCGCAATATGAGAAGGTAATGTGTAAGGGAATCAACCAATAATAATAATAAGTACCTTGTGAAAGGGAACGTTGGGCGTAATCCCAACATAGTTCCTAGTGCCCCTTGAGAGCCCTTCACAGGGAATACCGGGGGCAGTCCTGGGTTAATGTAAACTGAACTAACAAGCTGAAAAGAGAAACTTAGTAATTACGGATTGCACATTTCACGAACACAGATAGCCCAAGAAGAAGAATTGGAAGCTTCGGCTTGGATGCTAAGAGACGGACGTTTTGGTCCGGTGAGCTTTGGCTCGGTTGATATTTGTGACGGACGGGATGGTCCGGGGAGCTTTGCCTCGGTTGATATTTGTGACGGAGGGGATGGTCCGGGGAGCTTTGGCTCGGTACTGATACAGTAATTATTGCATGTGCATGAAAGGAAAGAAAATTATGTGGTGGGTCTTCGGTATGGGTTAGTCGTTGCACCGACGCCACTACGATGACTCGGCAGGTGTGGTTTGACACTTCGCCAAAGTTAAGTCTGGCAGTCCAGTCGGCAAGAGTACGCGGTAGTACACTTAGTGCACCAAGCGTTGAGGCATACGATAGGTCAGACTGGTAGTGCTATTACTGGTTTTGAGGTGGGCGAGGCCCAACCCACTGCTTTCGTCTGCCACTACGGAGGTATCCTGGGAGGTAACAGTTCCAAAAGGGGGAACTAAAGGTCTGTGTGCACAGAGTCGGGTGTGTGTGTTGCACTTGCATGTCCATCATACCCACTTGCATGTCATAGCATAATCGATTCATTTAAACCTGACATCTATTATATAATTGGTATGGCACGCTTATACAATAGGCCCTGCAAAACGACCCCTTGGTCTATAAGCTTGTGTGGGCAAGTTTATAAATTAAGGTTATTTCAATATATATATACTGCTTGTGATAACCGACACCCCAACGTATAAAGTGGTATGAGACATTTTATACGATGGGAGCCTTGTAGAAGATCCCTTGGCTTATGTGTACTCACATAAGTGAAGGTTAAATTCTTTTCTTACTTTACCTATTACAACATGATTATAAATTGCTAGCTAGGTCCCCCTGTCACCTATTTTTGATTACTCTCCACTTTCATGTCCTTTCCTTTCTTCCTCCCCGCTCGGTGCCTAGGAGCATGGCGGAAGGGGTGGGGGACGGCAGTGCTTAGTGTTTTAGACTAATGGTTTTCGAACCACATCATATTAGGGGATCGTGGAGCCCAGCATGGAGGAGCAGTCCAGGAGACCGGTGCGATTGGAGACAGGGCAGTCAAGCTCAGGAGTACAGCCAGCTGGGACCGTGAGTTCCGACTTCTAGTAGTTGTTTTATTCTGCTTCCGCATGAGAGATCTGTAGTGAGGATATTGTTGTACCGGGCTTAAGCCCTTTATTTCTGTACTCTTTTACTATTCAGTGGACACTCCCTTCGTGGATTTTATTTATATATGTGTGTGATTAGCTGTGGCCTTATCTTCTCTTGCACTGCTACTTTTGTGATCGAAAAGGCCGACAGAATCGGCGTTTTGTGGTGACGATCTTCCCGGGCCCGAAGGTGTCACCGCAAAGCGGCGATTCTGGGCATAAGACCCCGGTGTTTTAAAAAGAAAAAAAGGGGGTCTTACAAGTGGTATCAGAGCAAACCTCGATCGAAAAGTAACAGTCCACAACCCCTGGGTCACCCCCGCGCGAGTTTAGTTTGGGGACAAACTAAGCAGTGGAAGCTGTGGTGTGCCCATGTGGGGATAACATATATAATTGTCCATTTTAGTTAAGGTTAAAAAACGTTCTGACGATAAATTTTGTGGCATAGCCTCCAGCACTGCCTACACCACTGGGTGGAACCCCGCAGATTCCGGAAGTTGCACCACCGCCGCTAGTTCCCACTCCTTTCCTACAGTCTGACATGGGACAGACTCTGACGGCTATCTTGGAAGCCTTCAGGAACCAACAGGCCCCGGCTCTGCAGCCTATTCCGGGAGTCAACTGGCTCAGCATCTTTTGAGGACTCTCTCCCCCGTCCTATTTGGGGACAGAGTCAGTAGTTCGGACAAAGGAATGGCTAGACATCATGGAGGAGATGCTGACAGGGATACAGAGTCCTTGGGAGGAAAGGGTGCCACTGGTTATTTCTTGCTTGGAGTCTCATGCCAAGTGGTGGTGGAAGACAGCTCTGGAGACTACCTTTGCTGATAGGGAGGCTGCCGGGGTGACGTGGGAAGAGTTCAGGCCCATGCTGTTGGAGCACTTTGTTCCGCAGTCGGCCCAAGATGAGCTGGAGGACCGCTTCTTGCAGTTGAAGCAAGGTTCCAGGACGGTGGCGGAGTACCATCGAGAGTTCAACCATCTGGCCCGTTTTGCAGACTCTTACGAGCTAGATGAGGCAGCGTACACCAAGAGGTTCCACAAAGGTTTACGGGAAGACATGAGGGATGCCCTTCTTTTCGTTTCGGACGGGCCTATCACTTGTATTCTGGAGATGGCAAAAAGGTTAGAGGCAGATTGACTCACCACTAGAGGCCGGAAGCGGCCAATGGAGGATCAGAGTCGGGGAGCCCAGAACGATCAGCGGCGAGGTCGTGTGCCAGATGTATGAAAGGTGGAGGATCAGCCTCGACAGGAGGTGAGGCAGGAGCTGAGGGAGCAGGTGACGCTGGCAACTCAGCCTATTCCGATGCGAGATGTGCAAAGACCGGGAGGTGGGTCTTACACTCCGCCGGAACGTTACCACTGCCATCAGGTGGGGCACATCAAGAGAAACTGTCCCGTGAGAGGGATGCCTCCACCAGCACCGCAGATTGCCCCACCGAATCAGCATTATGGAGGCCGAGGACGTGGCCAAGGATGCGGATATCAGGGTAGAGACCGCAGGCCGGAAGGACAGCAGATTTATGCACTGGACCTGGCTCAACCCAGGAACCCGGAGCAAGTGATTACATGTACGACCAAAAAGTTTTCTTTTTTACTTAAGTTCTTTCCTTCCTAGAAAAGTAGTTTCATGAACTTGAATTATTAAGACTAGGCAGGAAAACCGGAAATAGAACTCTAAGTAAATTTACAATCTCAGGCATCGTCTTCATTTGCGGCAAGCCCGCACACACTCTCTTCGACACGGGTGCTTCGCACTCGTTTGTGGCGGAGACCTTTATCCAAGGGTTAGAAGGCGCGGAGAGGATCACAGCCAAGACGTTATGGATACGGCTACCCGACGGGTCGGAGCTATTCGCATCATCACATTACAATCTGGAGGCATGGATAGGCGGAAAACCCTTCGAAGCTTTAGCGACAATTCTGTTGCTGCCTGATTTTGATCTGATTCTGGGTATGACATGGCTCCATTGGAACCATGCCTAGATTGACTGCTTGGCCAAGAGGATTACCCTGAGATATGGGGACTCGTTCGTCGTGATGGAAGGTATTAGACCTGCCTCCCATATATTCTTATCGTCTATTCAGGCCGTCAAGGCCCACATGCAGGGGGACGAAATTTATCAGATTCTCTTCGAGATGGCGGAGGTCAAGGGATCTGTATCCGACGTTCCCGTGGTGCGAGATTTTGCGAACGTCTTCCCGGAGAAACTACCATGGCTACCCCCGCACAGAGAGCAGGATTTCCAGATAGTGCTCATGCCAGGGGCTAAGCCGGTATCCAGAGCTCCCTACCGCATGGCCCCAAGGGAGCTGACAGAGTTCCGGAGTCAGCTGTAGGAGTTGGTGGAAGCCGGGTTTGTCCGGCCGAGCTCTTCGCCATGGGGAGCCCCAGTGTTGTTTGTCAAGAAGAAAGACGGAACACTCAGGTTGTGTATCGATTACCGGGCATTGAACCAGCTAACAATCAGGAATACCTATCCTCTGCCAAGGATAGACGAGCTGTTCGACCAATTGGAGGGAGCCCACTTCTTCTCGAAGTTGGACTTGCGATCGGGTTATTATCAGTTGAAGATCCGAGAGGAGGATATACAGAAGACTGTTTTTAACAGCATGTATGGACTCTACGAGTTTACCGTGATGCCCTTCGGGCTCACGAATGCGCCGTCAGCATTCATGACTCTCATGAACCGAGTCTTCGAGACATATCTAGATGTGTTTGTCATTGTTTTAATCGATGACATCTCATTTACTCAAGGACCGAGGAGTAGCACGCGAGGCATCTGACGCTGACCTTGGAGAAGCTACGGGAACATCAGTCATATGCCAAATTCAGCAAATGCCAGTTCTGGCTGAAGGAGGTGGCCTTCCTTGGACACGTTATTAGTAGAGCAGGGTTGGTAGTAGATCCGGCCAAGATTCAGGCAGTCCGAGATTGGGCACAGTTGAAGATAGCTATGGACGTACGGAGCTTCCTAGGACTTGCCGGCTACTACCCGAAGTTCGTAGAGGGTTTTTCTAGACTTGCCCTCCCACTTACCTCTCTGACGAGGAAGGATATACCGTTTGTTTGGACACCTCAGTGCGAGTCGGCATTCCAAGAGCTGAAAAGTCAACTCACTTCGGCTCTGATACTTGCCCTCCCCTCGGGGAGAGAAGGATTTCAGGTTTATGTGTATGCCTCCTACCACGGCATGGGAGCAGTTTTGATGCAAAAGGGACATGTGATCGCTTATGCCTCCCGCCAGCTGAAGAAACATGAGCAGAACTACCCAGTTCACGATTTGGAGATGGGAGCGGTAATATTTGCATTGAAGGTCTGGCGGCACTACCTCTATGGTGTCCACTGCGATATATTTTCGGATCATAAAAATCTGAAATATGTGGATACGCAGAAGGAACTGAATATCCGACAACGCAGATGGGTGGAGTTTCTAGAGGACTATCAGTACGAGATGCACTACCATCTGGGTAAGGCAAACGTGGTGGCCGATGCACTGAGATGGAGAGCTTCCACTTCTGGAGTAGGGCCCCAGCTTATGTCCATTGAGCTACTACGGAGTTTTGAAGAGATACATATCACTCTGGTATCGTCTGATGACCCTGAGCGGTACAAGGAGTACCTGGCTACAACGAGCACCACCTATGATATACATGACAGAGTCAGAGATTGGCAGAGGCGGGATGCCAAACTATAGCCGATTTTTCGGGCCTTGGAGGCAGGCTCAGCTGGAGACTACACGAGACGAGATGATCTGATATGTTTTAGAGGTCGGACTTACATACTGGATGGAGGCCAGATTCGGGAGGACATCATGGCCGAGGCTTATCATAGCAGATATTCTATACATGCCGGGATCACTAAGATGACGACAGATTTGAAGAAGACTCTATACTGGCCGGGAATGAAGAAGGACATGGCATACTTTGTGACCCACTGTGAGGCATACCAGTTAGTGAAGGCAGAGTGCAGACATCCCACTGGTTTATTGGAGCCACTCCCGGTGCCGGAGTGGAAATTTGAGGATATCGCAATGGACTTCATCCATTGCCTCCCTCGATCACGGGCAGGAAATGATTCTATCTGGGTAATCGTTGACCGACTGACGAAGGTGGCTAGGTTCATCCCGATCAGGAAAGAGGATGCTGTCAGAGTACTGGCACGGAGGTTCATAGAGCAGTTTGTGCGATATCATGGGGTTCCCAAGACGATCGTGTCAGATCGAGATGGATGATTCACGTCCAAGGAGTGGAGGACAGTACATGTATACTTGTGTACTTGACTGACTTTCAGTACGACCTTCCACCCCCAGACAGATGGGCAAACAGAGCGCACCAACCGGACACTGGAGGACCTTCTGAGACTGTGTATTGTGGACCGTGTAGAGCCCTGGGAGAGGATGTTGCCCCTAGTGGAGTTTTCGTACAATAACAGTCATCAGTCTAGTATACGGATGGCTCCGTATGAGGCATTGTATGGGCGAAAGTGTAGGACTCCATTGTCTTGGATACAAGACGAGGATCCGAAGACTATGGGCACGGACTCTATCGAGGATACTGAGGCACAGGTACGGCTGATACGGGATAGAATGCTGGAGGCGCAGAGCAGGCAGGCGAAATATTATGACACTTGGCATCGCCTAGTGGATTTTCAGGTAGGGGATCAGGTGTTCTTGAAGATCCAGCCGATGCATGGGGTTTTGTTGGGTACATTGGTCTAAATGTACCTGATTTGAAGAAGCCTCTCCCAACTCAATGATATACATCAAAATGTATTTGATGTATTTTGAGTTACATGTGCAGGTTAAGTATTTGCAGGAAATGATGAAAAAGTTTCTAAGTCCATGTGTCGACACCCAGAGGGAAAGTGTCGACACTTAAGAAGACTTGTGTCGACACCCAGGCAAGCAGTGACGACACTTGGAGTCATTGTGTCGACACCAGGGATGCTGAGTCGACACAAGACAGAAAGTGTCGACACAAGGAGCTGTGTCGACACTCAGTGAAGAAAAGACTGTGAAGTTGTGTCGACACTTAACAGTTGTGTCGACACCCAGTGAAGCTGTGTCTACATCAGAAAGTGTCGACACTTGGAGGCTGTGTCGACACTCAGCAAAAGTCAGCAGAGACTAAGTACAAGTGTCGACACCCAGAACAATGTGTCGACACTCAACACAAGAGTCAACACTTGAAGTAAGTGTCGACACCCAGAACAATGTGTCGACACTTAGCAGAAGAGTCAACACTGGAAGTAAGTGTCGACACACAGAACAATGTGTCGACACTTAGCTGAAGACTCAACACTTGAAGAAAGTGTCGACACAAGGAGCTGTGTCGACACTTAGCAAAGAACAGCAAAGTTCAAGAATATTCTAAGTACAAGTGTCGACACTAAGGGAATGTGTCGACACTCAGCCAGAGTCTCGACTGAAGAAGAAAGTGTCGACACCCAAAGCAATGTGTCGACACTCAACAAGTATCAACATGGAGATGTGTCGACACCAAGAAGCAGTGTCGACACTTGACAGATACAACACATGAAGATGTGTCGACACAAAGGAGATGTGTCGACACTTAGAAGAATTCAGCAAAATTCTGAAGAACAAGTACTTGTGTCGACACTAAATTTCAGTGTCGACACATGAAGAAGAAGCAGTGTCGAGATAAAGAATCAACAACACAAGGAGTTGTGTCGACACCTTGTAGACTAGTGTCGACACTTAGACAACATGTGTCGACACTTGGTCTATAAGTGTCGACACTTGAAGACAGATAGTCTCGACACTTCTAGACAGTTACAGAATTTTCAAGAACTGACTGGATGACTTGACAGCTGCCATTCCAGCCGGTCTACAGCACCTGTCAGAGTTGTCAGAATTCAGTTATGGACCGGACCAGCCGGCTACCATGAAGAAGGCCTATAAATAGGCTTATACTGTCTACAAAAGAGATTGATCAAAAAGTTGTTGAAGTTGTCAAAGTTCAAATTATTAATCAAGTATTCAACAAAGAAGATCTAGCTATTCCGTGAAGATTCAAGTGCAGATCTAAGAAGTTGGAGAGAGAGAGCTCCATCCAAGAAATCAGCTGTTGGAACCCAGCTGAGAAAAAGGATTCAGATTGGTCTAAATCTTAAGAAGCAGAGATCAAGGATCAACTGCAGAAGGAGTCAATCTTATTGAGTTCTACTTTCAAGAAGCTTTGAAGAAAGCTAAGTCAGATTGAGTCCAGCTGAGTTCTTCCAAGAACTCATCAAGAATCTCACAACTTATCTCTCTTTCTTCTAAGTTGTTGAGTTTAGTCTTTTTGTATTCATTATAACTTGTAGGATCCTTTTGGATCTGAGATTGTAAGCCTGCAATTATAAAGGCTGAGGGTAGGAGAGTGAAATCTCTGAGTGTAGGCCTTGGTGGCTGAGTGTAGGCCTTGGTGGCTGAGTGTAGGCCTTGGTGGCTAAGTGTAGGCCTTTGTGGCTGAGTGTAGGCCTTTGTGGCTGAGTGTAGGCTTTGTGGAAAAGCTGAGTTGTAGGGCCTTGGGCCTGAGGTGTAGGAACCAGTTTGGGTTCTGAGATAGTGAAGGAGTTTGGCCGAATCTAGTACACTGCTAGATAGGCGAAGGGGGAAAGTGGATGTACCCAAAGCTTGGGGAACCACTATAAAACTCTGTGTCTTCTGTGTGCTGTGATTTGCTGTGAATGCTGTGTGATTGCTGTGCATAAGTAGATTAGATTCTGTGTTAAAAACTGATTGCTGCCATTAAAGTTTAAAAAGAATTTGGTCACCTATTCACCCCCCCTCTAGGTGTTTAGGTACTATATCTTTCAAGTGGTATCAAAGCGAGGTTCCTCAAAAAGGACTAACAGTCTGAGGAGATCCTGATTGGCAGTTTCAGTCTAAGTCAAATTCCAGATTCAAGAAAATCAAGAACCATGGGTTCCACAGATAATCACAAGGAATTGGGATCCATGAAATTACCTATATGCAGAAAGGAAATCTTTGGGATCTGGAAGGAAAGGGTAAGGCTGTTTATGGAGGCCTCAGACCCTAGAATTTACATCACAGTAAAGGAAGGGCCATATGTTCCCATGAAGGTGTCAGTCCTAGATGCTAATCAGAGAACACCAAAGGATTTCTCTGAAATGACAAAGGATGAGATTGTCCTAGCCACCATGGACAAAAGGGCTCAAAACATTATAGTGAGTGCCATAGATGATGCAACTTTTTAGAATCTTATACACTGTAAGACAGCCAAAGAGATGTGGGATACCATTATTGTGTATATGGAAGGATCTGAAGAAGTTAGGCAAGATAGAAAATCCTTGCTAAATCAAGAGTATGAAAGTTTTAGACAAGGAAAGGGTGATAGCATAACTGAGTGCTATAAGAAGTTCTATAGGATAGTGAATGAACTCATGTCTTATGGAAGAGAGTTCAGTAATTATGAACTCAATGACAAGTTTTTAAGGTCCCTAACTAAAGATTGGGACACCAAGATCTGTGTCATTAGAGAAATGGCTAAGTTGGGAGAAATTCCTCCACCTACACTGTTTGGCAAATTGTTGTCATATGAAATGCAGTTGACAGTGAGGAAAGAAGAGGAGAAATCAACAAGAAATGAACATAAGGAAAGAACAGTAGCTTTTAAGACAGAAGCCCCCAGAAAGTACAGAGGAAAGTCACCAACTCCACCTCCAAAGGTTGCTGAATCAGAGTCAGATGAGTCTGCCAGCACAAAGTCTGAAAGCAGTGAAAGTGATGAAGACTTTGCTGCCTTCACTAGACATTTTCAGAAGTTCTTGAAGAAGAAACAGTGGAGGTCAAGGTCTTCTACTTCACAGGGAAAAGAAGACTTATATCAGAATAAAAAGGCTTCAAAGAAGGACAGGAAGAGGACTAAATCTAGTAAGGCAACTGTTTCAAAAATAGTGTGCTATTGCTGCAATAGACAAGGCCATGTTATTGCAGATTGTCCAGAAAAGATAAAGGAGTCTGGTGACAGGAAGAAGACTCATTTCAAAGGCAAGAAAGAGAAGTCTTTTGTTGCCAAAAATGAGAAGACTCTGTCAGATATTTCTTCTTCAGAAACTGAGTCAGATGCTGAGGCATACATAGGGCTGTTTGCTGAAGAAGAAGAAGAAGAATTCATGCAGATTATGAATTCTATTTATGAACAAGAAGACTGTCAGTGCCAAGGACTAATGGCATTGACTGAAAGTGACAAAATCCTGGAGCAGCCAGGACCCAGTAAGGTACAAAGTTCAACTTCCAGTTCAGTTTCTTGTATCAGTACAGATTCAGATTCATCATCATAAAGTGATGAGAGTGCATCTGAGTCTGAAGCAGATATTCATCAGTTGATAGATGAATACAAGGTTCTGTTGCAAGCTTACAAGAAGAGCAAGACCCTAGCCAAAAGTCAGGCAAAGGAAATTGCTATTCTTAAAGCTGCTGCAACTGATTTTGAGAAGTCTTTTGATCAAAAACTTAATGAGATAGCCAGATTGAAGCACATAACTGTGATTCAAATGGGAACTATATCATTTAAGAATGATCAAATCAAGAGTCTGGAGATTAATCTTCAGAAGGAAAAGGACTTAGTTGCTAGGTTTTCTAAACCTAAGTCAGTTCTACCTTTAATTGATGAATTTGTTCATCACAAAGGCAAGGCTGGACTGGGTTTTACAAGACCTGCAAGGACTGTTCAGTCCAAGTCCAAGTCCAAGGCCAAAGCCCCAACACTCAATACGTCAGGTGTAGATAAGACAGCAAAGACTGTACCTAAGCAAAGGTACAATAAGTTTGAATGTTGGTGCTGTGGCAAGGTTGACCATTTTGCAATGGACTGTTGGCACAATGCTAGTGCCAAAGTGAGTAGCAATCTGCCTGTAGGAAAGCCTGCAGGTAGCTTTATCAAGATGCAAACTAATAAATATCAAGGACCCAAGAATACTTTGGGTTTTAAGGTTCATTAATCTGTTTTGCAGGTGAGTCCAAGTTACCATGCCCCAATATGGTACTTGGACAGTGGATGTTCCAGACATATGACTGGAATAAAGGGATTACTAAGGGACTACATTCCAATCAAAGATGGTCCAAAGGTCACCTTTGGTGGTTCTGAAAAAGGAATCATCAAAGGGTTTGGTAACATTTCTAGTAACTTAGTTACCATTACTCAAGTGCCTTATGTTAAAGGGTTGAAACACAACCTAATAAGTATAAGTCAATTAAGTGATGTGGGGTATGACATCTCATTTGTTAAGAATGGTTGTCATATCAAGAGGTCAACTGATCAAGAGATCATTTTGACTGGCTATAGGAGGAGGAATGTCTACTGCCTAGACATTATGTGTGAGACCAATGGTTCTCAAGTGTGTCTTGTAGCTGATGAGACAGTCTCTCATTGTGTCAAATGGCAAAAGAGGCTTGCCCATCTAAACTACAAGACAATTGGAAAACTCTTTAGCAAAGAGTTAGTGAGGAATGGTCCTCAAGTTAAGTGTGTTAAAGATGGTATTTGCTCAGCTTGTCAAAAGGGCAAGCAGACTAGATCCACCTTTAGAAGCATAGAAAACAAAGATGCTGTGAGGTGTTTATACCTCTTGCATATGGATCTCTTTGGTCCAATGCCAGTTCACAGCCTAGGTAGGAAGGTCTATACCTTTGTAGTTGTAGATGACTACTCAAGGTTCTCCTGAGTGTTCTTCTTAAGACAGAAATCAGAAACACCTAATGTCTTCTATAGCTTTGTCAAGCAAATTTAGAATGAACTAAATAGTACAGTGGTCAAAATAAGAAGTGACCATGGTACTGAGTTTCAGTCTGATAGCATGACAAAACTATGTGAAGACTTTGGGATATTTCAAGAGTTTTCTTCACCTAGAACACCTCAGCAAAATGGCATTGCTGAGAGGAAGAATAGAACCTTGATTGAGGCAGGTAGAAACCTATTAAGTGATACATCACTACCAGAATATTTCTGGGCTGAAGCAGTCAATACTGCATGTCATGTTATTAATAGGGCTACCATAACTAAAGGCCTCAACAAGACCCCCTATGAGGTTGTGAAAGGCAGGAAACCAAACCTATCCTACTTCAGGATCTTTGGTTGCAAATGCTTCATACTTAACAATGGAAAGTCTTACTTAACTAAGTTTGCTGCCAAGTCCCAAGAGGGAATTTTTGTTAGGTACAGCAACAATAGTAAGGCTTATAGAGTCTACAACTTGTCTACAAAAGTTGTAGAAGAGACTGTACATGTAGTATTTGATGAAACTAGGCTTATTAATAATGAGTTGTCTAGTAGTGTATGCAGCCCCACAGGTTTAACAAAGAAGATGGACAAGCTCACTCTAGAAGAAGAATCTACTGCAAGACAGCAAGTAGAAGACAATGGCTGTTGTCCAGGGGGAGAACTACATGTACCAAATACAGAAGAAGTACAAGGAGTACAGCAAGATGATGAAACTGAAGAGGTTCAACCAGAAGTCAGGATGCCTCCAGCCAATAGGCATCTTAGAGATCATCCAGTAGAGCATATTATTGGAGATCCAAGACAAGGGGTACAAACAAGGAGCAGAAACCTGAATGCAGCAGTCTACTCCAGCTTTCTATCCCAAGTTGAACCTAAGAAGTTTGAAGAAGCCATTCTAGATCCACAATGGACTGAAGCAATGCAAGAAGAGCTGAATCAGTTCAAGAGGTGCAAGGTCTGGGAACTGGTTCCTAAACCTAAAGACCACAATATAATAGGAACCAAGTGGATCTACAGGAATAAGTTGGATGAACAAGGTGTCATCATTAAGAATAAAGCAAGACTAGTTGCTAAAGGATATAGGCAGGAAGAAGGTATTGATTTTGATCAAACCTTTTCTCCAGTAGCCAGACTGGAAGCCATAAGGATGTTCCTGGCCTATACAACTTTTCAAGGATTCAAAGTTTACCAAATGGATGTCAAGTCAGCATTTCTAAATGGTAATCTTAAAGAAGAAGTCTATGTGGAACAACCCTCAGGTTTTGTTGATTCAACTCTACCTAATCATGTCTATAGACTTAGGAAAGATTTATATGGGTTAAAGCAAGCCCCTAGGGCTTGGTATGAAACCCTATCTAGTTTCCTCATTGAGAACAAGTTCTCAAGGGGGAAAATAGATAAGACTCTATTCCTTAGGGAATTTAGAGGCAAAGTAATACTAGTCCAAATATATGTAGATGACATTATATTTGGGTCTACTGAAAGTAGCCTTTGCAAAACGTTTGCAAAACTAATGCAAAGTCAATTTGAGATGAGTAGTATGGGAGAGCTGAAGTTTTTCTTGGGTCTCCAAGTAAGACAGACTGAGAGTGGTTTATCCATTTGCCAGTCCAAGTTCACCCTAGAACTCATAAGGAAGTATGGTATGGATTCATCCAACACCATGAAGACTCCTATGGGGTCAAGTATGTCTCTTAGCAAGGATGATGCAGGGAAACCTGTAGATGAAACCTTGTATAGAGGGATAGTTGGCTCACTATTATACTTGACTGCAAGTAGACCAGATATCATGTATGCTACATGTGTCTGTGCTAGGTATCAAGCCTGCCCTAAAGAGTCTCATTTGACTGCAGTCAAAAGGATATTGAGATATCTAAAGGGCACTCCTTATCTAGGCCTCTGGTACCCTAGGAATGGGGATTTTGAACTAACAGATTATTCAGATGCAGACTTTGCAGGATGCAAAGAAGATAGAAAAAGCACTACTGGAACCTGTCAATTCCTAGGTGGGAGACTAATTTCATGGAGTAGCAAAAAGCAAACAAGTGTGGCTATCTCCACTGCAGAGTTAGAGTATGTGGCTGCAGGAAGTTGCTGTGCTCAACTTCTTTGGATACAACATCAGCTAAAGGACTATGGATTTCAGGTAAGTAGAACTCCACTCTTTTGTGATTCTACTAGTGCTATTTCAATAGCTAATAATCCTGTATCCCATAGTAGAACAAAACATATTGAAATTAAATATCATTTTCTTAGGGAGCATGTAGAAAGAGAAGATATTTTACTTGAATATGTTAAAACAGATGAACAACTAGCTGATATGTATACTAAGCCCCTAGAAGAAGCTATGTTCAATAGGTTTAAGATTGAACTAGGAATGATAAACTTAGAGTAAGTTTATAGTATTGAAATTGGCTAAGTAAAAAGGTGTCGACACATAGAGATTTCTGTGTCGACACAGAATAGTGGTGTCGACACTTCAGGAAAAAGGTGTCGACACATCAAGAAAATTGGTGTCGACACTTCAGAATATTAGTGTCGACACATGACAAGTAGGTGTCGACACAACCAAGGTGGTGTCGACACTTAGTGTTTACTCAATATTTTCTAAGTAAAGTCTCGACTAAATGTCGAGCTAAGTGGTGTCGACACATAACCAAGTGTCGACACATAAAATCTGTTAACTAAACTTGTGTCGACACATATGTGTCGAGACATTATAAGTCAGTGTCGACACTTATTGCCAGTGTCGACACAATTTAAGTTAGCTGTCCCGCCTGTTCATCTTCAAAATTAGAAAGGTATAAATAGGGTTTTGTCTTAGTTTGTCGACACGCTTTCAAAGTTTCGAGATAAACTTCTCTGTCGACACCTCTCTTTTCTCAAGACAAATTCTACAAACTCTAATGGCGCCAAAGCTTGAGGAGAATGTCAACAAAGGATACGAGCTGGTGCGCGGTGCTTTTGAGGATGCCGATCAAGAAATTAAGGCTGTCGTAACCCTAGTAGTCGATTCAGGATTAGAATATCTTGTTTCTGAACCTACTAAAATCTGGAAGAAAGAGGTACTAGAATTTCTCAGTGGAGCTAAGATAGACGAAACTGGATTCAAAATCAAATCCAGGGTTCATGGTGAGAAGGTGAAGGTGTCACCTAAAAGTCTGAGGAAGATTCTACAGCAACCAAGAATTAAAGAGGAAGATGAGGTTACAGCTACAAAGACCAGGGAAGCTCTAACCTGGTGTGGACTGGATCCTAAGATGAAGCTTGGATCAGTGTTTCTTAGAAAAGGCATAAACAATTAAGGGAAATTCTTCTCAGAGATTGTTGGCAAAGTCATACTCAGCAAGCCAGGAGGGCATGACAGAGTGTCTGCCCATATGTTTAGTATAATGACAAGGATAATCTTCACTCTAAAAACTGACTGGTCTATGGTAGTTTATGAGAAGATTAAAGAAAGCTTGAAGAAGCCCAACCTGGGCTGGATTTTAAGTCTTTACCTTGCTGGTGTAATACCTGAAGTTATGAGTACAGCTGCTGGAAGAAAAATAAATCATATGAGAAAAATGGACATGAGGTTGTTCTCTAGATGGGACAGGGTGTTGTCTAAAGAGCTGCCAACCCCTGAGAAGATAGTTTCTGAGAAGGTATCACCTCCAAAGAAGAAAAGGAAAATTGCCCCAGTGTCTCAAGAGTCCACTAGCAGCTCAGACAGTGAAGAACAAGTTATCTTCACTCCAGATGAAAATGAGGAAGAGCCTGCTGTGAAATCTCCTGCTCCTCAAGATGATGCTGAGATCCATGGGGAGCTACCTCAAGCTAGCCCCATATACAAGGATCAAAGCCAGGGGGAGCTACCAGTTGTAGATGAACCCACTACACTGGAAAGTGAACAAGCAACTAACATTATCCTAGAGGTAATCACTAAACTCAATAATTTAGATTTTCCTATAGAAGATACTGATTTGTCTGATGTTCATCAACAAACTCAGCTGGATCACCAAGTCCCAGATACTGTCTTGGAAGACACATCTGTTGCAACTCCAATAGTTCCTGATCCAGTGATTGAAAAGACCAGAATTTCTCCTGCTCAGTCTCCACAAGAGTATACCATGGAAGATCTTTTCTTAAATCTAGATCATGCAGACTTTGAAAAAGAAACTACTGCTGCTGAAGGAGATAATGTTGCTGCTGAGGGGGAGCAAGTGCACATTCATGAAGACCCTGCCAGGAAAGAAACTGAGAAGGCACCAGATGTGCAAACTGAGAGTCCCCCAAGCCCTAAGGAGAGGGTTGACATTGCCAGCTCCTCAGCATCTGAAGATGAGGAGGCTACCAGGGCTAAGAAGCAGAAACTTTATGTATTCAAAAGAAGGAGTCAAAGTTATAAGAAGGCTCTACAATCTATTGCACCACAGCCTATAGTTCAGCAAACACCATCAGTTGATTATAGTGCTTTAATGGTGGCAATGCAAATTAAACTGGATGAGCAGAGGCAGGCAATTGAGAAGTATGTAGATGAAGGGAAGAAATCATTGCAATTTGATCTGGCCTAGGATATTAAATCTATAAGATTTGAGATGAATCTAAACAAGGAGGAGATGACAGACTGCTTCCACAAAGGGGGGAATGCAGTAGTGTACTTAGCTACACACCAAGAAAAGATTAAGGCTCAAGTTGATGACATTGCCCTGAAGCAAGGATATGTCCTTGAAAATCAACTTAGAATGAATGACAATTTGACAGAATCTCATAATGCAATTGTCACAGAAATAAAGAACATAGCTGTTGGACCTTCTACCTCTACTGCTACTATTAAAGCTGACTTTGACAAAGTATTTCAAGAAGAAATCTCTGCTGTTAAGACTGCCATTCAAGACTCCCAGAACGCCATATCTGAACAACTTACAAAGCTCAAACCTTTCTTTAAAGATGGAGTCAGATATTTGGATAGTCAAATCAGATTCCAGAAGGATGATGTCAGAGATCACATGGCTAGAGAAGTCATAAAGGGGGAGAGAGTTTTAGTCAAAGCTAGCTCTGATCATGCCAAATGGATATCTAATTCCATCAGAGCTACACTGGGCTATCCTCCTCTTTGTGATGATGACAATGTTGCTGAATCTGGAATTCATCCTGCATATTTAGGAGGGGAGCAACCAGAAGTTGCTCAAGTTATATATCCTCCTCCAGATTTTGAAATGGTGCAAGCTGATATTCATCACATGTATAGCCCAACTGAAGGTAAGTCCAATGTCATTATTGAAAAAGTGGTTCAGCCAATTTCTGAAGCCATGCAAGAGGCACAGCAGAAATAAGAAGAGACAAGATTGTCTAAGAAAAGGTTTAGGGAACAAGCTGAACAAAGACCAGATTTTGAACAGTGGAGCCCTACCTCAAGGAATATCATTTTAACTACCTGGAAAGCTGCAAAAGATAATGTGCCTGACAGGAATAAATGGTTTTCTGAGGCTGAATGGAGAAAACATGAGATAAGGCAGGAGGCAATAGTCCAATACAGGAGGAAGGCCAAGATGGGAAAGCTACCTCCTACTGCTCTAGAGCCTAGCAAGTACTTTCCAAAGCCATACCATTATTTTGAAAGGCAGAAGATTAACGCAGAAGAGCTTAAGAAGAAAGATCTGAAAGGCAAGAAGCCTGCTGATGCTGAAGTTGCTGATGCTCCTGTTCAAGCTAAAGTTCAAGCTGGAAAAGGCATAGTGATGAAGGAGCCAGAATAGAAATAGAATTAGAATTTCCTTGAAGTTTACTTTGTAATCTTTTTGATGTAAAACATTTTGTGAACTTCTGGAAATAAATATGACAGATATTAGAACAATGTGTTATACGTTAAAACTATTTCATATTTGTTCTGTGATGATGTCTATGTCTATTTTATATTTGTTCTGTGATGATGTATTTGTATACATGTGTGATTAATACATGTTTATGTTTACCCTGCTATACATAATCCTGATTTTCATCATTTTGCAATTTAATTACGAATGGTGTATATCATTGACTAAGGGTTATGACTTCTCCAAATAGGGGGAGATTGTTGGGTACATTGGTCTAAATGTACCTGATTTGAAGAAGCCTCACCCAACTCAATGATATACATCAAAATGTATTTGATGTATTTTGAGTTATATGTGCAGGTTAAGTATTTGCAGGAAATGATGAAAAAGTTTCTAAGTCCACGTGTCGACACCTAGAGGGAAAGTGTCGACAGTTAAGAAGACTTGTGTCGACACCCAGGCAAGCAGTGTCGACACTTGGAGTCATTGTATCGACACCAGGGATGCTGAGTCGACACCAGATAGAAAGTGTCGACACAAGGAGCTGTGTCGACACTCAGTGAAGAAAAGACTGTGAAGCTGTGTCGACACTTAACAGTTGTGTCGACACCCAGTGAAGCTGTGTCTACATCAGAAAGTGTCGACACTTGGAGGCTGTGTCGACACTCAGCAAAAGTCAGCAGAGACTAAGTACAAGTGTCAACATCCAGAACAATGTGTCGACACTCAACAGAAGAGTCAACACTTGAAGTAAGTGTCGACACCCAGAATAATTTGTCGACACTTAGCAGAAGAGTCAACACTGGAAGTAAGTGTCGACACTCAGAGCAATGTGTCGACACTTAGCTGAAGACTCAACACTTGAAGAAAGTGTCGACACAAGGAGCTGTGTCGACACTTAGCAAAGAACAGCAAAGTTCAAGAATATTCTAAGTACAAGTGTCGACACTAAGGGAATGTGTCGACACTCAGCCAGAGTCTCGACTGAAGCAGAAAGTGTCGACACCTAAAGCAATGTGTCGACACTCAACAAGTATCAACATGAAGATGTGTCGACACCAAGAAGCAGTGTCGACACTTGACAGATACAACACATGAAGATGTGTCGACACAAAGGAGATGTGTTGACACTTAGAAGAATTCAGCAAAATTCTGAAGAACAAGTACTTGTGTCGACACTAAATTTCAGTGTCGACACATGAAGAAGAAGCAGTGTCGAGATAAAGAATCAACAACACAAGGAGTTGTGTCGACACCTTGTAGACTAGTGTCGACACTTAGACAATATGTGTCGACACTTGGTCTATAAGTGTCGACACTTAAAGACAGATAGTCTCGACACTTCTAGATAGTTACAGAATTTTCAAGAACTGACTGGATGACTTGACAGCTGCCATTCCAGCCGGTCTACAGCACCTGTCAGAGTTGTCAGAATTCAGTTATGGACCGGACCAGCCGGTTACCATGAAGAAGGCCTATAAATAGGCTTATACTGTCTACAGAAGAGATTGATCAAAAAGTTGTTGAAGTTGTCAAAGTTCAAATTATTAATCAAGTATTCAACAAAGAAGATCTAGCTATTCCGTGAAGATTCAAGTGCAGATCTAAGAAGTTGGAGAGAGAGAGCTCCATCCAAGAAATCAGCTGTTGGAACCCAGCTGAGAAGAAGGATTCAGATTGGTCTGAATCTTAAGAAGCAGAGATCAAGGATCAACTGCAGAAGGAGTCAATCTTATTGAGTTCTACTTTCAAGAAGCTTTGAAGAAAGCTAAGTCAGATTGAGTCCAGCTGAGTTCTTCCAAGAACTCATCAAGAATCTCACAACTTATCTCTCTTTCTTCTAAGTTATTGAGTTTAGTCTTTTTGTATTCATTATAACTTGTAGGATCCTTTTGGATCTGAGATTGTAAGCCTGTAATTATAAAAGCTGGGGGTAGGAGAGTGAAATCTCTGAGTGTAGGCCTTGGTGGCTGAGTGTAGGCCTTGGTGGCTGAGTGTAGGCCTTGGTGGCTGAGTGTAGGCCTTTGTGGCTGAGTGTAGGCCTTTGTGGCTGAGTGTAGGCTTTGTGGAAAAGCTGAGTTGTATGGCCTTGGGCCTGAGGTGTAGGAACCAGTTTGGGTTCTGAGATAGTGAAGGAGTTTGGCCGAATCTAGTACCCTGCTAGATAGGCGAAGGGGGAAAGTGGATGTACCCAAAGCTTGGGGAACCACTATAAAACTCTGTGTCTTCTGTGTGCTGTGATTTGCTGTGAATGCTATGTGATTGTTGTGCATAAGTAGATTAGATTTTGTGTTAAAACTGATTGCTGCCATTAAAGTTTAAAAAGAATTTGGTCACCTATTCACCCCCCCTCCCCCCACCCTCTAGGTGTTTAGGTACTATATCTTTCAGGTTTCACGAGTACGTGGTCGGCGGAAGAAGCTTAGCCCGAGGTACATGGGGCCGTTCAAGATCCTGGAGCGGATTGGTCTCTTAGCTTACCGGCTGGAGCTGTCACCGGAGTTGGCCGGCTTGCATGACGTCTATCATGTGTCTTCACTCAGGAGGGCTCTACTGCGCTCGGAGTTGCAGATTACAGCCACTGATGGGCCGGTAGCTTCAGATCGATCTATATATTTGGAGCAGATACGGATCGACGACCAGGGGATACGAGTCTTGCGCCGCAAGAAGATCCCGCTAGTCAAGGTCCTGTGAAGGAACCACAGACGAGAGGAGCATACTTGGGAACCTCATGACCTGATGCAGGAAAGATATCCGGAGGCATTCAGTCAGGTATATCTCACAACCTCTCAACATGTTCAATTTACTTTCCTATTTTTTTTAACTAGTAGTGCTGCTCTAGGAAGAGTAGAGGCTAATCTTTTGTTTATTAGGATCTTGGCTTTGCCAATTGGGCGAATTGGTCATATATTTAGGTTTCCCTTTAAACCCCACATAGCAACCATGGCATCGAGATGTAATATAACACTTCTTATGGGATGTTACAAGCTTCCTTTTCTTCGATAGAAATTCCCGTAGGCTTAGCCTTGATTTCGGGGATGAAATCTTTGTTTTGTTTATAGGGATTTGTAACATCTCATTTCCAACTAGACCCCTAAGAGTAGTTTTGGCCATAACTAGGTGATGACCAAACCCTAGGAAGCCCAAGAAGACCAAGAAAACCTAAGATTGTGGGTGAGACCACTATGGTCTGCAAATAGTAAATTCATGAACCTTAGTTTAAGATAACCATGGGGCTTCACCAAGACTTCAAGACCCCACCATGGTCTCATCAACCCATTGTAAGATCCATTAGAGCACTAAGGACCCATGGAGGGCAGTCAAAAGGGTTAACTTGACCCAAGTCAACCCTAACCCTAAATGGGTCAAACTAACCTACTTAGGGTCAATTGACCATCCCCAAGCCAAGTGGACCCCACCCAAGCCCACCTAACCCTAGGGTGAGGTCAATGGGTCACCTAGAACCCATTGGGGTCCACCCAAGAGGCTAAGTTGACCAAAGTCAACTCTAACCCTAAATGGGTCAACCTAAACTACATTGGGTCAAACTGACCTACACAAGGGCCAATTGAAGTTACCTTAGCCACGTGGACCCCACACATACCTTCATAACCCTAGTGAGAGGCCAATGGGTCACCAAGGACCCATTGGAGCCAACCAAAAAGGCTAAGTTGACCAAAGACAACTCTAGCCCTAAAGTGGTCAAGGTACCCTGCTTAAGGGTCAAGTGACCTCCAAAGGGCCATGACAACCCCACCTAGACCTTAGGGGAGGTCAATGGGTCACCAAGGACCCATTAGGGGAAACCTCAAGACCAAATTGACCTAAGTCAACCCTAGCCTAGGTTTGGGTCAAGCTAGCCCAAATGGGCTAACTCAAGCTCAAGCCCAACTCAATTGGGCTAACCATGTTTTGGTGGATGAAATAAACATGTGGACTGCCAATAGACAAGAAGATTTACTAGCCAACTTAGTGACTAGGAGAGAGAGAGAGAATCTCAAAGTGAAGAATAATTAGGAGAGAGAAAGGGGTATATTTAAGGGTGTTTAGTGGAATAAGCCACTTGGACCCATGCCATCAGCCCCCACTTGGGCTGGCCGACCCTTGGAGTCATTGAGGAGGAGGTGGATGGAGTGGGGCCCACCCATGCATGCATGGTGACAAAAACAAAGCTAGGCCGCCACCTCTCACTTAGGAATTATCACCCCACCTATACTTCATCTCCCCATCTTTTCCCCCTTCACTTCATCACCCTCAGGACAAGGAGAGCAGCTGAGAGAGAGAGAGAAACCGAGCCTTGGAGTTGAACCTGAGCTGGAGCCATGAAACCAAGGATCAGCATCGCCGCCGCCGCAATGGTTCTCCGCCGCTCCTCACGTTGCAAGGCCGTCGGGAAGGTCCTCCCTCACCTCTCTCTTCATGCCTAAATCTTAGGAATGTTTAGGGTAGGGTTCGGTCTCGAATGAGCCCGAACCCAGTTCTTCTTTTTCTCCATTAATGGAGTTTTGGAAGATTTCGGGTGAGGTGGCACCGCCACCTCCTGCCGCCCTAGCCGCCGGCAAAAGCTTGCCCCCACCACCGTGAGGGGGGAGGAGAAGTTTGCCGGTGGAAGCGCCGCCAGTAGCCGTCGGGAAAGCTCCCGTGAAGTTCGGGCTGGATTCCAAGCGATTTGGAGAAGAAAGGTAGCAGCCGTCCGATTGCTTTAAGATTAGTGTCATGCAATATTTTAAATCCGGGAATTATTTTATTACATGAATAGTGTATTTCCTGTCTCCTATAATCAGACTTTTGCATGTCAATATTTGGGGCACTTACTCTCTTTTTCATAAACTGTGTTCAACATGAAAATTGTAGGTCTTGAAGTTACCTTTAATTTGATTTGTTACACATAAATTTTGATTAGGTCTACTGCCCTATAGAGCCACTTTCCTAGGGTTGGTCCTAGGGTAGGTTAGAAATTAAAATGAGTGCCCTGACCAAACCCTAAGTCCAAATGGACTGAAAGTTTGGGCATGTGGCTTAATTAGGCATATCTAGGCCCTCCCAAAAATGAGAATTTTTGGGAAAACTAATTCTATAGTTTTAGTCAGAATTTGATAAATTAAACTTTGTTGATGTTTGGAGCATATGAACTCCAAAATGCCCCAAATTTTTGTGGCTTACCCTTAGGGGTATAATAGACCTATGGTAGAAAAATTAGTCAATTTAGCTCTATGCATGTTGAGATATCTCACTTGCAAGATCTGAAAAAGTGAATGGTCTTGGACTGCAAATAACAAAAATGCAAAAATTGGAAGAGATGCTCAATCCCATCCAGAGGTCCAAATGACCTGGGATTTTGGGACGTAACTTGTTTAGGGCATAAGTAGGCCCTGCCCAAAAATGGGATTAATTGGAATTAAAATTAAGGTAAAATTACTAAAATACCCCTAGACTTGTTTAGGTGATTCTTGGAGTGTTTCAACTCCAAAAGGCCCCAATTTTTGGTGGCATGCCCATGAGGACTTATTAAGGCATGGTTAAAGTTTCAGCCCATATGGACCAGAGCAAGTTAGGTAAACCCCCTTGCATGTGTTGGCTTGTAAAGGGCTTGGTGTGCTTATAGCCAAAAAGAAAAAGTGAATTATTGAATGCACAACCCTTTTGGACACTGACTTAGTATTACCTTAAGTAATCTCCCCTCTTTGGGGAAGATGGATGAATTAGGGTTGACTTACACTTGAACCCAAGTTCACACCCTAAGGATGGACCTTTAGGGGATTATGAAGGACATAGGGGCAAATGCCCTTGTATGGCCTTACAATTCAGTAGAGAGTTAGCCTAGATATATTTAAGCCTCTGGTTGAAATGTTAGGGAATTTTGAAATAGTTAAGTACCTCAAAAGTCAAACCCTAGTTTTAGGGTAGAAGCACTACTAGGTCAAAACAAGTAACTTAAACTCCTCTAAAAATTGTGAAGATGGGGTAGAATAAATCTTAGGGTGAGTTGAACCCCTAGATATTTTTAGTGGAATTTTATAGATTATATTCATGGTAGTTCTTGTGTTAAATATCAAAGTGTCCAATTTAGTATTTGATTTAATTTGATCATTTGACTTAAATGGAATCTAGTAAAATTTGGTCAGTAGAGATTTTTGACCTAAATAAAGGTCTCTGAATTTTATTATAATTTTTAAAGGAATTTATATGTTGCTTCCTTCATAATTTTTGAAAGGGCTGTACTTGGTAAATAAATCATTTAAAGACTAATTTAATTTGTAAAAATTATGAATGTTGGCCACTGATGATTTTAGGATGATATCTACTGTTAGGAATTTAATTAGAAATTTTTGAAGTATATTCATAATACTTGATTCACAATTACGCCCTTGGTAGATTTTTGTATTGAATTTATTTAGAATTAAATATTCTGTGAAAAATCACGAAAGTTGGCCAGTGATAATTTTAGGACTGTAGTAGTGTAATATATTTAACACAATTTATTTGGATGATAATTTCAAGCAGTTGACTCACAAATCTTGGAATATGGGGATTTACTGCTAAAATAATTTTGGGACACTTAAATGTTTGTAGAAAATGTCAAATTTGGAAATTGTCACTTATTAGACATATGGAATATTATCATGAATTTATGAAACATTAATCATGTCTAAAATATATACTTCATGATCAACTTGACATTATTTGGCTCCCTTAAGAAATTATTTAAATAGAAGATTAATTGAGGAAAATACAATATTCTGGAATTAAATCATTTATGTCATGATAGGACTCCAGTAATAACCTAGGTCATTCAGATGAAAAGTTGAAGGACATCCTATCATGAACATCATTTAGTATATGTTGGTCTACAAATAGTAATTGGGGGAAAAGTTTTATTATGATAAGAGTTGGAATAGTGTAGAGTTAGTCGTGTTGAATTGTTTGAATGAAAGTAGATGAGTCACCATAGAAAGTTCTAAGGAGTGGTGGGAATCGAGTTGATGTGTGTTAGAAGGTACGCGAGTTCGACGAAAGATCGTCGTTCCCGCAATAGTGAAAGGTCTAACTACCCTAGGATAGCTTATCACAATATGAGAAGGTAATGTGTAAGGGAATCAACCAATAATAATAAGTACCTTGCGAAAGGGAACGTTGGGCGTAATCCCAACATAGTTCCTACTGCCCCTTGAGAGCCCTTCACAGGGAATACCAGGTGCAGTCCTGGGTTAACGTAAACTGAACTAACAATCTAAAAAGAGTAACTTAGTAATTAGCGATTGCATATTTCACGAACACAGATAGCACAAGAAGAAGAATTGGAAGCTTCAGCTTGGATGTTAAGAGACGGACATTTTGGTCCGACGAGCTTTGGCTCGGTTGATATTTGTGACGGACGGGATGGTCCGGGGAGCTTTGGCTCGGTTGATATTTGTCACGGACGGGATGGTCCGGGGAGCTTTGGCTCGGTACTGATACGATAATTATTGCATGTGCATGAAAGGAAAGAAAATTAAGGTGGTGGGTCTTCAGTATGGGTTAGTCGTTGCACCGACGCCAATACGATGACTCGGCAGGTGTGGTTTGACACTTCGCCAAAGTTAAGTCTGGCAGTCCAGTCGGCAAGAGTACGCGGTAGTACACTTAGTGCACCAAGCGTTGAGGCATACGATAGGTCAGACCGGTAGTGCTATTACTGGTTTTGAGGGTTTTTTAGTGCACCAAGCGTTGAGGCATACGATAGGTCTACTCACTATAAGACCTTACCCCGAGATGATTTCGCTGACCAGTCTCCCACTAGGTGGCAGGGCAGGTTAATCTCTCAGAGGGGTGAGTAGACCTTACCCCGGGATGATTCCGCTGACCAGACTCCAACTAGCTGGCAAGGCAGGTTGATCTCTCTGAGGGATGAGTTGACCTTACCCCGAGATGATTCCGCTGACAAGGCTCCCTCTAGCTGGCAGGGCAGGTTGATCTCTCGGAGGGGTGAGTTGACCTTACCCCGAGATGATTCCGCTGACCAGGCTCCCACTAGCTGGCAGGGAGGGTTGATCTCTCGGAGGGGTGAGTAGACCTTACCCCGAGGTTGTCTCATCACATAGGCTCCAATTAGCTGGCATGACAGGTTGACCCCTCGGGGAGGCCAAGTGTTTTCTACCCCGAGGCTGTCTCGTCACCTAGGCTCCCATTAGCTGGCATGATAGGTTGACCCCTCGACGATGCCAAGTGTTTTCTACCCCGAGGTCGTCTCGTCACTCAGGCTCCTATTAGCTGGCATGACAGGTTGACCCCTCGGGGAGGCCAAGTGTTTTCTACCCCGAGGCCGTCTCGTCACTCAGGCTCCCATTAGCTGGCATGACAGGTTGACCCCACGGGGATGCCAAGTGTTTTCCATCCCGAGGCCGTCTCGTCACCAAGGTTCCCATTAGTTGGGATGATAGATTGACCCCTCGGCGAGGCCAAGTGTTTTCTACCCCGAGGTCATCCCGTCACCCAGGCTCCCATTAGTTGGCATGACAGGTTGACCCCTCGATGAGGCCAAGTGTTTTCTACCCCGAGGCCATCTCGTCACCCAGGCTCCCATTAGCTCGCGTGACAGATTGACCCCCCGGGAGGCCAAGTTTTTTCGGCTCCAAGAAGGCTATGCAGGGAGGGTTGATCTCTCTGCGGAGGGGTGAGTAGATCTTACCCCGAGATGATTCCGCTGACCAGACTCCAACTAGCTGGCAGGGCAGGTTGATCTCTCTGAGGGATGAGTTGACCTTACCCCGAGATGATTCTGCTGACCAGGCTCCCACTAGCTGGCAGGGAGGGTTGATCTCTTGGAGGGGTGAGTAGACCTTACCCCGAGATGATTCTGCTGACCAGGCTCCCACTAGCTGGCAGGGAGGGTTGATCTCTCGGAGGGGTGAGTAGACCTTACCCCGAAGCTGTCTCGTCACATAGGCTGCAATTAGCTGGCATGACAGGTTGACCCTCGAGGAGGCCAAGTGTTTTCTACCCCGAGGCTGTCTCGTCACCTAGGCTCCCATTAGATGGCATGATAGGTTGACCCCTCGAGGATGCCAAGTGTTTTCTACCCCGATGTCGTCTCGTCACTCAGGCTCCCATTAGCTGGCATGACAGGTTGACCCCTCGGGGAGGCCAAGTGTTTTCTACCCCGAGGCCGTCTCGTCACTCAGGCTCCCATTAGCTGGCATGACAGGTTGACCCCACGGGGATGCCAAGTGTTTTCCATCCCGAGGCCGTCTCGTCACCCAGGTTCCCATTAGCTGGGATGATAGATTGACCCCTCGGGGAGGCCAAGTGTTTTCTACCCCGAGGTCATCCCGTCACCCAGGCTCCCATTAGTTGGCATGACAGGTTGAAACCTCGGCGAGGCCAAGTGTTTTCTACCCCGAGGCCATCTCGTCACCCCGGCTCCCATTAGCTCGCGTGACAGATTGACCCCCGGGAGGCCAAGTGTTTTCGGCTCCAAGAAGGCTACGCAACGAATACGTTGGGTTGGTTGTTTCTTTCCGAGCGTGGAACTCGCTCGAAAAAGCGGGGATTGTGTACAATCTCGTATTTGCGAAAAGGGGCCCCTAAGCAGGGCGTAAGACTTGCTTCATGCTTTTAAATGTTTTGAGGGTTTTGCACTCTTGGGGGACAATTTAGGGTCGGCCTTCATAATATACTAGTAGGGGATGCAATATTTGCCTCCCACCGATCTATTATCAGGGGGCATGTGTGGCGAGAGGCCGACTCAAGGGTCCCAGCTCACCCAGGCCGCCGACTCGCCCTGGCCGCCGGCTCGCCCAGGCCGCCGGCTCGCCCAGGCCGCCGGCTCGCCCAGGCCGCCGGCTCGCCCAGGCCGCCGGCTCGCCCAGGCCGCCGGCTCGCCCAGTCCGCCGGCTCGCCCAGGCCGCAGGCTCACCCAGGCTGCGTCTCGCCTAGCCGCTTCTCGCCTAGCCGCTTCTCGCCTAGCCGCAGCTCGCTAGCCTCGGTCTCGCCCAGGCCGCGTCTCGCCTCGCCGCTTCTCGCCTAGCCGTAGTTCGCCAGCCTCGGTCTCTCAGAGGCCACCTACTCACCTAGGACGCCTACTCGCCCAGGCCGCCTACTCGCCCAGGCCACCTACTTGCCCAGGCCGCCTACTCGCCCAGACTGCGTCTCACCTAACCGCTTCTTGCCTGTCCGCAGCTCGCCAGCCTCGATCTCACCCAGGCTACATCTCGCCTACCCGCTTCTCGCCTAGCCGCAACTCGCCAGCCTCGGTCTCTCCCTGGCCGCCTACTCGCCCGACTTGGACTTCTCGCCCGGCTTGAGGGTCTGCCCCTGGTGGACTGCGATTAGCTGCTTAGAACAGCGGGATTTGGCTGTTGGCAGGCCAATACGAGGGCATTTATGTAACGTCCCTTGGGTCGTCCATGGGCCTCAGCCAATAGGCCTCCGTTAGATCGTTACCGGGCTGTATCCCAAGCATTCCAACCCCTCTTCCTCCACAGGCGGGTTGTTGGTGGTCGCAGCCTCCCTTTGATGAGTGAAATTCTCCCGTTAAGCGGACAGCACGAGGACTTCCCAGGAGGTCACCCATCACAGAACTTCTCCAGCCCGAGCACGCTTAATTATAGAGTTCTTTTATTGTAACGCCCCTAGCCGATGCAACGTGACGATGTCACGGCTCCGCTCTAGGCAACGCTACTGGGCTGCAGCCCAAGCACCCCAACCCCTCTCCCTCCACAGGTGGGTTGTTGGTGGCCACAGCCTCCCTTTGATGATCGAACTCGACAGTTAACTTGGGCCATATGGGGACTTCCCAGGAGGTCACCCATCCCAGTACTACTTTAGCCCAAGCACGCTTAACTATGGAGTTCCTTCACTTCTCATCACCAATTGAGCTACAACTCAATTGGTGATGAGAGTTGAAAGAACTCCATAGTTAAGCATGCTCGGGCTGGATAAGTCCTAGGATGGGTGACCTCCTGGGAAGTTCCTGTGATGTCCGCTTAACGGGAGAATTTCACTCATCAAAGGGAGGCTGTGGCCACCAACAACTCGCCTGTGGAGGGAGAGGGGTTGGGGTGCTTGGGCTGCAGCCGGGTAGCGGCGCCATGGTGTCCAGAGTAAGTCCCTTCAGGGCAGGGGCCGGGCCATTACAATTTCCGTAATTTTGGGGGCAGCGGAGATTGGTTATTTGCAGGTCATTCCCAAATAACTATAAATAGACCCTTGAGGGTGTCTTGGAGGACATTGCTTCTGAGCCACTTAAATCTCTCTGCTTTCTTCCTCCAAGACACCTAGCTCAAGCATTGGCTAGGGAGGTGGAGACCCTAAAGGTCTTCCAGGTGTGAGGTGGGACCTCCACGCAAGAGCCGAGGGTATGTTCCTAGTTTTTTGAGTCTTTGGTCCGTGACATTCGCCTGAGTGCAGTAAGTGTGAGGTCACCACTTTTTAGGGAACCCGAACTCCACAGAGACCGATTTCTTGGTTTCAACATTGGGCACCTTCGGGTGTTTGGATCTACCTGCTACGTACACATCCCAGATGCTCTCAGGACAAGTTGGATGCAAAGGCAAAGAAACTTGTCTTTGTGGGCTATGATGAGCAGAAGAAGGGGTGAAAGTGTATTGATCCAGTGATGAAGAAGTTTGTGGTTTCAAGAGACGTTGTCTTCAATGAGCTGACATCATATGATGGTGCCTCCTCTGTAGAGCTACATGAGAGCAGGTCAGATGACGAACAAGATGTGGCTTCTAGTTCAGGAAGTAGGGGGAGCAATGCTCCAAGTTTGCCCAGGAATGGAGCTGATTCAGGAGAAGCAGCAGAGGTCGTTAGCATGGGTCTGACCCTTCAAAGATCTTTCGGGGGCACCTAAACCACGACTCAACTGAAAAGTCGAGCTAAAAAAGCCGAGCGGCTATGGAAAGAAAAGCTAAAGCAGATAGATCCCGAACGATTCAGGCGGCCAGTGTTTAGATACCATACCGCAGCCATTGAAGGAGATAAAAACCAAACTGGCGGTCTCATCCTATCGATTTTCTTATAAAAAGGTCGCAATTATCCGACTGAACCTGACTGCGGTTTATCTTCTGCAGCTGAACCGGAGGCCGCGATGAAACCGGGCGACCTGACATCCTTCTTGCCCATGCTGTCGTCGCCTCCGCCAAGTGTTCACGACGAAAAGATGGCCGAGTTCCAGAAGGAGGTCGACACATTGCAAGCGGCTGTGAGGGCGCACACCGAAGCCCTGCGGATTAAGGAGGAGGAACAACGGGCTGCCCAGGAGGCCGCTGAGAAAAGGATCCAAGAGTTGCAGATCACCCTGGAGCAAGAGACCACAAGGTTGCAGTCCACGCTGGAGCAAGAGACCACAAGGTTGCAGTCCGCGTTGGAGGCTACCGAGGGGAAGATAGTAGAGATGCAGGCCACCTTGGAGCAGGAGAGGGCAGAGAAACATGATATGCAAGCGTAGTTGCTGATGGCTGGACGGCTTGAGAGAGAGAGAGGAGAGATTCGCTGCCCTGAGGGAAAATACCAAGGTCCGTCAGCGGAGGCCGACGGAGATCAGCGGCCTGCAGCAGCGACCTCTTGAAAGTTGCCGCAAACAGACCGCCCGACTTCTGGTGAAACTACAAATCCACCGGAGGTCGCGGCGTTTGGGCAGGCCGCAGCTCGGGCTCTTCAGATGGTTCCATTTGCCAGAGTGGAGCATGATGCCGTGCGGGTTCACCGGTCTCTGTATTCACTTCACCACCTGTTTAGCCAGGTGTACACTATGATTGTACAAATTGGTGACCAGGTCGCGCGAATAAGGCAAGAGGGACAGGAGGGCGATAAGCAAGGCTGAGCGACTTGATCGAGATAAGCCGCGTGAATAAACTGAACATTGTGTCGTAAAATATTTTTCTTCTGGATGTTGGACAATCTGGTCGCTGTAAACAATTGTTGTATGTTTATTATTCTGCGAACTGGTTGCGGTTTATGCGGTCTGTATTTTATGATCACCATATATGTGCTTTGTTCCAAAATATCCAAGTACAGGAATGTAGCCGCGCGGTTTGGCGAACAGATCGTCGGCTGGAAAGTATGATTTCCACATGCTCTTCCATGAAAATATTCTAAGTGCAGGAACTTGGCCGCGCGGACTGGCGAACTGAACTGCGGTTTGACCGGGGCAGTAATCCGTCTTCCTTGCAGGTTGCGGCCGTGCGGCTTGACGTTTGGCCGCGATTTGACGTTGATTACTGTACCTTCCCTGGGTTTCTATAAATAGAGACGACTCCGTCGATTACTGCATGAGAAAAACAAGATGCGGGCTAAATCCAAGTCGATGCGGTCTGACAAGGCTTGCGTGGTGAGGACTGATGCGGCTTCCACATTTCACTCTGCAGACCACAAGGAATGTCTGCTTACCCAAACCGAGCTAGATAACTTTACGAAGTACATGCAGGGTAGCCCGCTAGTCGCGCGGCTTCCGCTGCAGGACGAAAGAATCAACACGTCCAATGCCAACCAAATTGCTGTCCCCATCGATCATTTTGACTGCGGCTTCCGCTTACTGGTCATGATGGAAGCCGTAGCAATTTTTGACCACTATGGCGTAGTTCCCGGACAATTTCCGACGAACTCTATAGCCGCCATTTATAGTTTCATCTCATACATGAGGTCGGAAAGAGTCCGATTCTCAATGAAGCTCTTCCGCGAGTGCTTCCCGGTGCGGTCTATCCCGAACTCCGGGACGAAGATCTTTCGGGGGCACCTGTACTTTGGCTGCAGGGGATTGAAGGTCGTCAACCTAGCGAACAAAATCCCAAACTGGTCGGAGAGGTACCTCATCTTTGAGGGAAACCTAGTGCTGCTGCCCGTCAACCCGCAAGTCCGGGACGAGGCCGCCTTCGGGAGCAGCGGGCTGGAAGGCATGGAGAAGGATATGTACAACTTCTTCAAGGGGGAACGGCTTGATGTGAACCATTACATTCCGCTGCTGCCGTCCTTGGAAGGAATCGAAGCGGAGGACAGTAAGTTTCAAACCGATCAAACTTATCTTTTAGCCGCGCGGCCTATGAACTGACTTCTCACTTTGCCTTTGCAGCTACTGTGGCGGTCCCGCTCAACAAACCGCTGACGCCTGGCAGTTTGACTCTGACTCAAAGAGAGAAGCGCGCCAAGCGGGCCAAGCTGCAGCGGGCTGAGGAAGAAGAGGAGTCGGCCTCCTCCGACGAGTTCACGCTGCATGGAATGGGCAGCGGTTTGAAGTATGTCCGCGGCAACCCGACCATGCTGTGGAGTCCGGACGGTGACTCTGTGAAGGTCTCCACCGCCCTCCCCTACTGGGGGAGGGATAAAATAAGCCTCCATGCAACCGTTGTTGGCTCCGTGTTGTACGACAAGCGCAACTTTAAGGCGCTGCGCAGAGTCCCTAAAGACGACCGGCCGCAGTTAGCCGCGCAGGTTGGGGCAAGGAGCTTTGTAACGAGCCACTTCATGGGCCTTGCCTACAAGCAACTAATGAAAGACAAAAGCGGCCTGGAGTGGCAATTAGAAGAGAAAGAAGAAGAAATAAAACGACTGAAGTTGAAGGAATCAGTAAGTTATCACCTGTTATTCGTGCGGTTACAATTCTTAAACCGCTCGCCTAACCTTTCACTTCTCTTGCAGGCGATGTACGATCCGGCCAACCCGGTCTTCCAAGACAACGTCTTCCCGCAGGTTGTCCAGAGGATCGATGGAGCGCTTAACCGCCTCCGAGACCTTGACGGCTTAGCGGCCGGATTCACCGACTATACCTGTGCCGACATATACCCCTCCTTGAAAAAGAAGGTGGTTGCTGTCTACCGGGCAGTCAAAGGTAAAGGCAAGGTCGGTGAAGATGAAGGTGAAGATGAGGAAGCAGACGAGGAAGGCGAAGAGGAGGAGGACAACGAGAAAAGCCGGAGCGAGGGCACTTCAATCGAGACTGGCGGGCCAGGCTTTGAAGACCGCGCGGACTGATCCCGCGACTTCTGGCGACTCGAGCGGCTCAACAACTAGCAGCAGTAGCTACTATGAGTCTCCAGTTGACATCGACGGTGGTGGTGATTCAAGTCCCCCTGCGGCTAAAAAACTCAAGCAGGGCGATTAGTGAAATTTTATTTTTAACTTGTATTTTGAATTTTTTGGAAACTGGCGGTATGATTTTGTAAACCGCACGGTTAGAGTTTTGTAACCCTTTCTGAAATAGAAATGAAAGAAAATTTACCTTTGATGTGTAGTCTGTTTTATTTTTCATTTTTCTTACTTGCATTAGTCCGCACGGTCTCAGTATTACTTCCGATTTAATTGTCAATTACTATACAAACCGGTCTGAGATCATAATGAAATCTAGAGATTCTGCGTTCTGCGACTTCAATAAAGTTATCCGCTGAGAAGGGGGAAATTCTTGCGGCTTATTTGAAAATACACATTGACCAATAAGCCGCGCGGCTAGGACCTTTAGCCGCCGAAAAGCCTTAACAATGAAATAGATGTTTGCAGCTAGGCCGAACTCTGATGCAGATCGCGGTTTTGATGTAAGAGACTTAAGGATAGAAACAAATAATCTGCGGCTTCTGATATGATCATGCAAGCCGATAATCTGAGATACTTAAGCATGCCTAGCCGACAAATAAATCGCCTGATAGTAGAGACCAAACCCATACTAATTTTATGGTGGCAAGTCGTAGGTTGACTAGTATAATTGATACCATAGCCGGCGGACTAAGGCCAAGAGTAACTGACTGAAATAAGTCGGCCGAATTTCCGAGTATATGAATAATAAACCGGCAGACAGCAATACACAGGCCGAATAAAATAAGCCAGAATAAGTAACCGCGCGGTCTGTGAACTGAACTATATAAATTGGCACAAGCCGCTTAATAAAACCGCAAGAAAACGGTTAGGTCCATGTTGTCCTGCAAGAACAGATGGAGCTATGGACTTATGTGTCGATGTGGGCAGGTGTGAGAGACATTGCTTTCCACACAAAGAACACAAAAGTGGGATTGAAATTATTAAAACCCGCGACCGATGTCAAGCGGGACAAGTACGTAATGTCTGCGAAAAATGTCAAGCGGGACAAGTACGTAATGTCTGCGGCTGATGTCAAGTGGGATTTCCACTACACATCTGCGAATGATGTCAAGCGGGATGTGGAGGGCTTAAGAATTCAAAGGCATTTTGCCCCCATATGCATGTATATTAATATCAAAAGTAAAGCTGAAAAATAAGCTTCAAATGGTAGATAATGCTTGTTTGCTGTTAAGGATGTAGCAAAAGGATATATGCTCGAAACTTGACTGTGCCCCATTAATACCAATTGCCAAGGGGACTTTATATATTATTCCAATCTTAAGCATTTTTGTAATTGAGAAAAGGAAGTCCCTGCTTGAACCATTGAGTAAGCTAGAGAAGAATGCCTTAGAGAGTCACTGAATGACATAGTCTTGTAGCTTCCCAGCTCTTGCAAATTGATCAGCAAACTTTCGGAGAGCCATGCAATCTTCTGCCAGATGACCAATATCTTTATAATACTTGCAAAAAAGCTCCTCATGCCGATATTTGATTTTAGATTTCATACGCCGAGGCCTTTTGAACTCGGGCATTTCTTGAAGAATCATCAGGAGGTCTTCCATAGGAATTTTAAATTTAACATATCTATTTAAACCTTTTTCACGCTTTAGAGTTTTCGGACCCGAAGATGTGGCTGGATGTGCTTTTACAAATTCAGATGACTCATTCTGCTGAGGAGGTAATGTAGGCCTATCCTGAGGAAGAGGAGGAGACTTGCAATTTTTAACTTGTGAAACATTTTGGGAGGAAATAGGTTGTTGATCACCAGAAGTCCCCTGAGGTGGTTTAGTCATCTGATTCAAAAACGAGATATAATCTTTATTCGCTTCTTCACCAATTATGAACTTATTAAAGATTTCAATAAGATCTCCGTAAGTTTTGGGGTCCTTTGTGGTGAACTAAAATTTCAGAGGGCCTTCTCGAAGTCCATTCACGAAAGCATATAAGTAATAATCTTGATGGGCGTTGTTGATGCACGAAAACACAAAGGGGGTCGAGCACCACCAGCTAACGGTTCGAGCACAAGGGAAAAGAAGGGAGAGGAGAGACTACGAGTAGCAATCTACTAAGCAGACGAGAGCCGGAAGAACAGCAGGGCCGTGAGCCATGACAACAACAGACTTCTCCCGTCGCGGCCTGAATGCCTCTCTTGCGACGGACTTTCCTTTTACTGAAGAAGGGTTTGATTACAGGTGAAGCAAAAGAGGAAGGGAAAAGCTGAGCAAACTGGAGTCCGCAAAGCACGGGATTCGAGTCCGCAGCCTTTAACAAGTAGGCTCCTGGACACGAGTCAGCGTGCCTTGGGTGCACCACCTCCCCCCTATTTATAGGATGGGGGCCTGCCCAAACGGGCAGGGCTAAAATAACCGACTGCCCGGGGTACAGGAGAACCGGGCAGCGGTGACGGGAAGCAAAAAAAAAGAACACGCCAGTCCGCGCAGAAGGGGCGGACTGGGCTCGCGAGCTGGAGCTTCCATCTACTGCTACTAGGCGCGATCCTGCTGGAGGACGGCGGCCTGGGCGGACGAGACACTGCGTCCGCCGGCGTTGAGAATCCAGAGATCTAAAGGCATGGCGGACCGGGAGGACAGATCGCCGAGTCCGCCGCTGGGGGATCACCCTTTGTAGCCGATCACTGCTGTTTTGCCGAGCTGGGCGGACTGCCGAACCGTGTCCGCGGATAATGAAGCAAGGCCTTGGCATCCTGCGGGTGTTACGGACTGAGGGGTTAACATAATCCCCGCACATTTTTAAGTTTCCAGAAAACTTCGAAAATGTTTTCTTAACCGCAGAGTCCGCAAGCCTCATTAATGCCATCAGCGCTATAAATATTGTCGGAGGGCCTGGAACTGTTAGAAATTCCAATCGACACGGGGAGCTATTCACCACTTGCGGTCTCCACTTTGCAGTCCGACATGGCAAGGCTTGGCACTTTCTTCACCAGTCTCACTGCAAAAGGCGAGAAGGCACTAACGCCTATGAAGACTAAGAAAGTAATAAACAGAATGACGAGAGGGGATCTTGTCCGCTCTACTGGAGAAAGTTCCCACAGCCAGCAGCCTGCTGGGAAAGCAGTCCGCCGCACTGATATATCTGTGCGTGAGAAGGAGGATGCCACAGTTCCTCACGCCGAACAACCACTGGGAAGTGAGAAGTTACTAACTCTGTCGGACACCGCCCCTTCCCAGAAAACCGCGAATTCGGCGGACACCGTTGGCGAACACAATGAGGCTGAAATATCTTCCCCCAACGCCCAGGTGCCCGTCGTTAATCTCGATGAAGATATGCGGACTGCGGGAGAAGAGGTTGCGCCTTCAAAGGCATTGATCGATGCAAACCTTGATACGGTCCGCGGGAGCCAGCCCGATTTAGGAGAGGCTGCCGCAGACTCTGCCGAGAACAGAGCTTCTAGAAAGAAGAGGAAGAGGGACGGGTCGACCGTGGCTGAGCGGGTTGAAAAGAAGTTGTGTGCGATGAAAGAGAAGAATATCTCCAAGTGGACTGGAGATGTGGACTTACAGCACAGGCCGCGCGAGAAAGAAGTTCCCGACAGCGACTTAATTACACCGGAGGCCCAAATCCAGGGAGGCAATTCCCTTTCCACGGTCAGTTTATCCACGGATGAGATACTAGATTCGATAGACGTCAATGAACTTGACCTAATCAACGAATCCTTGTTGGGTGTACTGCAGCAATCTGAGGTGGAAATTCTTGGGGTCAAGGGCGGCAAACTCCCCTCTTTATCCGCTGCTGAGGAAGAAGAGAGGGAAAGACTGAAGGAGAAGATAGAGTAGCAGAAGAAACAGATCGCTGCTCATGTAGCTACTGTCGAGGCGACCTCGAAGCAGGCCATGACGGACAAGAATGCTGAGGACCTGCGGACTGCCGCAGAGCTATTGCGGACAAGTAATCTTCAACCGGCGCCCAAATATTTTAAGCGTTAGTGGCTTTGCAAGTCGCCGCCGCGGAAGTCGAGACCAATTAAGATCATCACCGAAACTGACGACATTGTTGTTTCAAGAAGTTCTGTTGCTGAGCAAAGAGCTAAAGTCCATCGCGAATGGAAGAAGCGTTTAAGCGTTTTTGACCCGGAGCGGGCAGGGCGGCCTGTCTTCTTCGATAGTCGGCAACTTGCTGCTGCTTTGTCCCAATGTGATATTTTTTCCTGATTCTTTGAGTCCGATGCGAACTGTATTTGAATGTGGAATTGACCTTCTTTGTTGCAGGTAGAAAGTCTCCACCGGGCTCCGTCGAGAGTGTGGAAATTGTGGTTACGCCGAGTACCGGTGTTGATGCGGTCTCACACGAGGAATCCGCAAGAGATGATCAGCCCAACCTGAGCGATATCAAAGAGTTAGATAGGAAGTTTCAAGTTGAAATTCAGAACATTAAAGCGGAGTTAAAGAAGGTGGAAGAGCGCGAGAAAGCATCCGCGGAGTGCGAGAAAGCCTTAAAGGACCAGATCGCCAGCATCTTGAGGGCGCTGGAGAGGTCCGATAGGGAGAAGAAACGGCTCGCAGATGATGTCCGCTTCTACAAGGGCAAGCACTTGGCGTCGGCCAGGGAAGAAAAGGGGAAGCGGGTTGCTGAGGTCGCAGAGCAGAAACCGCGATTGCCAGATCGCGTTGCTCCGGAGGTCGCGGCATCGGCAGGTGGTGGCCAACAGGCTGCGGATGAGGAGTTGAGGCCGGCAATGGAGCCAATGGTTCCCCTTAGTCGGGTAGACCGGGAGGCTGCTCATATGCACCGGACTATCAACTCTATTCATCACCACATCTGTCGCTTGTACAATGAAGTTCTCCAAATGAGCGACCAAGCTGCGCACTTGTGCAGAGATAGGACGGAAAGGCCAATGCGGTCTGAGGCCAAAGACCGCTGAGTCCGCGAAACCACGAACTACTTTAATTTGGTTGATGTATAATTATGTGTTTTAAACAATATTCTATGTCGTGGACTGCAATGAACTGTGTTGCGATTTATGCGGACTGAATAAGATATCCCAAATTATGCTTCTAATTTATGCTGTGATCTGCGGCGAACTGTGCAGACTAGTGATGTGTCCGCTTCTCATTATTTAACTTGCCTGCAGGTGGGAAACATCACGAGCTGGGCGGACTGAAACTGTGTCCGCCTTATTTCTGTGCTTTGAACTTTGCTTGGTGTGTGAATTTTAAGTTTGTGTCCGCGTTATTTTTAACTTTTGCTGCGTGAATAATTGGATTATGGCGGATTACGCGGACTGAAAATGCGAGCTGTGCGGCCTGGCCCAAAAAGTTGTCAGGCCCTACTACTATAAATATAGCCTCGCTGCTTCTTCTATGCAGGAAAACAGTTGAAGCTGAAGACCCTGCGGCCTGCCAAAATGGTGCCTGCCAGGACTGATGCTGCAGTTGCTTTCCATGTTGTCGACCACCGAAAGTGTACTCTAACAGAGGCCGATCTTGAGGCCTTTGTCGAGAATAAGATGGCGAACTCAAACGTGCTCGTCCGCCTTCCAGCTCATCAAGAAAGACTAAATTTTTCAACGACTACTCAGATCGCCATACCAATTGATCATTTTGACAGCGGATTCAAATTTCTGCTATTTTGGGAGCTCGCTGAAATTTTTGAGCATTACGGGATGGTGCCGGGCCAGCTCGCGCACAACACTCTTGCTGCTATTTGCAGCTTCATCTCTTACTTGCGGTCTGAGAAGATCGCTTTCTCTATGAACATCTTCCGCAAGATGTTCTCAGTACGCTCAATAACCTCATCCGAAGGCCGCCCTTACAAGGGTGTGATTTACTTTTACTGCAGAGGAATGAAGGTTGTGGGCCTTCCTAACAAGATCCACAACTGGACCTCCAGATTCTTGATCTTCGAAGGCAACCTAGGGTTCGCGCACACCTATCCGCAAGAGCGCGCGAACTCTGCCTTCAAGAGTGTCCCGCTGGACGCGATTGAGTACGCCATCGTCAAATTCTTAGCCGATGCCAGGCTTGACATTGAGCACTACGTTCCACTGCTGGCGAGCTTGGCGGACGTTTCGCGCGAAGAAACTAAGCTTTTGCGAACTCAAGTTTGTTTCCGCAGTGACCTTTGTGTTTAACTCTTCTGCTTTTGCAGCGACCTTGACTGTACCCGCCAATCTGCCGCAGACGCCTGGCGGATTTACGCCTACACAAAGAGAGAGGAAATAAGAGGTTGCAAGGAAGAGGAAAGAGGAGGGGGATCCCGCGGCGGGCTACTCCTCTTCTGAAAGTTTTATAATGGATGGCTTCGGAAACCGGCAGAAGGATCTTAGGGGGAACCCGATGATCCACTGACATAACAAGAACAAGCATGTCCGCTTCTCGACCGCGCTTCCTTCGTGGAAAAGCTCAAGAATAACTCGCCATGCTCATGTTGCGATATCCGCACTTTATGGGAAGCGCAACTTGAGCGATCTGAAGAAGGTGGCCGCTGCCGATCTCCCCCTGTTAGCCTCCCAAGCTAGTGCGAACAGTGTGGTGACGAACCACTTTGTCTCCTCCTTGGCCAGAGACCTGCTTAGACAGAACGAGCAACTTCAAGAAGATAACAAGGTGCTCAAGGAGAGGAATGCACGGTTAGGGAAGAAAGTCGCTCAGCAAAAGGAAGAGCTTGGGGTGAGTTGAATTTGCAGCGACCTTACTTTGTAGTCCGTCGCGAACTGATGTTTGCTCCTTTGTTTTGCGCAGGTCGTCTACGATTTGGAGAATAACAACTTCCAGGCCGCCATGCTCCCCTTTGTGAAGGAAACCGTCGAGATCGCCATCGAGCGGTTTGTCCGCGACGGCTTCGCAAAGGAAGGAGTGGATGACATTCCCTTCTTGGAGCTCTTCCCGAAGTTGAAAGAGCAGGTTGTAGCAATGGAGCAGGCTGCAAAGGGGAAAGATGTCATCATCGAGGAGGAACAGGAAGGTGAAGAAGAAGAAAAAGAAGAAGAAAGAGAAGACGAAGAAGGAGGCGAAGGCGAAGAGCAAGGCGTCAAGGCAATCACTGACGACACTGGTTCAAGCAAGCAAGGCGGAGAACAGTCCACCGAGTCCGGCACCTCTGCATCTTCCTCTGCTGACAAGAGCTCACATAGCGAGTCCGCGACAAGCACTGGGTCAGATAGCTGCAGTGGAAGCGGCTTGGAGGGCTATTCTCCAGAGCTTGATGTCGAAGGCCTAAGCCCTGCACCTCCTGCTGAAAATAAACAGAAGACCGCTGAAGATGACTAATGAATTTTTGCTCTTTTTTTTGTAAATGGGGCGGACTCAAGATTGCAGTCCGCCGAATAGATGAAAAGATGTAAATTTTTTGATGAAATAAAAAGGATATTCTGGTATCAGTATGCTTCCTGCAATGTTCGATCTCGATGTAGCAGTCTGCGTGATACAAAGATCATACTGTATGAGTTTTTCGACTTGTCGATTAGGAAATTTCATTTATCAATCCAGCCACTGTCCGCCGTAAGAATGAGAATACTTGACAAAAATATCAGGCGGACTCTGTTGAGTTCCAATAGCAGTCCGAAATTCTTTAACAATTTTGTTTTTTAAACTTTATGATAATATATGCTGGGAAACAATTCGGCGGACTGGGTGGATATAGTTTCGCAGTTCGCACATTTTTTAATAGAAATGATCTATAGCTTGCGACCAAGCGGGCAGGTGCGGCGGGCATTGCTTTTCTCACCGGGACACAAGCTATACGATCAACCCAAGGAAAACCGGCGGACTGCGCGGATAAAGATAATCAGTCCGCACTGAAAAGAAGAAATGATCTATAGCTTGCGACCAGGCGGGCAGGTGCGGCAGGCATTGCTTTTCTCACCAGGCCACAAGCTATACGATCAACCCGAGAACTGGCGGACTGAGCGGATAAAAGAAAAGCAGTCCACACTCAATAGAAGAAATGATCTATAGCTTGCGACCAGACGGGCAGGTGCGGATGACATTGCTTTTCTCACCGGGCCACAAGCTATACGATCAACCCAAGGAAAACCGGCGGACTGCGCGGATAAAGATAATCAGTCCACACTGAATAGAAGAAATGATCTATAGCTTGCGACCATGCGGGCAGGTGCGACATGCATTGCTTTTCTCACCGGGCCACAAGCTATACGATCAACCCAAGAACTGGCGGACTGAGCGGATAGAAGAAAAGCAGTCCGCACTCAATAGAAGAAATGATCTATAGCTTGCGACCAGGCGGGCAGGTGCAAATGACATTGCTTTTCTCATCGATCCACAAGCTATACGATCAACCCAAGGAAAACTGGCAAACTGCGCGGATAAAGAACATCAGTCCACACTAAATAGATTCCCTGCGAAGAGCAAGATGCAGACTTAACGGAACAGTGCTCTGCCCTCTTGCTTGGAGTACAGTATAAGTTGATCTTTTTGGCAGCTACGGCCGGAGCGGCATAACTTTCCTCCAAGATCAACCAGACCGTGGGTCTCCTGCAGACACTGCTTGATGGTACCATGGAGTGTTCGAGGGTTACAAACTAAGATGACCCGTGGGCAGGTGAGCCGGAGTGGCATAACTTTCCTCACGCGATCATCGAAGTTGTAACGATATCCCTAATGCGACATAGTAGATCTTAACTCCCACCCTGTCCCTCCATAATGCAGAGGTGGGGTCAGGTACTAGCCGGGATCCGAAGTTCAGAATCCTGCCGCTCTAGAGCCTGCAAGCTCCCACTGCACGGTGCGAAATCTCCCCGCAACACGTAGTCTTCGTGGTGTTATGCTAATGACAACAGCTCTAGGGGAGGTTTTGCTGAACTCGACGATGTCTCCTGGTATCAGGTAACCGCTATTGATGTTTGGGAGAAAAAGAGGAAACATTAGGAAAAGTGTCAGTACGAATACTTTGATTAATGAGATGTTTTGCAAAGCTAGCATAAGAAAAAATAAAGAGTGTTCAAGGATATAACCGTTTTTGGAATCTTTCTTGCTTATCATGCCAACTGTTATACTTGAATAGATAAAACACTTGAAGAAGCGTTAGCGAGCAGTTTTTACTTATAATGATTCTTGAAGAGGATACATGGAATAGAAAAGAGAAGGTTCAAGAATAGAACCGTTTGAGATCATCCCCGCTCCATGTATGTGGTATATCCTCTCCCTCGTATGTTTGCAAGCGGTAGGCGCCGTTCTTTAACGCTTCTTTGACAATAAAGGAGCCGGCCCAGTTCGGATTAAGTTTTCCAACTGAACTAGCTCCTGCAGCAGCGTCAACTTTCTTAAGAACTAGATCTCCCACTTGAAAGTGATTGATCCTTACGTTCTGATCAAAATAACGGGCCATCCTTCTTTTGACCTCCTCCTGCCTTATTGCTGCTTTGTCTCTAATTTCCTCAATGTGTTGTAGGCTGAATCTCATCTCTTCATTGTTCAGCTCAAGCCAGTCCTCAATGCCTTGCCTTACAAGCAGAACTCTGGGTGATGAGACTTCAAACTCAACTGGAATGAGGACCTCTGAGCCATAAGAAAGTTTGAACGGAGTCTCGCCAATTGCGGATGAAGGTGTTGTTCTAAGGGACTAGAGGACTGATGGAAGTTGATCAGCCCAGCTGCCCTTGAGATTCTGCACTTTCTTCTTGAGCAAATTAAGGATCTGCTTGTTGGCTGCTTCAACTTGGCCATTGCTCCTGGGATGATGGACTGATGCAAATCGCAGTTCTGTTACGATCTGCTTGCAAAAATCAATCATCTCTGCGTTGTTGAACTGTGACCCGTTGTCGGTGATTATAGCCATTGGTATTCCGTGTCAGCAGACAATCTCCCCCCAAACGAAATTCTTGATGACATGAGTTTTTGTCTTTGCCAGTGCCTTTGCTTCGATCTACTTGCTGAAGTAGTCAATCATCACGATGATGAAACACCGTTGTCCGCTTGCCATGGGAAAAGTACCAATGAGATCCATTCCCCAAACTACAAAGGGCAAAGGAGTTGCAATCGATCTGAGTGACTGAGCTGCCTGGTGTTGAAGTGGAGCAAACTTCTGGCATTGAACACACTTTCTAGCATAAGCCTCAGAGTCTCTCTTCATGGTGGGCCAGAAATATCCACGTCGCAGGATTCGTCTTTCTAAAGTTCTTGCTCCCGAGTGACTTCCACACTCTCCTGAATGAACTTCTTGCAAACAACAGGAGCTTCTTCTACTGAAACACATCTGGCCATGGTAGAGAGGAATGTTCTTCTGTAGAGGATTCCTGCCACTAAGTAATAGTGAGCTGCTTTTATTCTGAACTTTTTCTGATTTTTGATTGAATGGTGAAACTCTCCTCTTGACAGATAAAGAATGAATGGGTCCATCCAGGAGGGACGTTGTTCAACCTGCATCAATTCTCCTTCCTCCACTGCCGGGCGGAAGAGCTCGGAAGTTGTTCCTCCTGAGAGCAATCCATACTTAGCAAGAATATCTGCCTCCTCATTTTCGGTTCTGGAGATGTGCTCAATGGTAAAGCTATTGAATTTGCCGATCTCTATTTTCACAAGAGCAAGATATTTCTTCAAGATCGCCTCTCTTGTCTCAAAATTGCCAAGGACTTGCGACGCCATCACCAGAGAATCAGTCTTGATGTGAACATGGTCAATCCCGAGTTCTCTTGCAAGTCTCAAGCTTGCCAGCAAAGCTTCATACTCGGCTTGGTTATTGGTCACTGGAAAATAAAACTTGATGGCCTGCTCCAGTTTGATGCCGTTTGGGTTAATCAGAACCACTCCTGCTCCAGAAGAATTTCTACCTGAGGCACCATCAACATAGATGGTCCAAGCCAAAGGTGACCTTTCTGCCTGATCAGAATTGGATTCTGGCATGTCAATCAGGAAGTCTGCTAGAACTTGAGTTTTGATGGCTGTCTTAGGTACATAAGAAATTTCAAATTCACTTAATTCTATTGCCCCCTTAGCTAGTCTACCAGAATGCTCCGGATTCTCCAACACACTTTTCAAAGGTTGATCTGTAACAACTTGAATCGAATGCGCTTGGAAATACGGACAGAGTCTGCGAGCTGACATGACTAGTGCCAAGGCTAACTTTTCCAGAATCGCATACCATGTCTCGGCGCTTTTCAGAATATGGCTAACATAGTAGATCGGGAACTGTTTCCTGCTTTCTTCTCGAAGAAGAACAGAGCTGACAGCCTCCGGGCCAACTCCTAAGTACAGGAATAACATTTCCCCTGGCCGGGGACTCTGAAGCAGAGGTGTTGAAGTCAGTTGCTTCTTCAACTGCTCAAAGGCCTTAGAACATTCTTCTGTCCACTCGAACTTAGAGGCTCCTCGAAGAGTTTTAAAGAAAGGAGCACTCCTATCTCCAACCCGAGAGAGAAACCTCGCAAGACCTGCTAGCCTCCCCCCTAACTGCTGAACTTCCTTAGGTGAACGGGGGGTAGGCATATCAAGAATGGCTTTTACTTTATCCGGATTGGGGGCAAGTCCCTCTAGAGTAAGGAGATGACCAAGGAACTTCCCCTTACTCGCCCCAAAGATGCACTTCAACGGGTTGAAGTTCATTTTATATCTACGCAGAGTAGCGAACGTCTCTGCTAGATCTTGCAAGTGCAGCGAAAACGACTTACTCTTAATCAAGAGGTCGTCTACATACACTTCTAGGTTTCTTCCTTTCTGTTGCTTAAACACACGGTCCATCATGCATTGGTAGGTTGCACCGGCGTTTTTAAGCCCAAATGGCATCACAAGGTAACAGTAACAACCATCATTGGTAATAAACGATGTATGAGGAATGTCAGGTTTATGCATTCTTATTTGGTGATAACCAAAAAATGCATCTAAAAAATTCATGCAAGAATACCCTACCGCAGAATCAACTAAAGAATCTATCCGAGGCAAGGGGTAACAATATTTGGGGCATGCTTTATTGAGTTTTGTAAAGTCTACACACATGCGTCATTTCCCTCCTAGTTTTTTAACCATTACAACATTAGATATCCAAGTTGGGTATTTAATTTCACTAATGAAATTCGTCTTGAGGAGCTTCGCGACCTCCTCTATTATGGGCTCAACAAGCTTCGTTGTTATATCCCTTTTCTTTTGTTGCACAAGCTTGCAGTTGGGATCAACATTAAGGTGGTGGCAAGCAACATCCGGATCCACGCCTGGCATGTCTTCTGCTGACCAGGCAAAGACATCCAGGTTCCTCAACAAGCAGGAGATCAGCTCGGCCTTTTGATCTTCAGGCAACTCCGAGTTGATGGAGAGCTTTCTCTCCTCCCCCTCAGCAATGGGGACTCCTTGCGTCACCTGGGCAGGTTCCAGGTGAGCTCCGCTATCAGCAATAGTTTCTGAGTTTGGAGACGCTTCTGCAGCTGCTGCTGGAGCAAGGGAAGGACTGGCATCCACCATGTTGACTGTGCGAACATAACACTCCCTTGCTCTCCTTGGGTCACTCCTGACCCGACACATCCGTCCATCAGCGAAGAACTTGACTGCAAGGTGGTAAGTTGAGACCACCGCTTGATACCTATTCAATAAAGGCCTGCCGAAGATGGCATGATAGCTACTGGGAGCGTCAACTACTAGGAATTGAACTTTCTTAGTTGCCCCTCCAAGCTTTACAGGTAGGATGACGCTTCCCTCAACTTCTTTTCTCTCCCCTGAGAAGCCATAGAGTGGCCCTTCGGTGGAAAGCAGAGGCTTCCCAGTCCTCAGGGCCTCAAAAGTTGATTTGAACAGCAAGTTGACTGAGCTTCCGGTGTCAACGAGAATCCTATCAACTGTGAAATCCCCAATAACAGCCTTGATCACCACTGCATCATCGAACGGATTCGCTGTTTGGGGTAGATCAGCTGGGCCAAAAGTGATGACCTCGGCTGGAGGAGCAACGGAAGAGGAAGAGGCCACCTCTGCTCGAGTGACCCTTGAGATTGAGGATTTCCGAGTAGTCTCGGTTCCTGCTCCACCATGGATAAAGGAGAGGCGTCCCAGAACCCATTCGTCATCTGCGTCAAAGCACTCAACCGGGACGTTGATCGGCCCCAGACGGCCTTCGTCCTCGACCTCCACACATTCCTGATATGTTTCAGCTATTTCTTTGCCTTTGGAGGTGGACGACTTTGAAGAAGTGTCTTTCTTTCTCAAGTCAATCTTGCCCTCGACAAGCAGCTTCTCTATTAGCATACGAAGGGCCTTGCAATCCTCGATCAAGTGGCCCTTCTCTTTGTGGAACTGGCAGAAGTGCGCATTGTTCCTTGGCCTCCACTCTCTCTGAGGCCCTTGCTTCTTTTCCTCTGATTTCTTTTGCAAAATCTGGATGACTTCGTCAAGATCCAGACCTGTAATTTCCTCCATGGGTTTGTATCACATCGGCTCAGAGCAGGCAAGGCTGCTTGCTGGAGGATGGGAAGTGCTTGTAGAGGAATGGCGGGAGTGGCGAACAACGACAGTTTTTCATCCTGAAACTGTTGATGGCCGAGAAAAGGTTTCTTATGGCGGAAATTCCGGCCTCTTTGAGAAGGAGGCTGGAAATCTGGGCGAGGGGGCTTGCTGTGGGAAGAAGAACCAGAAGCATCCATTCCTTCAGCCTTAGCTTTCAGGGATGAAACACAAGTGGGATTGGCGTTCTCGCCTTCAATGAACCGGTTCACCATGGCGATTAGCTCTTGGTATGTCTCGGGTGCCTTTGTTGCTTTAAATTTCAGGGGGCCTTCTCGGAGGCCATGGATTAATGCAACCTTGTAGTAGTCGGGGTTCACATTCCTTACCCAATTGGATCTCCTTTTGGAAGCGATCAACGAATCGTGCAACTGATTCGTTGTCCCTTTGTTTGATTTCAAAGAGAGCGGCTGGTCCATCTTTCCTCTTTCTTGAGGTAGCAAACCTCAGTAACAATTCGCTGCGAAGCTCAGCGAAGGAAGAGATAGTGCCCGAAGGCAGCTCATAGAACCACTCTCTCGCCTGTCCTTCGAGAGTGGTTACCAGGAGTTTGCACTTGATAGCGTCAGAGAGGCATCTCAGAGCAACTGCCCCTTCAAACGCTTGAAGGTGGGAGACTGGATCAGTCTCCCATGAATAGAATGGAAGGTGTGGTTCCCTGAAGTTGTTTGGAGCTGACTCCCATCGGATTCGATCAACGAAGGGAGATGGAGTCTCGAACTTAGCAGGGTAGAAAGGGTGGACTGAAGCTGGGGAGTCCGCGGGCTCGGCGGACTGGCGGTCAGCAAAATGGAGCTTGCGGGAAGGAGTGCCCCTGGAAGCTTCTCTGAAAAAATTCCTGAACGAGGCAAACTGCTCCTCCTGAGGGCGTAGAGGGGCGGCGGACTGGACAGGATTTCGAGGAGTGACTGGCGACTGCCGAAGGGGAGTTCAGCGAGCTGGAGTCTGGCGGACTAGCGAATCCGCTAGTTCTGCTGCGGCCTGAGGAGCAAGCCGCTGAGTTAACACAAGCAGGGCTTGGCTGATCGTGTCGAGACGCTGGTCAGTCTTCCTGCGGGATTGCTCGGCCTCAAAGCGAGCTTGCTCGATTGCATCCCAGAGGGAATCCTCCGAAGAGCTGGAGCGGTCTGAGTAGCGAGCTCGGCGGTCTGACATGTCTGTCCGCTGAATTCAAAATGATACTCGAATCTGAAGGTCGCGTGTTAACTATTGATGCACGAAAACACAAAGGGGGTCGAGCACCACCAGCTAACGGTTCGAGCACAAGGGAAAAGAAGAGAGAGGAGAGACTGCGAGTAGCAATCTACTAAGCAGGCGAGACCCGGAAGAACTGTATGGTCGTGAGCCACGACAACAACAGACTTCGCACGTCGCGTCCTGAATGCCTCTCTTGCGACGGGCTTTCCTTTTACTGAAGAAGGGTTTCATTACAGGTGAATGAAAAGAGGAAGGGAAAAGCTGAGCAAACTGGAGTCCGCAAAGCACGGGATTCGAGTCTATAGCCTTTAACAAGTAGGCTCCTGGGCACGAGTCAGCGTGCCTTGGGTGCACCACCTCCCCCCTATTTATAGGATGGGGGCCTGCCCAAACGGGCAGGGCTAAAATAACCGACTGCCTGGGTACAGGAGAACCGGGCAGCGGTGACGGGAAGCAAAAAGAAAGAACACGCCAGTTCGCGCAGAAGGGGCGGACTGGGCTCGCGAGCTGGAGCTTCCATCTGCTGCTACTAGGCGCGATCCTGCTGGAGGACGGCGGCCTGGGAGGACGAGACACTGCGTCTGCCGACGTTCAGAATCCAGAGATCCAAAGGCATGGCGGACCGGGTGGACAGATCGCCGAGTCCGCCGCTGTGGGATCACCCTTTGTAGCCGATCACTGCTGTTTTGCCGAGCTGGGCGGACTGCCGAACCGTGTCCGCGGATAATGAAGCAAGGCCTTGGCATCCTGCGGGTGTTGCGGACTGAGGGGTTAACAGGCGCTACAAACATCCAGAAATTCCTTTTGAAACCGATCAACGAAGTCCGGATTAGACTCGTCAATTCCCTGCTTGATTTGGAAGAGAGCTCCAACATTTCTTTTACGCTTCTTATAAGTAGTAAACCTTGAGATGAATTGACTCCGAAGATCTTTAAAACTGGTGATCGATCGAGGTGGCAGACTATAAAACCATTCCCTTGCAATGTCGTCAAAAGATATAATAAGAAGTTTGCATTTTATTCCATTTGACACCTTTCTTAGCGAGATAGATGATTCAAAGGCTTGTAAATGAGAAAACAGATCATCACATCCGGAATATTCTGGGAGATGCAGTACTCTGAAATCATCGGAGACAGTACCCTAACGAATCCGGTCACTGAATGGAGAAGGGACTTCTTCTTCTTTATAAGGAGATTCTCTTGCAATAGATTTCAGTGTGTGTTCAACCCAACTGGCAAAAAATCTGTTATCATTGTCGAGGGCCCCACCACTAAAATACGAACAATCTTGAATCTCCGAGAGATCATCAGTAGTTGACAAGAAATTAGATTCACTCCGTCCCTTCGCATGATTCATTTTGAATAGGAGAAAATAATCAAACTCTACTTAGAGACCGCCGACCAGTTGCGGCTTGCACTGGCGGTTAGAAGATGGGACAAGCCGATAGGAAGATAGGCAGAAAAGCTGGCGGGCAGAACGACAGATTTTTTAGTGCTGGAGGCGTGCTGAAAATCGTAGCCGGCGAAGTCGCGGCCTGCTCGATAGGCTGCCGAGCTCTAGAAGCTAGAGCGGTCTGACCTAACTAGACCGCTGATTTCATCGACTAATCGAGATCTGAAGTTCGCGTGTTAACTGTTGATGCACGAAAACGGAAAGGGAGTCGAGCACCACCAGCTAACGGTTCGAGCACCGGGGGAAGCAAGGGAAAAGAGGAGACTGTTGAATAGTTGGTTACTAGCGGTTGTAGCTGAGGGACAGAAAGAGAGGCCGCTGGCAACGACAACATCAGAGTATGCCCACTGCGTCTTAAATGCCACTCCTGCGATGGGCTTTCCTTTTATTAAAAGTGAAGAAGTTACAAGAAGGAGAAAAAAGGTGAAGCCGGCCGGACAGCAAGCCACAAGGCACTAGACTTGAGACCACAGCTCTTAACAAGCAAGCTCCTGGATACAATTCAGCGTCCTTTGGGGAGTGCACCCTCCCCCTATTTATAGGCTCGGGGGCCTGCCCCAACGGGCAGAGCTAAAGTTACCGGCTGCCCGGGGTACAGGAGAATCGGGCAGAGGTGAGGGGAAGCAAATGAGCAAAAAAGGAGAAAGGAAAAAAGCCGCGCGGCCTGGCGAGTTCCTCCTAGCGAGCTGATGGCCTGGATCCTGGGACTTGACGCTGAGCAGGACTGGTGCTGACGGCGGCCTGATATGGAGACCGCCCGGCTTCTCTGATGACCATCTGGCTTGACATGTGTGGCGGCTAGAAAACACAAGCCTCCCGACCTTTCTGATGACCAAGTGGCGGCTAGAAAGCCCAAGCCGCCCGGACTTGAAAGATGTGCGAACTAGTCACGGATTCCGGGCTTAACATTGACCTCCAGGCATTTTAAGAAATAATCAATCATCACTAGAAGAAACCTTCTCTGCCCGCTTGCCGGGGGAAAATGCCCAACCAAGTCCATCCCCCAGATGGCGAAATGCCATGGTGCCGTGATGCTCCAAAGCCTTTGGGCTAGCTGTAAAAAGTAGCGAACATGCATGAACAAACACATAGAATTTTGAATAATTGAAATTTTATTATCCAAAAAAGATATCATTTACAAATGTATGACCTCCCTTTTATAGAATGGAGGAGATATGTGAGAGTACAAACAAACAATGTGGGACTAAACATGTACAGTACTGAGAGGCTAGAAATAAAGGAGACCGCATAGGCCGCGCGGTTAGACAGATGAGTTAACCTCTCGGTAACTCCAGCAGGATAAAAACATGTCGCAATGGGAGACCGATAGACCGCCCGGTATCCAGGCTTCTGAGTGAGACCGCCAGACCGCTCGGTCAACAAACCGATGTACAAGACCGCAAGGCCGCCCGGTCTAATACTTCAACACTCCCCCTCAAGCTGGAGCATATATATCAATCATGCCCAGCTTGTCACAAATGTGGAAGAAGGAAGTAGAGACCGGCTTTGTGAAGATATCTGCCAATTCTTTGTCAGAGGTGACAAACGGTGTACAGATCTGTTTCTTCAAAATCTCTTCCCGAATGAAGTGGCAGTCAACCTCTATATGCTTTGTTCTCTCATGGAAGACCGGATTTCTGGATATGTATATGGAGGCCTTGTTGTCACAGAACATAGGAAGAGGATAGTCATAGACCTCCCCTAGGTCAAGAATGAGAGCCCGCAACCACTTTAACTCACACGTGGTTGACGCCATACTCCGGTATTCGGCTTCTGCACTGGATTTGGAGACAACAGACTGTTTCTTGCTCTTCCAACTCACAAGATTTCCTCCAACAAAGGTACAAAAACCTGATGTGGATTTACGATCGCCTTTGTCATCCGCGTAACTTGAATCTGAGTAGGCCTCAACCCTCAGATGACCATTCTTCTGAAAGATTAGCCCTTTGCCTGGTGTTGCTTTGATATACTCTAAAATCTTTAGGGCAGACTGAAGATGGCACTCCTTGGGAGATTGCATAAACTGACTGACCTTGCCTACAGCATAGGCGATGTCGGGTCTAGTCACCGTGAGATAGATGAGTTTGCCTACCAAATGTCTGTACCTTGTGACATCAGATAGAAGAGGCGAGTCATCCGTCCACGTTTTGTCTTCCCCAATAGCCATGGGAAACCGAGCCGGTTTGGCACCTGTCAATCCTGCTTCTTGTAGAAGATCAAGGGCATACTTCCATTGGGAGAGAACCAACGAGTCAAGTTTCCGAGAGATTTCGATCCCCAAAGAGTATTTCGGGGAGCCCATAACCTTCGTGACCAAGTGTTGACGGAGATGCTTCTTCGTCAAGTCCACCCCATCTCAGTCATCGCCAGTAAGAACAATATCATCCACATATACTGCTAAAACCACCAGTCCCGAGGCCGTTTTGCGAATGAATAAGGAGTGATCGGCTGAACTCCTTGTAAAGCCGATGGTTGCCACAATGCCACTGAATTTGTCGAACTGCGCCCGAGGGCTCTGCTTTAGGACATAAATGGCCTTCTTCAAATGACATACGCGTGTCTCCCCCTGAGCAATATACCCAGGAGGTTGCTCCATGTAGACGTCCTCCTGAAGATCGCCATAGAGAAAAGCATTCTTCACATCAAGCTGGGAAATAGCTCAATCCCGGTTAACAACCACAGAGAGAAGAACCCGGATGGTGCTGAGGCGAGCAACCGGAGAAAAAGTGTCAAAGTAATCAATGTCGTAAGTCTGAGTGAACCGGGGGTAAGCGGTCATGTGTCTCAAGACGGGAGAAGCAATGAGGGTTGCCCGTCATATGATTTATAGCACCGGAGTCAATCAGCCATTTACCTTGGGTAACGACGTGGGCACTACCTGACGTCGTGGCCACAGAGGCAGACGGCCGAGAAGAGGCGGAGGCCGAAGAAGGAGCATCACCGGAAGGGCGAAGATGAGGATATTTCTGCCAGCAGCGGTCAAAAGAATGGCCGGTACGACCACAGTGAGAGCAGAGGAACCGGGACGAACCCCGTCCGCCGGAGTGGCCGCGGCCACTAGGTCCCCCCTTCTGAACTTGGTGAGCAAAGGAGTCCTGGGAAGGGGGAGAGGCCAACAGAGGCCGCAGGAGCAGCGAAGTTACAGCAGCAATGCGAGCCGCGGTGGCATCCAAAGTAAGAGATTCTGCCTCACCCAGGATCTGCTGGCGGATCATATCATAGGAATCGGGAAGACGGAGAAGATAATAAACAACCAGGAGTTCCTGGAAGTGTTTGTGCTATTCGGCCAAGTCCGCGGAGAAGGGGCGATTCTGGAGGATTTCAGCACCAAGAGCCTGAACCTGCTGATAAGCCGCAGCAGGAGACATGGAAGGGCGGGCGAAGAGGTCCGCATAGAGAGTATAAATGCGGGACGTCTGTACCCCCTTCGAATAGAGAGCAGCGAGGTGAAGCCAGGTGGCCTTGATCGTCTCATCATGGCGAATGACGGGAAGACACTCATCAGAGAGGCTATTGGCCAGCCAAGTACGGACAAGAGCATCACTCGCATCCCAGTCATCAAATTCAGGAGAGTTACGAGGAGGAGGGTCATCGGTGAGGTGATGACGCTTGCGCTGAGAGCGAAGAAGAAAGGTGAAAGAAACGCTCCAATCGGGATAGTTGGAGCCAACAATCTTAGAAAGAGTGCCAAGGTTGCCCGAAGGAGGAGGTGGAAAAGGAGCGGCAGGAGTGGTGGAGATAACAGGGGTGGTGAGACCGGAAGTAGTCATAGAACACTGCAAGAAACCGCGCAAGAAGAAGCGAAGCCGCGAGGAGAGGAAAAGAGAGCAACCCGCGTGAACCCGCAGCGGGTTAAAAGGAAGAAGCCGCGTGAACACAAGCGGCCAGGAAGCAGACAAAGGCACAACGGGGAAGAGGTCGCGCGGACTGAAAAGGCCGAGCGAATAGAAGAGAAGAGGAAGCAAGAAGCAGCGACTACAACAAGTCGCAAGCCGGGCGAACAGAAGCAGGCCGCAACGACTAGGAAGCCGAAGAGGCAAGAAGGAACCAGAGTGCGGCGACAACTAAACAAGTTGCGGCGACGAATAGCAGCAGGAGAAGAGAAGCAAGGAGAAACAAGCCGCGCGAACAGGGCAGCGGACAGAAGAGAAGGCAAGCCGCGAAGACAGGTCGCGTAAAGCAGAAAACAAGCCGCGAGAATCAAAGAGCGCACACAATCAGGAGGAAAAGACCGTGTGCTCTGATACCATATAAAAAGTAGCGAACATGCACGAACAAATGAATAGAATTTTGAATAATTGAAATTTTATTATCCAAAAAATATATCATTTACAAAGGTATGACCTCCCTTTTATAGAATGGAGGAGATATGGGAGAGTACAAACAAACAATGTGGGACTAAACATGTACAGTACTGAGCGGCTAGAAATAAAGGAGACAGCATAGGCCGCGTGGTTAGACAGATGAGTTAACGCTCGGCAACTCCAGCAGGATAAGAACATGTCGCAATGGGAGACCGATAGACCGCCCGGTCTCCAGGCTTCTGAGTGAGACCGCCAGACCTCTCGGTCAACAAACCGCTGAACAAGACCGCAAGGTCATCCGGTCTAATACTTCAACACTAACAAAAGTTGGAGGGGGCATAGAGCTGACATTTTTGGCACCTCCTTGCAAACTCCATCGTATCCTTCCTCAGGGATGACCAAAAGTACCCCTACCTAACCACCCTTGCTTCCAAAGTCGTGCCTCCTGAATGACTGCCACATTCGCCGGAGTGAACTTCCTCCAGGATCCGCAAGACTCTCTCCTCCGCCACACACTGTGCCAGAAGCCCTGACAACATCTTCCGTTGCAATCTCCCTTCATGCATCAAGTAGTGAGCCGACTTGTGCCTAAAGCCTTTCGCATCTTTGGTCCCCTCAGGGAGTTTACCCGTTGTTAGGAAGGTTATAAAGGGATCCACCCATGAGTGCCGCTGATCCACTTCCATCAACTCTCCCTTCGCGATTGCCGGGTGGAACAGCTCGGTCAAAGTTCCTCCACCCCGAGGCCCAAATTTAGCCAACCGATCAGCCGCTGCACTTTCCTCCCCGGGGACATGCCGAATGGAGAATATCTGGAACAAACCAACCATTCCCCTTACCTTGAACAAGTACTTCATGAGAATAGGATCCCTAGCCTCATACTCACCCCTGATCTGCGACGCCACAACCAACGAGTCCGTGAAGACTTCCACATCATATACCCCGTGTTCCTTGGCCAGTCGCAGCCCTGCTATGACGGCCTCGTACTCCGCCTGATTGTTTGTGATGGGGAAGCGCAAGACCACAACCTGCTCTATGATGACCCCTGAGGGCTTACCAACACTACCCCTCCCCCCAGAGAATGTTTCCCTGAGGCTTCATCGACCAACATCTTCCAAGCATCCTGCGGTGGCGGCTTCTCACCCTCTACCTCGACGACGTAGTCAGCCAAGAAATCAGCCACTACTTGTGCCTTAATGGAGAGTTGTAGCACAAAATTGATATCAAATTCGCTTAGCTCAATGAACCACTTGGCCAATCGCCCCGAGTGCTCCACTCCTTCGAAAATCTGGTGTATGGTATGGTCCATCACCACCTTGATCGAATGAGCCAGAAAGTATGGCCTGAGCTGCCCCTGACCTCTGGGCTCCTCTCTCCTCCTCTCCTCTCTCTGCTCTCTCCGCCTCCCTGCTTCTTCACATCCTCCTCCGCCAACTTGGCCAACTTATTCGCGAACGCCGGATTGGGATCCTCGATCTCTATCTCCTTTGCCGCCCTCTCCATCAGCTCCTCGAAGGAGCGAGGGGGGGGGGGGGGGTACTCTATTCAGCTTCATGCTAAAGAAACTCGACCTCAACTCGAGGGTGAAGGAGAGCATCACGATGTACCAGACATCTCCTGGACCTGCAGAATCTCCTCCTAAAACCTATCAACATAGCGTCCCAGCGTCTCCTCCGGTTTCTGCTTGATGACAAACAAGCACTCCGCCGACTACTTCCTCTACTTCGATGTGGAGAACCTCAACAGGAACCCACGACGCAGGTCCTCAAAGTAGTAAATAGAGCTTGTCGGGAGTTGATGGAACCAGTCCCTCGCCTTCTCCTTTAGATTGATGGCAAAGAGTCGACACTTGAAGACACCTGACATCTGCCTTATGGAAACGACATCCTCAAACCATTGCACATGCTGCACGGGGTCGTCTCTGCCCGTGTAGTAGGGCATGTCGGGCTCTTGAAACCAGTCTAGAACCGGAGCCGAGATGATTAGCTCACTAAAAGGGCTTCCTCCCACCACCTGCCGAGAGGGCACATCTCGGGATCTCGGTTCGCTGAGCCCCTCAGCACTACCCTGCCCGGGAAGAGCTCCCGCCCGGATACATCCCTCTTGCCAACCTCTGCTGAAACCACCTTTCCGGGATGCTGCCTGGGAGCATTCTTGCCCAACGATGAAGCGACAACCACTGGATCCTGAGGCGCCGCCCACTCGCTCCTTGCCGAGAACGCCAAGTGGATGGTCTGCAAGACTTCCCGCCTGAAGTCTTCCAGAATCCTCAACGTCACCCCACTCGCCTGGGGTGGAGAACCTCCTGAGCCTGCTCCTTCCTCCTCACCTCTAGCCATGAGACTAAGCCTGAGATTTTCTTGAATCAGTTACGGTCCACGCTCACTACACCTGAAATGTTGGAACCAAAAACTGGCTTCAACGAGAGGTCAGACCCTGTGGTGTAGCTAACACCTACTTCTCCCAAACCCAGACTCTTGACCAGCTGCTGAGAGCTAAAGAACTGACCCTGGGCTACAACACGGAGGTCGCTCCACTAACCCGGAAGATCTCAGAGCACTTCCCCTCCTTAACCAAGTTCTGATCTAAGGATACCTCAGAAAGCACTACAAGACTTCAAAAAAAATGAGAAAGCTTGCCTTCTGAGATACCCTGTGAGTCTATTTATAGATTTTCAGTATCTAGTCTGCCAACAACGTAATTTCGTTGTTCAAAAAGGCTATATGCAGCCCAAAATGGTCTGCTAACAGCCAGACTCCACTGTTCTGAGAAACTAAATGCAGACCTCCAAGGGCATCCAGGTAAATTTACCCTTGAACCCTACTATGACGTTGAGTGAAGAAGCATCACTCAATGCCAGGGACTGCGGCATTGAGTGGAGAAGCATCACTCAACGCCAAGAACTACGACGTTGAGTGGAGAAGCGCCACTCAATGCCAACCCTGAAGGCTTCCCGCTGACCCGGGCACAAACCTTCCTGCAAGCCCTAGGCGGAATCCTTCCATTTCCAGGGACTAGGGCGTTCAGTGGAGAAGCATCACTCAATGCCAACTCTGAGGGCTAAGACGTTAGTGGAGAAGCATCACTCAACGCTAAGGGCTAAGGCGTTGAGTGGATAAGCATCACTCAACGCCAACTGTGAGGGCTAAGGCTTTGAGTGGAGAAGCATCGCTCAACGCCAAGGGCTAAGACGTTGAGTGGAGAAGCATCACTCAACGCCAACTTTGAGGGCTAAGGCGTTGAGTGGAGAAGCATCACTCAATGCCAAGGGCTAAGACGTTGAGTGGAGAAGCATCACTCAACGCCAATTCTGAGGGCTAAGGCGTTGAGTGGAGAAGCTTCACTCAACGCCAAGGGGTAAGGCGTTGAGTGGAGAAGCGTCACTCAACGACAACCCTAATGGCCAAGGCGTTGAGTGGAGAAGCATCACTCAACGCCAAGGGCTAAGTCGTTGAGTGGAGAAGCATCACTCAACACCAACCTCGGGGGCCTCACGCCGTCCCGGGCGCAAACCTTCCCGCAAGCCGTAGGCAGGACCCCTTCCACGAGCACTACTCGCCTGGTCCGATTAGCTTAAAGCTTACTGAAACCCGGGGTCTTAGGCCTTTGGATCTCACACAGCGAATATGGGATTGTACATCGATCACACGCATTTCAGATGCCGAGTTTGATGCTTTCGTGACACTACACCTCCCCCGGGCTTTGACGCAAGGCCGACGGATGACGAAGAGAGGAACAATACACAGCGAGTTGGCAAGCATGCCTTTTGTCACGACCCGTCTCAACATAAGTCAGAGTGCGCTTTGAGACGAGTCGTGATGCCACAGGTATGGGCGAAAAGAAAACCATGTCTGTTAAGGCGAAAACAGAGAAGCTAATAATAGTTATTATTGAGTAAAATAGCTTGATTTTTTATGCGGAAGCTCTTAAATTCATCAGTGAAAAGAGTTTTGATGCACATGTACTTGGTAAAATTCATGTTTTACAGGCTACTACAATAGTTCTCATGCAGTTATGATTCAACAGAGGGTGCACATGCATTAATTTCATATTATAGTACATAAATATTTAAGTAGCCTAGCAGTTGTCCATGATACCAGAGAAAATGGCTGATTGCAATTATTACATAAAAGAATTAATTGACAGTAAAAAATGTAATCATAGAACCTGGAGCTTGATGCTGATCGGGGTCGAGTACCTGGCGGCGCTTCACGAATTCTGAGGTAATTCCAAAACATAAAGGAAAAGCCTCAGAACATTGAAATAAATATGAGCACAGTAAGAGTAAAGTGCAGTAAGAGAAGCAAAAATATATGAGTGTATCAGTTTCTCATAAAGCTGTGTTATTCGAGGCAAGCAAATAAAAATGCTAAACAGAACAAGTTAGTTTATTATACTACTCTGGAGTATAACATTTAGACGAACCAAGAGATGTCATTAGCGGTAATCAGTGGAAAGTGGAAGTGTTTTATTTGATGCACGTGATTCTGATGTAAGTCTGAACGCAAGGCTTATCAAAATAGTTGAGCTTGCTATGGTCATTTGTTGATTTCCGTTGTCAGTCAAGCGAAAACTCGAGTCAAGGCGTCACATCAATTGAACACTACCCTTCACTGATTGTGTATGACATTAATGCCTTCAAACACTCATGATTTAGGAGATTCGTAACATGTCGAGACCGGATGCAAATTTAGCGACACAACTGTACAAGATTATAGTTCATGATCGCGTCAAGAGAGGACTTGAGTTATGGAGCCACATTTGCTCAATTCTTAGAACAGACCTAAGAAACCAGACAGACATCAGAAACCGAATTCGATGACAACAGATTCGATGACACAAGATTCTTCGTCACAAGATTCGCCGACACGACAAAATCGGATAAGGAGCAATATATTTAGCGGGTTCAAGTATGTACGAGTGATATGATCGTCATACGCTACTTTTCTGGACACTAAATATTCTTTTATATTAGTCAATTCTCGGACATAAATATCCTCTAAATAAACTGTATATATGTATATACGAGCATGACACAAATCACCAATCATTTAATCGTAGCAAGGAATCTTAACTGTATCCTTCAAAATAATTATTGTGGATGTTCACATAAACTATAGGTCTCCTAACCATCCATCAACTGAGATTCAATTCATGTAAGTGCGAATCCAAATGATACCATTCTTACAATTCCTAATAATTCTCATTAGGATATTCGTTAATCATTCCAAAAAAAAAAATCCAACATACTTCGATTTATACATCAAACAAGAAAATTCGTATAATTATAAGATCAGACCAAATAATTGAAATTCAATGATTGCAAGGGAGGGAGAGATCTCTACTTGCCTGAAAGAGGCTAAAACATGCGGCGGTAAGCGAAAACAGAAATCCTGACTGGACCTGTTCACGAACAATCACAGACAATATTTGATAAATAGACCTGACAGAGATCCAAAATGGTAGCACAAGCAATTAAACGATACATAACTAAATCGAGAGAGAGCTAAGAAATTTACCTCCCTCATGAGTGAGGGGAGAAGAGATTTCACGCGGAGACGAAGACTTGGCGGCGAATTGGTTGCGAAAACCCTAAATCGGAGAGGGATCCTTCACAAACCGACCATGGATGCGACGAACGATGTCGGAGAACACAATTAAAACGAGAAACAAACGATCATTTAGGGCAAAAATCTGAATCATGGATTATACGCAAATTGGAGCACGCATAGTTCCAAAATAAATTCAAGGATGGAAGAAAACGAGGGGAAAGAGAAAACCCTTACCAATAGGAACCAAATCGAGTCCAAAAATCTGAGTTGAGGAGGGTTTGAGCGAATCCCTAGGCGTAATCGGAGCCCAAGGAAGATGGAGAAGCGGCTGTCGGCCTTGGAGTAGAGGGATGAGGCGGCTGCCGGCCATCAGGAGGCGAGAAAAACCGCTGCCAGCCCTCAGAAAGAGAGGTTCGTCGATCTCCATGGAGTTGAGAAGCCGACCAAGGAGGAAGGCCAGGAGAGATGTCGGCCAGAGAAAGTAGCGCACGGGAGGAAGGAGCCGGAGAAGGCGCCTGGAGCAGGAGGAAGCGGCGACCTGCGGGAGCTGCGGCTTGCGGTGGAGGCGGGATCGGGGTAGCACTAGACCAAGCGGAAGCAGCGGGATGCGGGAGTCGGCGGGATCGGGAGAATCGTTGCGGGCTTTCGGGATTAAAAGAACCGGGGGGGGGGGGGGCTCGGGTAGTTAGGAATTAGGTTAGGTTTTTTTATAAATAATAATAAATAGGTTTTTTATAAAACCGGGTCGTTACACCTTTTTATTGGTGCAGTTCACATATGAGATTAGGCTCCCGTTGTGGCCTAAGGTTCTCATTCATCTGCCAGTATGGTCTCATTCTAGTGCAGCCGAACCTTAACACCGTTGTTGGAACCGAAATCCGGCTCCGAGAGGAGTTCGGACCCGAGGGGGTAATCTGCAACTAATTCTCCCAAGTAAGAGAACTTGACTGGTAGCTCAGAACTACGGAATTGACCATTAGCTGCATCGAGCAGATCCCATCACATACTCGAAAGATCGAAGAGAGCTTCCCCTCTCTAGCCAATGCTGAGCTGTGCACCTTGGAGAGCACTCGAGGCCAACCAAAACTAATCAGAGGAGGAAGAAGTCAAAGAAAAAGAATCTCCTCCAAAGGTGCCCTTGGCGTCTATAAGTCTATTTATAGTTTTTCAAGACTGGTCTGCAGATTGCGGAATCCTGCCTTTTGGATTTACAATACACAACCAAAATTGGTCTGCCAACAATGAAACTCGGCTGTTTGGAGGTGCTATTAGCAGGCCAAAATGGATCCTCTTAGATAACTACTTCTGGGCAAGTCGACCACTTGCCTGGGGAGGTGATGTCGGGTGAAGCCTGCACTCGCCGCTCGCCCAGTCCCGGGGGTGAGTGCGGGACTCATCACCCCACTCGCCCACTACCTGCTTTGGGCCCGGGGCGAGTGCGGACCAAGTCGCCCCACTCGCCTCTGCTCACTCTCGGCACTCGCCCTGCGCACTCTCGACACTCACCCTGCCCGAGCTGGGGAGGTATTCCTCCACTCACTCGGCTTGTCTTGGCCTAAACAACCCTTTTTGGTCTTGATCTCTTCTGAAGGTTCCACTTGACAAGTATGAAGTCGTACACAATCACCGCTCTTTGCGAGGTTGTCTCAAATTCAGAAAGAAAAGTGCAACCTCAAGTATTCGGCGAGTGGCAGCTGACCCTGAGATAATTGTTGAAGCTGGGAAAGTCCCAACCCCAAAATTCAGATCAAGACAGTTTGAGGTTACCAGTTCAGCGGTCGGCCTTGACGGCTAACGGGCTAGGACGAAGAAAAAGACAGGTGACAAAAAGGTCCCCGACATTGCGGCAGGGGGGTTACAACACGTACTCGCATGCTTAAAAGAAGCTTCCCCTCTACAACCAAAAATGGCTGAGCAGGATACGAGATAGAATCTAGCTGGCGACTAGGTCGCGGCTGTTGATGCGCGAAAATGAGAGAGACGGGCACCTCCAGCTAACGGTTCGAACACAGGGGAAAAGAAGAGAAAAGAGGCGACTGCAAGCAGCTCTCTACTAAACGAATGAGAAAGAAAGCAGAGCCGTGAGCCACGACAACACCAGATTTCGCCCGTCGCGGCCTAAATGCTTCTCTTGCGACGGGCTTTCCTTTGATTGCAAATGAGTTGATTACAAAGAGGAAAGGAAAAGCGCAAGAGCAGAGCAAGCTGGAGACCACAAAGCCTGAGATTTGAGTCCACAGCCTTCAACAGGTAGGCTCCAAGACTCGAGTTAGCGTGCTTTGGGGGTGCCATTCCCCGTATTTATAGGTTCGGGGGCCTGCCCAAACGGGAAGGGCTAAAATAACCGACTACCCGAGTTACAGGAGAACCGAACAACGGTGACGGGAAGTAAAAAGAAAAGTCACGCCAGTCCGCGCAACAGGGGCGGACTGGGCTCGCGGGCTGGAACTTCCATTTTGCTGCAAGCCGCAATCCTGGCTGGAGGGCTGCGACCTGGGCGGACTGAGGACTGAGTCCGCCTGAAGAGGTAGCAGTGCGATCCTGGGGGCCAATCTACTGAGACAGGACGACCTGGGCAGATTGAGAGCTGAGTCCGCCGCCGGAGCTGGATCTTGGAACATGCCGAGGTTTGACGATCTGAACGGACTGGAGAATCGAGTCCGCCGCCTATGCAGTATGTGACCTTGGAACCTTGCTGAACGTGTTGCGGACTTTGGGGTTAACACAATCCCCACACATTTTTAAGTTTCTGGAAACTTCAAAAATGGTAGCTTAAACGCCGAGTCCGCAAGCCTTATTAATGCTGTCAGCGCTATAAATATCGCTGGAAGCTCTGTATTTGTCAAAAGCTGTTCATTGTCACGGGGCGCTTCTCACCACTTGCGGTCTACGCTCTGCAATCCGCCATGACTGGACTAGGAGCGTTCTTTGGCAGCCTCACTTCCCAGGCAGAGAAGCCCAGACCGACAATGAAGACTAAGAAGGTAGTGAAAAGAATTGGGGCAGTGATCCACTCTGCTGGAGAAACCTCCCGCAGTGAAAAGCCATTAGTTGAAGCAGTCCGCCAGGTTGACGTGCCTACTCACGCGAAGTCTGCGGATGCCATTGCTCATTGTGAAAATTCACCCCAAAGCGCTGAATTCGCCAGAGGCTACTGATCAGAACCCGCGAACTCTGCGGACATGGACGTGTACCCTTCTGAATCGGGTACCCTCATGTTTCGCATAAACATAGAAACTGAAGTATCTTCACTAGATGCCCAACAACCCATCGATCTGGATCATGATAGGCGACTTGCTGGGGAAGGTGCTGATGAAGAGGCGCCCTCACAGGCACTAGTTGCTGCGAATCCAGAGGCAGTCCGCAAGATTCTGCCGGACTTGGAGCAGGTCGTTGCGGACCCAACTGAGAAAAAAAGCCCCTCTAAGAAGAAGAGGAAGAGGGACAAGTCCACTGTTGCCGAGCGGGTTGAGAAGAAACTGCGGGCCAGGAAGGAAAAAAAACATCTCCGTGCGGACTGGGGCTGCGAGCTTGCAGCACATGCCGTGAGAAAAGGAGGCTTCTGAGCCCGACTTCGTTACTCCAGAGGCTCCAATCCCAGTGTTGAACATATGAAAATTCCCAACCTCAGAATTCAGACCAATGCCGCCTACGGTTATCAGATCAGAGGTAAAGTCAGACGACTAGGATGAAGAATAAAGGCATACAGGACCCCAGATATTGCGGCAGGAAGGTCCCACCACGTACCCGGATGCTCAAAAGGAGCAGCCCCTTCTCAATAAAAAATGGATGAACTAGGTACGAGGGAGACTAGCTGATGACTAAGTCGCAAGGTCACGATCTGGCCTCTAAGGAAAAGGAATCCAAAGGCTCGGCTAGTATCTTAAATGGAGAGCTTGCGAGTATCCTGCCGTGGATTTTGCATGTCTCATCTCGTACCCCTGGGGTCTTATTTATAGGGAAATCCAGGGGGGGTCATATTTATATCCCACCCCCTAACGACTAGGAGACTTCCAGGGGAACTCGCACGGACTGGGCAAGTATCTCGCCTAGTCGCCTACCTGGCGAGTATGCGAGGGGAGCTCGTCATACTCGCCCAGGCCTTTCGCGGTCATGCGCGTTGACTTTGACCTCTTTCTTGACTTGTTGACCTTGTCTTATGCTGACCTGGCTGTGGTAGGACCCATACTCGACGAATACGAGTTGTACACAATCCCCACTCTTTTCGAGCGACGTATGAGCTCAGAAAGAATCATCCAACACTTATTTGGCGAGCTGCTATGCCGAGTATCAGGGTTGCTCGCACTTGATGACTGTCTGCCGATCTCTATAAATCGGGGGGGGGGGGGGTGGGGGGCTGGTTTTTGAGGCGGATCTTCAAAGCTCGCACATTATGTCGAATGCCAATGAGAAACTCCTTCAAGACAGCCTCGCCGCTCTGACCGGCTTTCTCGGTATTGCCAATTCCTAGAGGCCGCGGGAAGAAGACGTCACCGACAACTTACCCTCCCATAAAAAGGAAAAGACCAAGAAGTCCAAGAAGATACCCGCTTCCAATGCGATCAACCCGCCTCCACCATCTGCCAAGTCGCAGCTTTGACAAGTAATCATGCACGCTCTGCTAGCACCTTGAAGCTTCTCAGCGACCTTGGGCTATATGACATCCCCAACGTGACCCCCCTGACTCGAGCCTCCTCAGCTCACTAGACATTCCGGAAGTCGCCAATACACCGGCGCCACAGCAGATCGAAGTCTTCTCCATGCCAGGTCGCCATTTTGTCAAACCACTCTTCCAAAGAGGGTGGTCGTCATTCCCTTCTCGCTGACACGTTTTATTTACTCGTAGACTCTCCTCCGGATGTCGCCGACGCGGCTTTCAATGTAGCCCTTCTGAACTCCGCACCACTGCTCACCCTCGCAGCCGAGAAAGCCCTCAGGACCGCACACACCGTCCAGATTAATCTTGGCGCCAAGAACGTGTCTGAAGTCTCGGCTCCTACGGCGAAGGAGAATCCCCAGGTGAGCAAGGAACTACCGGCGAAGGAACATCTTGCTAAGAAGGTCTCTCCGGCGAGCAAGGACCTTCCGACGAGCAAGGTCCCACCCGCTCCTGTGCGAGATTCTGTGCCGCCAGCGGCGCGTTCCCTATTGTCGTTGCCGCCTCCTTTCAATGTTGCCTCTCTCCAGGCAGTGAGTGCTTCTTTGTCGCCGCCGCTGCCTCTGACCGCTCAGCAACAAGCTGACATGCCGCGACCTCCCCCGCCTCCTCCGCTGAAGACCCTGCATCAGCCGGCGAGTTCGTCGCAGCCTCCGCCGCCTCCGTCGAAGCCTTTGGCCCGGAAGCAGGATACGTCGCGGCCGAGCTTCTTCCCGCCGAGAGTCGGGGACCCCAGTCATGGAGGTTGCGAGAATGGTAAAGCAGCTGAGCATGCTGCTGGCCCATCTAATGGCCGGTGAGATGCCCCAGCTCGCGACCCTTCTCCTCATCGATCAAGTTCTCCTCGTCGATGTAAACGTCGTCACTGGTGCTTCATTTGATGACTTAGGCGTTTGTTTCTAATCTAGAGACTTCTTATATGTTTTGACAGATCGCCCGACGACTCCAGGGTCGGCCTTCATCGACGCCATCGAGTTTTCAGACAGCGAGTATCGTCACGCCGCTGCTCGCGCCTATCTGGAGTTGGAGAGCAAGTTTGACCAGCTGGCGATTTGCGAGCCACATCGCCTGATCTCATCTCTAGAGGTGTGGGTGGCGAAGATAGAAGAGCTCCGGAACACCCTGGAGAGCTAAGAAGCCCGCTTCCACATGGTGAAGGAGAATGATCGCCAGCTGGCGATAAACAACCATCGCCTTCAGCTCGTTCTAGACGAGCTGCCCGACATTCGGTCGAGTATGGACTCCGTGGGGCGACTGACAAGGATGGAGGAGCAGTTCCGCCTTGGGGACGACGCGATGGCAGTGGCAACGAAGCATTACCGGCGAGCGCGAGAAATGGTCTGTGCCTGGCGACATCCTCATCCTCCAGAACGGCCACCTAGAACTTATGATTTTTTCTTTATTTGAACTCGCCGTAGGCGATTATTTATAATAAACCATTATTGTATTGTAAAAGCGAGTTTGCATCTCGCCCTTAATTTTCTCCTTTGCTGTCCTGTTTGCTGTTATTCTGCGATATGCCGAGTTTAGCATGCAGGTTCTGCTAACGTCGCGACATTCTCTGCTGCGCTGTGCGACATAGGGCTAATGCCGGGATCCGCTTACTCTTCTAAACCGCGTCTAGGTTGATACTCGCCAGAACGGATATATACCCCCCCTTTGTCTTCGCCTATAAATAGAGGGGGTAGGTAGAACATAAGTACGCTGCTGCGATTTTTCAACCCCAACTAGTGAGTATCTTCTCCTGCTCGCATGTTTCTGTTTTTCTTCTCTTCTCGTCTTAGTTCTTCTCCAACTCGCTAGCTTGCAAAGATGGTGGGAGATGATGCCAGTGCTCGCCGACAGGCACACACCGCTAACTTTGCCGACGCGGCCTTCAAGAAATCCATAACCATAGAGCGAGACTTGGAGATGTTCAGGGAGCGGCTTCTGCCAGATGGCTACTCGGCTTGGCTCCCTGCTCGCGGCGAGCGACTTAACACCCACATTGAGGGTGTGATGGTCTTATCGCTCCGCCACTTCGACGCTGGCCTGCGACTTCCATTTTGGCCGGAATATAGTGGGATCCTGTGATATTTTGGGATCGTTCCCACGCAAATCAATCCCAATGGTGCGACGATCATTATGAGGTTCCTTTGCTACCTGCGGTAAGAGAGGATCGCCTTCGACCTCTTAGTTTTCCGCAAGATATTCGCTCTCGCCGCGACCGCCGAGGGGGTCGTCTACTTCAGCAGCCATGTCTGCACCTTGGTTAGGACGGCGAATAAAGTCCACCGGTGGAGCGAGCAGCTGGTCGTCGTCCATGGCGACTTCGCAGACATTCTGGGAAGGCCGCACAAACCCGCCAATGTCGCCTTCCTCCCGCCGATCTTGGAAGGTGTCAGCGAGCAGCTGTTCGAGTCCTTCTGAGGTCGCCGGTTCGACATCATCTACTGGTGGCTTAATGTCAATACGCTCCTAGAAATCCACCCCAACGAGGGTAAGATTTGAGCAAGAATTACTTCTGCTTGCATGCTCGCTTCACTTTCTTAAAGCTCAGTACTAATGTGTTTGCATGATGTTTGTAGTGGCTTGTGAGCTCCCAGAGAAGTCACTTTCTCCGGCGAAGGAAATCGCCACCTCCTTCCCGGAATCCAACCCTCCGCCCGACATCGGTGATAAGAAGAAAATCGCCAAAGGGAAGGCGAAGGTCAAGTCGCCGGGCCCTACGAGCAAGAGGGCCAAACTGTCGTCGCCTCAGCCTGGCGATCAGGAGTCCCCGCCTGATGCTTAAGCCCCCCACTTCTACCCAAATTTCAATCTTGGGCGAGGTGTGGTGGATGCATATGGTCTCCCGCTGGTGTCCTGGTCCGAGGACGAACACTTGGTGACACTAAGCACCAACCTCCCCTCCTGGTCGGCGAATTGGGAGGACAAGGGGGAGGCCTTTGCTGTCCTCCATGCTCTATACGGGCGGGCTGATGCTGAGTCCATGCTGGAGCTGAGCCCGGAGGAACTCGCTCAGCAGACCGCATGCTCGCTCGCGCGGGCTGTCGAGCTCGGGCACTACTCGGCAAGGAAGTTGTTGGAGACGACTGAGACCCTGAAGGTCGTCACCAAGAGGGCTATAGATCTCGGCATGCAGTCGGTTCGCTGGAGAGACTATGAGGTAAGTCGCTTCCCGCACGTGGAATTGATGGTTTTGGACTTGGATTTCTTCTGCTGACTCAGTTTTTTATTGCAGGCTTCCGAGATTGAGGCCGCTAAGAAGCTCTCCAAGTGCGAGGAGAAACTCGCCAACTCTCAGGCGGAGCTGGAGGCAGCCCAAGTCCGCGCCGCCGAGATGGAGACTCGCCTGACAGCCTTCGAGGGCCGCATGAGATCTTCTGTTCCCCACCCCGATGCGTCGCGGCCGGAAGATCACCCGCATTGGGCGGTAAAAAGATCCCACGTCCTTTGGAAAGAGAGGTCGTCGGTCTGCCGTGAGATAGCGCGAGAGGTGGGGAACATCATCCTCGCCCGACTGAGGATCAACGACCAGCTCGTCGAGGGGGAGAAGCAGTTCACTGTCGACGAGCTCATTCCCGAACTGCTTGCCGAGGAATCGACCTCGCCCGATCGCCTCCCTTCCTCGACATCGGGCTCTAGCGATAGTGATAGTAGCAGCTGCAGCGGTGAAAGCACTGATGGGGGAGGAAAGCGAGGAGGGAGGAGAGGAAGAGGAGGACGGCGACATTGGAGACGACAAATATCGGCCTGATACTGGTGACGATGAGTCCTAGTTGCTCGCCGATTTTTGTCATGCTCGCATGTAACATATTGTTAACAAATTTTTGTAACTTGTAAATTCTTGACGTATACATTTATATAAGTTTAAGTTACCGCACTTTGTTATTCTCTGCTCGCATGTTTGTTGGTTGATGATGTTCGATAAGCTCATAGACTCGGGGAGGATGAGTGCTTGTGATGCTTTTACTCGCGCGTTGGCATCGGTCATAGTCGCGCAAATATTACTCGTATGACTATAGTCGCTCCAGCAATTCGCATCCCGATACTCGCTTGTGTCCATGCGTTTACTCGCCAGAGCATACTCGCATGCTTGCCAAGGCATACCCGCATACTCTCCAAGACATACTCGCGCCTGCCTATTTGTTTGCCTCGCCGAAGCTGAACCTGACTGGCTTGGAAATTAGAGTCGACACCCATCAGGAGCCGAGCTCGACTGGTGGTAGGAGGTAGTCGACACCAAACAGGAGCCAAACTCAACTGGGGGGTGGGAATCAGTCGACGCCCAGCAGGAGCCAAGCTCAACTGGGGGTGGGAATTGGTTGACTAGGGGAGACCATTAGTCGGTCTGCAAGAGAGGAGCTCGTACAGAGTTCACGAACTACGACATCATTCCAACGAGGAACTTGGTTTCACTCGAGGAGGTCGTTGGCCAATATGCAGGAGAGGAGCTCGTGCAGGGACTTGGACTTATGATGACACTGCGACTCGAGGACTTTGAGCATTGTTCGGGTCGACAACTCTCAAGAGTCTTGCTTAACTAAAGTGGTGTAAGTCGACTCGGGGAGGCAAGTAGTCGTTCTGCAGGAGAGGAGCTCGTACAGAGTTCACAGACTACAACATCACTCCAACGAGGATCTTGGTCTCAATCGAGGAGGTCGTTGGCCAATATGCCGGAGAGGAGCTCGTGCAGGGACTTGGACTTACGATGACACTGCCACTCGGGGACTTTGAACATTGTTGGAGTCGACAGTTCTCAGGAGCCTTGCATAACTAGAGTGGTGTAAGTCGACTCGGGGAGGCAAGTAGTTGGTATGCAAGAGAGGAGATCATACAGAGTTCACGGAGTACGACATCACTCCAACGATGAACTTGGTCTCACTCGAGGAGGTCGTTGTCCAATATGCAGGAGAGGAGCTCGTGTAGAGACTTGAACTTACGATGACACTATCACTCGAGGACTTTGAACAATGTTGGAGTCGATAGCTCTCAGGAGCCTTGCTCAATTAGAGTGGTGTAAGTCGACTCGGGGAGGCAAGTAGTCGGTCTGCAGGAGAGGAGCTCGTACAGAGTTCACGGACTACGACATCACTCCAACGAGGAACTTGGTCTCACTCGAGGTCGTTGGCCAATATGCAGGAGAGGAGCTCGTGCAAGGGCTTGGAATTATGATGACACTGCCACTCGAGGACTTTGAACGTTGTTGTAGTTTTTCCCTGCTGCTTAATAGATTGCCAATGAATCAAATGCATCAATATCTTTGAGGACGAAAAATTATAACGAGAACGATGATCCCTCCGCCGTCGAGTTGGGAGGTTGGCGTCCAGCCCTGTTCCCGATAGTTCCTCCAGTCGGAGGAGAGATGCAATCGGGGATTGCTAGGCCGACATGCAAGGGGGGAGCTGATCTCGGCCGTCAATGCAGGGGCTCGGTGTACACGGACGCTTACATCCCGAGGCATCGTCTCATCGTCCGCCCTGGGCTATCTAGGAGAAACAGATCGAAGGCTCGTTTCTCAACCCAACCGCAGAGATCATTTTCAGCTCTGCCACTTGGATACGAGTGCAAGTGTATGGGCGAGGGGTAATGTTCTCCCGAGGGTCCCTCAGGACTCACTCGCGACTAACATCTTCCCTTGGGCCTGCTCCTACCCTTTGACCAGTTACCCTGCCTTTGAATATAATCGAAGGGTTGTTGCCCAAATGAGAGCTTGACAAGGTCGATCCTTCCTCGAATCCGAGAGATTGGAGTCGAAACCTATTCCTGATAGTTCCTCCAGTAGGAGGAGAGACGCAGTCGAGGCTACCTAGGCCGACATACAAGGTGGGAGCTGATCTCGACCGTCAGTACAGAGGATCGGTCTTACAAGAGCGTTTCCGGAGGCATCGTCCCATCATCCACACTGGGCTATTTAGGAGGAACTTGTCGACAGCCGGTTTCTCGGATCGAGCACGGTGCTGAACCCTATGAAGCCTCAGAAATCTTGAGATGAAATAGCATAAAGAGAAACCATATGGTTGTCATTATCTGTATATATATGTGAAAACATAATTTACAAGGAAAATACAGCGTTACTGTTAGGGATAGAATCTCTTCAGGTCATCCCCGCTCCAAGTACCTCCCAGCTGCTCTCTGACTTGATCCTGAAGATAATAACCTCCAGTAGCCAAAGCTTCTTGGATGATGAAGGGACCTTCCCAATTAGGATGCAGCTTGCCAACCATTGCTCCCCTTCCTGCAAAGTCCACCTTTTTCATGACCAGATCCCCTGCGAGAAAATGTTTTATGCAGATGTTTTTTTTATCAAAGTGCTTTGCCATGAGCCGCTTGATTTCCTCCTGGCGGATAACGGCTATATCACGAAGCTCTTCAACAAAATCCAGCGAGAGCCTTTGAGCGTCTTTATTCTCCAAGCGTCATTCTTTGCTGCCGTATCTAGCTGCTATGACTCTTGGGCTCCGAACCTCAAACTCCACTGGGATGAGTGCCTCAGACCCGTGGGACAACTTGAAGGGAGTTTCGCCCATAGCCGAGTTTGGAGTTGTTCTCAGAGCCCAAAGTACTGAGGGGAACTGCTCATCCTAATTACCCTTCAAGTTGGTGACTTTCTTTTTAAGGAGGTTGATGACCAACTTGTTGGCAACCTCAACTTGTCCGTTGCTGCGAGGATGATGCACAAAGGCAAATCGAAGATCCGTCCCTAGCTGCTTGCAGAAGTCCTCTGTCTGCTGGCCTGAGGGAATGAGCCAATCAAGTCCATTCCCCAGATGACGAAGGGCCATGGAGCAGTGATCGATCGAAGGTGTTGAGCTGGTTGTAGTCGAAGAGGCGCGAAGAGCTGACATTGTAGAAATTTATTGGAGAAGGCTTCTGCATCTTTTCGAATGGTGGGCCGGAAGTATCCATGCCTTAGAATTCTCTGTTCCAGAGTGCGAGTTTCTGAGGTTGGGAATTTTCCTGGCTTCCACCTCCTCCACCTCCTCAGCAACACACAGTCACTTCTCCTTTTCCAGCAACTCCTCCAACCTCTCCGCGTCACCCATCCAGCTGATGGTACTGACAGTATTCAGGTAGCACTCCTTGGAGGCCTTGGAATCTCCCCTAATCCTGATCTAGACATCCTCCCGGCAGTACTTCAAGCACTGATGATATGACGACGGAACGGCCTTGAAATAGTTGATGAGGGGCCGCCCGAAGATGGCATTGTATCCGCTCGGCGCATCGACTATGACAAAGCGGCATCAGATCGAAGTCCTGCCGAGAGTAACCAGAAACTTCACTGCCCCTTTGACCTCTTTCTTCTTGCCCGAGAAGCCAAAGAGGGTCCATCTGCAGCCTAGACCCGAGACGTTTCCACTTGAAGCCCGACAAAAGTTCTCTTGAATATGACGTTCACCGAGCTACCATTCTCCGTGAGGATTCGGTCGATGGTGAAGTCTTCGATGACAACTTGAATTACTAGGGCATCGTGAGAGGGGTTTTCATTCCACAACATGTACTCCTCTAAGAAGGTGATCTCTTCCAATGGCGGCGGGTTCTGCGACGTCGAGGCGACGTTCTTCTTATTGATCTGATGGAGGCTCCCTTGCGGGAAGCTCCAAGCCTGGCTCCTCCGTTGATTACCCCTACATTCCCACCTCCTGGGCCATGTATCATCTCTCCACGACCTCCCAGGTTGACACGATCTTCATTCCTCCTCCTCACCGGAGCCTGGAATGCCACTTGCCCCACCGGGGCCTCCTGCCTATGCTGTTCCCTCTCCGCTACTCCGGCCTCCAATCTCCTCCTCGCTTCCCAGAATTTCGGGCAAGCCAACGTCCCATGCCCCTCTACTCGATAGATGTCGCAGTAGAGGGGAATCTCTGCCTCCTGATGCATTGCCCGTTGCTCCATCCGGCGATGTTTGTTGTCCTGACGGGTGATGGTCATTGCCTCCCTTCTTCCTCCTCCTCGGCCTCCGTCATGCCGGTTGTCATTCCTCCTCTCCTCTCGGAAATGCTATCTCACCGGTGGCCTCCACTAAGGGCGATTCTCGGGGTATTGGAATCGCCTATCTCCCCCTCTTCTTGACTGGGCCTCCGCTGTCCTCGTCTCCTCTTGCCTTCGAGGCCTCTCCTGCCTCCTTTCCTCGACCCTGCTGGGTTCTTATCTCGTGCTCCTTTCCTCTCATCTCCTCGGCTCTTCCTTCCTCCTCTCGACATGCCTTTCTGGCGTCCTCCTAGCCTTCGTCCCGGAAGGTCCTGTTCTCCCATTTTCTATCGGGTCATCTCCATCCAGCCTTACCAAGAAATCTTTGTTCTTCTCCTCTCCTCGAACGAAGGTATTCGCCCTCTTTATCATCTCCTCAAAAGACCTCGGGGGATTGGACCCCATCTCCATGCTGAACAAGCCCTACTTCAACCTGAACTTCAGGGCCACCATCAAAGTGAAGCTATGCACCTCCTCGACCTCCAAGATCTCTTCTTGAAAACGGTCAATGTAATGACCTAAGCTCTCATACTGCCCTTGGGTAATCTTGAAGAGAGCTGTTGCCTCCTTCTTTTTCTTGGATGTCGCGAACCTCTTTATAAGGCCCCGACGTATATCAGAGAAACAGTACACGGAACCTGCTGGCAGCTGGTGAAACCAGTCTCTTGCATTGCCTTTGAGGGTGATGGAGAAGAACCAGCACTTGAACACGTCAGACATGTTGTGGTTGGAGATGACGTCTTCAAACCACTGAAGATGCCTGACAGTGTCATCTCTGCTAGAGTAGTAGGTGAGAACGGGCTCTCTGAATCCTTCGGGAATGGGGGCAGCGAGGATCTCCTCAAAGAAGGGGCTCCTCCCTCCCTGGCGGTGGCGAGTTTCATCCTCACTGAAGACATCATACTCGCTCCATTGGTGAGTATCACGGTATCTCGCCGGCGACATCGGATCCCGAAAACAGACCCCTTGCCTGCCCGCCGGATGATGTCGCGACTGCATCGGTTGCTATTCTCTTGCCCAAGCGGGCTCCTTCCCAACTCGCCTCGGCGGCGCTTCCTCATCGAGTGGTGTCACACGGCGAGGGGATGTCGCCGTGACATCGGGGCAATGAGAAAACCGGCAAGGATGGTCTTCTCAATCCTTTTCGCGAACTCCTCGAACGCAACAACCATCACGAACTCGCCTCCTCGCGCGAGATCACCAACTCCTGCTGAGTTACCGGCCAACTCTCCATGCTCGCCACCATTGGTCATCTTATTAAACCACCAAACTTTCCTCCTTGGCTGCGATCCATGCTCACCGCACCAAGTGTTGAAGCCAGGAAAATTCCCAACCTCAGAATTCGGACCAATGCTGCCTAAGGTTACCGGCTCAGAGGTAAAGTCAGACGACTAGGATGACTAGGATGAAGAACGAAGGCAAACAGGACCCCAGATGTTGCAGCAGGAAGGTCCCACCACGTACCCGGATGCTCAAAAGGAGCAGCCCCTTCTCAATCAAAAATGGCCGAACTAGGTACGAGGGAGACTAGCTGATGACTAAGTCGCAAGGTCACGACCTGGTCTCTAAGGAAAAGCAATCTAAAGGCTTGACTAGTATCTTAAAAGGAGAGTTTGCCAGTATCCTACCGTGGATTTTGCGTGTCTCACCTCGTACCCATGGAGTCCTATTTATAGGGAAATCCAAGGAGGGGGGGGGGGGGTCATATTTATATCCCACCCCCTGGCGACTAAGCGACTTCCAAGAGAACTCGCACGGGCTGGGCGAGTATCTTGCCTAGTTTTCTACCTGGCGAGTATGTGAGGGTAGCTCGCCATACTCGCACAGGCCTTCCGCGGTCATGCGCGCTGACTTTGACTTCTGTCTTGGTTTGTTGACCTTGACTTCTGCTGACCTGGCTGTGGTAGGACCTATCCTCGACGAATACGAATTGTACACCCGGGAGGTGATTCCCTCTCTACAGTCAGTCTGTCAACTGATGAAATACTCAACTCTGTAGATACCGCCCAACTTGATATCATTAATCAATCCTTGCTGGAGGTATTGCAGTCCGATGTCGAGATTTTGGTAGTTAAGATTGACGATCAACCCCCCACATCTGCGGCTGAAGGAGATGAGAAGGAGAGGCTGAGGAAGCAGATCGCTGAGCATAAGGAAAAGATCGCTGCTCAGAGGGCGATGGTGGAGGCGGCCTCGAAGCAGATCGCTGCGAACAAGGAAGTGGAGGATCTGCGAACTGTTGCTGAGCTGCTGCAGACAGGTAAACGACAACCGGCGCCCAAGCTCTTTAAGCATCAGTGGCTTTACAGGTCGCCACAGCGGAAGTCGAGGCCAATAAAGATTTTCACTGAAACCGACGACATAGTTATTTCGACAAGCTAGGCGGCTGAGAAGAGAGCTAAGGTCCACCGCGAATAGAGGAAGCGACTAAGCACCTTTGACCCGTAGCGGATAAGGCGGCCTGTATTTGATAGTCGTCAACTCGTCGGGGCGTTTGCCCAAAGTTTGACTCTATCTTTGCTCTTTGAGTCCGCCGCGGGCTGTATTTGAGTATGAATTTTGCTCCCTTTGTTGCAGGACGGAAGTCGCCGCCTAGCTCTGTAGAGACTGGAGAGATACAAAATATAATAGTCCAACAACGCGTGAAGACATGCACGACAAAAGAAAATAGTACTATTAATAAAAATAAAAGATATACCACGGGTTGCATCAGAGGGGGATGGGTTCTTATTTATAGCCCTGCCCCCGCCAACTAGGCGGCTTCTTGGGGGAGCTCGCTCGGCTGGACGAGTAACCGGCCTAGTTGCCTACCTAGCGAGTATGCGAGGGGAGCTCGCCATACTCACCCAGGTCTTTCGCTGCCTTGCGTGTTGACTCTGACTTCCGTCTTGACTTGCTGAATTTGGCGCTTGCTGACCTGGCTCTAGAGGGGTCCACCCTCGACGAATATGGTTTGTACACAATCCCCGCTCTTTTCGAGCGACGTAGGAACTCAGAAAGAAACATCGAACACTTAGTCGACGAGCTGCTTGAGCTGGTATCAGAGTTACTCGCGATCAATGGATGCCTGCTGAACTCTATAAATAGTGGGGTGGCTGGTCTTTGAGGCACATCTTTTGAACTCGCACGCGATGTCGAAGTCTCTCTAGAAGGTCTACCAAGCGAATATTGCTGCCTTGTCTGGATTCCTAGAGCCTACAAGGCCAAAATGGCCGCGAGAAGGTGAGGTTACTGCCGACCTGCCTCCTCCCAAGAAGAAGAAATTGAAGAAGTTGAAGAAATCACTCGCTTCCAAAGCTGTTAACCCACCTCCGCCTAGCGAGGATGTCACCTCCCCAACTGACCATCCCGAACTTCCAACACATACCCAGAAGCTCCTTGACGACCTCGGGTTGAGCGACATTCCTGAGCTATCTATTCATGACTTTTCTCTCCTCTCTCCGCCGTCTTCTCCTCCTGCCCCGAAACTCGTCGGGTCCTCGCCGGGTCCCAGACACATCTGCAGGCAGATTTTTCTCCCTCGCAAGGTCGCTATCTTGCCGATGTCGTTAAGTTGCTGATCAATCTTATTTGACCTGGCTGACTTGTTCTTTGCACTCGTAGCTCCTCCGCCGACGACTACAGGCGAGCCTCTGGATGTAGCTCCCTTGCGAGCAACTCCACTAGTCTCTCTCGAAGCTCGTCCACAACCTCGATCAGGGCACACCATCCGGATCAATGTTGGTCCCAAGAAGGGGCCTGAAACACCAGTCCCTGAGGCGAGGAGAAAGGATCCTCCGGCGACGAAGACCTCGCAACCTAGGGCGAGCAAAGCCCCTCACTCTACGACCAGCTCATCACTACCGGCAAAGAGCACTCCTCTACCGCCGCCACCACCTCCAGCCAACTCGACATAACCGAGGGCGAGCACTCCATTCCCGCCGCCACCTCCTTTGTTGCCGAGCAACGAAGCTCACCATGAAATCTGCCCTGAGACCTCGTCCCCTCTGATCCCACCTGAGAGCTCTTCACGGGATTAGGAAAGAAGACGACATAGTTATTTCCCGCCGAGGACTGGAGGTCATGACCATGGAAGTCGCAGATAGGGGCAGGCCGCCGAGCGCCAGGGATGCTCATCATCTGGCCAATGAGAATCATCTCGTCATAGCCCGTCCCCTCGCCGATCTCGATCTCCTCGGCAAGGTAGCTCGCCTGAATAATGAATTGCTCTGACCGTCGATACCGACTTCGAACTAATTCAACGACTTTTTCTTGTCTTGACAGGTCGCGTTGAGCTTTAAAGACATCCAGGATATCTGTGAGGGTCTGGCCCAACTCTGACTGCTGAAAAGAAACAGCAGCTAGCAAATGGGGAATCATAGCCTGCAGTTTAAAACACTTCAATAGTTAAATAAGGTTGGCCTCATCTCATTTATGTGGGCAAAAGATGTGATTTTCTCACATGGGCACACTGTAGCTTCCGCTGCTTAGTTTGTCCACAAATTGAAGCTCGAGCGGGGTGACCCAGTGGTTTGTGGACTTCTTTCGCTTATGACCGTGGTACAATGATACCAATTGTAAAATCCCTCCTCCCGGGAATTCGACACGGCCAAGGAGAGATTTTATGCCCAGGACTGTCGCCTTACAATGACACCAACTACGAGTTTGTTGCCACCACAAGACAGCGATCCTGCCGACAAACACGATCATTCACAACCAACGAAGGAAGAAGTAAACAAGCACACATATCACAACAATGATATAATAAATATTTAATTAAAGGTCCACATAAGATAATAAAATAGTACAAGATAAAGGGCTTATGTTAGTACATAAACATCATAAAATATCACTCTCTCTCGACTAACAACACAGAAGCTAAACCATATGATCATCAAACTGACGCCGGGTAGTAGTAGTGGTAGTGCGCGACTCTGGCTCCTCAGATCCTGGTGTCTCAATCTTTGGCTGCGCCTGGTCGAACTGCGGTGATGTTTCCACGTGTCCTTAAAATGATGTGGTCAAATGACCATCGGTCAAACTAGACTCAGCTGCTTCGTCGCCGCCTCACCCCTGCGACTCCTAGGCACCGCGCGAGAGGAAGAAAGCAGAGGACCAATAGTAGCAGAATGTACAAGTAGGTGACAGTGGTATTGTTGAAGCCAGGAAAATTCCCAACCTCAAAAATAGGATCAAGACAGCCTAAGGCTACTAGCTAAGCGGCAAGGCCTGACGGTTAAGGAAGCTAGGATGAAGAATAACAGCTAAAAACATGACCCCAAATGCTTCGACAAGAAGGTACCATCACGTACCCGGATGCTTGGAAGAAGCAACCCCTCCACAACCAAAGATGGCCGAGCAAGGTGTTAGGGAGACTAGATGGTAACTAAGTCGTAAGGTCGCGACCTGGTCTCTAGGGAAAAGGAATCCAAAGGTTCAGCTGGTGTGCAGGATGGGGAGCTCACGAGTATCCCTGCTGAGTTTTTTTGGTGTCTCACCTCGTGCCCCTGGGGCCCTATTTATAGGGAAATCCAAGGAGGAGGGGGGGGGGGTCATATTTATACCCCCACACCTGGCGACTAGGCGTCTTCCTAGAAGAACTCGCATGGCTGAGCGAGTATATCGCCTAGTGACCTACCTGGCGAGTATCCTGTAATACTCGCCCAGGCCTTCTGTTGGCTCGCGCACTGACTCTGACTTCTGTCTTGATTTATTGACTTTGACTTATGCTGACCTGGATGTGATAGGAACCATCCTAGACGAATAAAGGTTGTACACAATCCCCGCTCTTTTCGAGCTACGTAGGAACTCAGAAAGAATCATCCAACTTGTATTCAGCGAGATGTTATGCCGAGCTCCTGAATTGCTCGCGTCTGGCTGGTGCCTGCTGATCTCTATAAATAGGGGGGAGGGGTCTGGTTTTCGTGGTACAACTTTTGGAGCTCGCATACTATGTCGACCGTCGACGAAAAACTCCTTCAGGAAAGCATCGCCGCGTTGTCTGATTATCTCAGAACCGCCAAGCTCAAAAGGTCGCGGGAAGAAGATGTCACTGCCGATTTGCCCCCCTCAAGAAGAAGAAAATAAAGAGGCTGAAGAAGACACCCGTATCCAAGGCCAACAACCCGTCTCCATCTCCTGAGAATGTCATCGCCCCGACCGACAATCCCGCACGTTCCACTAGCACCCAGAATCTCCTTAGTGATCATGGGTTAGACGATATCCCTAACGTAGCCGCTCCCAACTCCAACCTTCTCAGCCCGCTAAAGACTACACCTCCAGAAGTTGCCAACTCGTCGGTGCAGCCACGGGTTGACGTTGTCACCTTGCCAGGTCGCTATCTTGTCAGCTGTGCAAAAAATCCACTAGTCGCCATTTCTTTCTTACTGACCTGTTCCTTTTACTCGCGGGCTCTTCGTCGGTTACCACTGACGCGACTCTGGACGTCCCCCCCCCTTGCAATCTGCACCGCTGCTCGCTCTTGCAGCTGAGAAGCCGCTCTAGACTGGGCACGCGGTCCGGATCAATCTTGGCTATAAAAAGATAATAGAAGCACCCACCTCCTCGGCGAAGGAGAATCCTCCGGCGAGCAAGGATCCTCTTGCGAGGAAAGACCTATTCGCGAGCAAGACTCCCCATCACAGGACGAGCAAAGTCTCTTCCCTTCCCGTACTGGACTCTGCCCCGCCAACGGCAAGCAGTCCTTTGCCACCGCCGCCTCCTCGGAATGTCTCTTCTCTACAGGCGACGAGTAATCCCTTGCCGCCGCCGCCTCTGACTGCTCAACAACTGGCGAGTATGCAGCGATCTTCATCGCCTCCTCTGTCGAAGACCTTGCGTCATCCGGCGAGTTCGTCGCAGCCTCCTCTGCCTTCGCCGAAGAACCCGGCTCGGAAGCTGCGACCAAGTTACTTCTCGCCGAGAGTCGGGGATCCCGATTATGTTGGTCGTTGTCAAGGGAAACCCGCCGAGCGAGCGAGCGGCCCCTCCTCAGGCCAGCAAGAAACCTCAGGTCACGGCCATTCTCCTTAGCGGTCTCGATCTCCTCGTCATGGTAACTCGATCCACCGTTCTATTGGTTTGATAGGCCAATTGTTGAATCGTCGATTTCTCACCTGACGACCTTCTTTTCGTTTTGACAGATCGCCCCGCAACTCTAGGGGCGGCTTTCATTGATGTCATCGGGCTGTCGAGAAGTGAGTATCGTCATGTCGCTACTCGCGCCTATTTGGAGTTGGAGAGTAAGTTCGACCAGCTTGCGATTTGCGAGGCTCATCGTCAGATCTCATCTCTGGAGGTGCAGATGGCGAGGATGGAAGAACTTTGGGCCAGCCTGGAGAACTATGAGGTCCGCTTCCACATGATCAGCGAGATCGACCTGCGGATGGCGATGAATGACCACCGTCTTCAGCTCGCTCTCGACGATTTGGCTAGGATGCGTGCAAGCATGCGATCTGTCAGTCGGCTGGCGAGGATGGAGGAGCAACTGCGGCTTGGTGATGACGCAACATTGATAACTTCCGAGCATTATCGGCGAGCTCGCGAGATGGGATGAGCTGGACGACATCCACATCCACCGGAGCGGGCGCCTATACCTTAGGATATTTTTCTTGACTAGTGCTCGCCCTTTGGCGATGTTGTACTTTGAACAAGTATATATATATATATATTGTTGAAAAGCGAGTTTGAATCTCGCAACGTTGAATGCCGACCTTCTGTTTGATTGATGTCTTCTGCACGCTTGCTTGTCTCCTGCGATGTCTGGAATTCCTAACTATGCAGGTTTGTCGAGATGGCGAGATCCTGAAGATTCCGGCGCGATATAGAGTTCATGGCGAGTATCCGTCCGATGGTTAGGCAGCGACTTAGGGAGATACTCGTCGATCGGATATACACCCCCTGCCTTTGCCTATAAATAGTGGGGGTAGGTGGCTCATTAGTACGCTGTTGCGACTTCTTAATATCCTTTGCGCAAGTATCTAGTCTAACTCGCTTCATCTTACAGCTCTCTTACCCTACTCGCCCCCTCTTTCTCGCCAAGCCCTACTCGCTAAACAATGGTTGGAGACGACGCTAGTGCTCGCCAACAGGCTCATGCCGCGAATTTCGTCGATGCAACTTTCAAAAAGTCCATCACTACTGAGCGCGATCTGGAAGCATTTAGGGAGCGACTTCTTCCTGAGGGTTATTCGGATAGGCACCCTACTCGAAGCGAGCATCTCAACACCCATATTGACGGTGCTATGATCTTGTCGCTCCGTCATTTCGACGCCAGCTTACGGCTTCAGCTGTTGTCGGAATATCGCGAGATCCTGCGGTACTTCGGGATCATCCCCACACAGATCAACCTTAATGGTGTGGCGATCATCATGAGGTTCCTTTGCTACCTGCGGGAAGAGAGGGTTGCCTTCGATCTCTCTGTCTTCCGGAAGATATTCGCCTTTGTCGTGACCTCCGAGGGGGTTGTCTACTTCAGTAGCCACGTCTGTAACTTGGTGGGGACGACGAACAAAGTTCATAGATAGAGCGAATACCTGGTTGTCATCAAAGGCGACTTTGAGGGCATTATGGGGAGGCCGCACCAGGCTGCCGACGTGGCCTTCATCTCACCGATATTGGAGGGTGTTCACGAGCAGTTGTTCGAGTCCTTCTGAGGTCGCCGATTTGACGTCATCCACTGGCAGCTCAACGTCAATGTGCTCCCCGAGATCCACCCCTGTGAGAGTAAAAATTTTGAATGAGAATTAAACAACTCTCCTGCTCGCTCCTACTTGCTGTTTGAACTCGATACAAATTTGCTGTTTGATACTCACAGTCGCTTGCGAGCTCCCGGAGAAGTCGCTTCCTCCTACCAAGGAAGTCGCCTCATCGCGACCGGAGTCCTCCAATCCTCCCGCTGATGTTGGAGAGAAGAAAAGGAAACTCGCCAAAGGGAAAGAAAAAATCAGATCGCCTGGCCCTGCGAGCAAGAGGGTCAAGGTTTCTTCCCCTCAATCCGGTGATCAAGAGTCGCCGGTCGATGCCAGGGCGCCCCGCTTCCACCCAAACTACAACCTTGGGCGAGGAGCGGTGGATGTCTATGGTCGCCCGCTGGTGTCCTGGTCCGAGGATGAGCACTCGGTGACGCTGAGCACCAACCTCCCCTCCTGGTCGACAGATTGTGAGGATAAGGGAGAGGCCTTCTCTGTTCTGCACGCCTTGTACGGGCGAGCTGACGTCGAGTCTCTGCTGAAGCTCAGCCCGGAGGACCTCGCCCAACAATCTTCGTGCTCGATTGCGCGAACTGTCGAGCTAGGACACTACTCGGTCAGGAAGCTGCTGGAGGCGCACGAGACATTGAAGACCGTTTCCAAGAAAGCAATAGATTTGGGCATGCAGTCAGTTCGCTGGAAGGAATATGAAGTAAGTCGCCTCCCCGTGCGATATGAATGATCTGGACTTGGATTATTTTGCTGATTGTTTGATGATTTTCGCAGGCTGCCGAGAATGAGGCAGCGGAGAAGCTCTCAGAATGCGAGCAGAAGCTCGCCAACTCCATGGCCGATCTAGAAGCTGCCCAGATTCGCGCCGCCAAGATGGAAACTCGCACGGTTGCCACCGAGGAGCGTGCAAGGACCTCAGCTTCTCTCCCTGATGCGCTGCAGCAGGAGGAATCCCCACATGTGACGGTCAAGAGTCCCCGCCCTCATGGGGGTGAAATGCCGGCCATCCATCGCGGGATAGTGTGAGCGGCGGCAAACATCATGCTCGCTCGACTAAGGATCAACGACCACCTTGTCGAGGAGGCCAAACAGCTTACTGTCGACGAGCTCATTCCCGAGTTGCTCGCCGAGGAGTCCAACTCGCCTGATCGCATCCCATCTTCATCTTCAGACTCTAACAGCAGCGACAACAGTAGCAATGGAGAGAGTAGTGATGATGGCAGCATCGCGGATGATGGCGGCGTCGCGGATGATGGAGAGAAGGGTGACGACGAGGACGAGGAAGATGTCCACGTCATAGATGATGATGAATATCTGCCTGATACTGGCGATGATGAATCCTAGTTGCTCGCTGATATTCCCCATACTCGCCTACAGAAAACACAGAAATTTTTGAAACTTGTATTCATTTTGACATAGTACACGTTTTTTTTGTTGTAGCTTCCCTTTTTCTTTATTTCTTGCTCGTATGCTCGATTGCTGGATGTCGCTCGATAGGCTCATAGGCTCGGAGAGATGGAGTGCTTGTGATATGCTAACTCGCACTTGGACCTTGCTCATCGAAGTTTGTCGCCTACTCGCAGGTCGCCGCCTGTTGCTCGCGCTTTGATGCTCGCACCTGCATGGTCGCAATCGCATGCTCGCTCATTGCTGCTTGTACCTTCATGGTCGCATACCTCATAGGAGCCCAGCTCAACTGAGTCAGAGATTGTAGTCGACACCCGCAGAAGCCAAGCTTAACTGGGGGTGGATAAGAGTCAACACCCTATCAGGAACCAAGCTCAACTGGCGGTGGAGAAGAGTCGACACTCTTTCAGGAGCCAAGCTCAACTGGAGGTGGAGAAGAGTTGACACCCTTTTAGGAGCCAAGCTCAACTGGAGGTGGAGAGTCAACTCGGGGGAGCAAGCAGTCGATCTGTAAGAAAGAAGCTCGTACAAAGGCGACGAGCTACGACATCATTTCAACGAGAAACTTTTTGAGTCGACGACTCTCAGGAGCTAAGCTCAACTAGAGCGGTGTGAGTCGACTCGGGGAGGCAAGTAGTCAGTCTGTAGGAGAGAAGCTCGTATAGAGGTGACATTCTACGACATCAGTCCAACGAGGAACTTTTGCAGTCGACAGCTCTCAGGAGCCGAGCTCAACTAGAGTGGTGTGAGTCGACTCGGGGAGACAAGTAGTCGGTCTGTAGAAGAGAAGCTCGTACAGAGGTGACAGGCTACGACATCACTCCAACGAGGAACTTTGTCTCACCTGAGAAGGTCGTTGGCTGATGTACAGGAGAGAAGCTCGTGCAGGGACTCAAACTTATGATAACTCTACCACTAGAGGACTTCAATCAGAGTTGAAGTGATTGCATCCTGTTACTTGTGGGGCGACAGATGAGTTAGCTGCACTGATGTTTTGCAAATGAAGGATATTTTTAAAATAGGTGATCTTGAACTCGTCAAATGGGGAAGTTGGCTCCAGAGCTGTTTTTAATAATTCCTCCAGTCGGAGGATAGATGAAATCAGGGGGACTTAGGCCGACATGCAAGGGGGGAACTGATCTCGGCCGTCAATGTAGAGGCTCGGTCTTACAAGAGCGCTTCCCGAGGCATCGTCCCATCATCCGCAATGAGCTATTTAGGAGGAACGAGTAGGAGGCTCGTATACCGATCCAACAGTGGAGGTCGCTTTCGGCCATGTCATCTGGCTATGAGTACCAGTGCAGGTGCGAAGGGTAATGTTCCTCCGAGGGTCCTTTAGGATGCACTCGAGGCCAACATTCTCCCTCGGGCTTGTTCATTCCCCTTCTTCGGCTGGTTATCCTGCCTTGGCGGTAGTTTGAGATGTCTTTACTAATGATTCTCGGGTGAGATCGTCCCTCCGTCGAGTCCAAGAGGTTAGCGTTCACGCCTGTTCCTGATAGTTCCTCCAGTCGGGGGAGAGATGCAATCGGGGGGACCTAGGCCGACATGCAAGGGGGGAGCTGATCTTGTCCGACAATGCAAAGGCTCAGTCTTACAAGAGCGCTTCCCGAGGCATCGTCCCATCATCCGTACTAGGTTTTTACGAGGAACAGGTCGACCGTTGGTTTCCAGAGTCGATCACAGGGCTGGACCTAAAAGCCTTCAGATATCTTGGGATGGATTAACATAGAAAAGAGACAATTTGGCTGTCACTGTGTTTATATATACAACATGATTACAAAGATTTAGTACAGGTTACCGCTAGGGATAGAACCTTTTCAGGTCATCCCCGCTCCAAGTACTTCTCAGCTTCTCCCCTACTTGATCTTGAAGATAATAACCTCCAGTGGCTAGGGCTTCTTGGCTGATGAAGGGGACTTCCTAATTAGGGTGTAGCTTGCCAACTGTTGCTCTCCTTCCTGCGGCGTCCACCTTTTTCATGACTAGACCTCTTGCGTGGAAATGTTTGAGGCGGATGTTTTTGTCGAAGTGCTTTGCCATGCGCCGCTTGATTTTCTCTTGGCGGATGGAGGCTAAGTCGCAAAGTTCTTCGACATAATCCAGCGAGAGCCTCTGAGCGTCTTTATTCTCCAAGTGGCACTCTTCGCTGTCATCTCCTGTTGCAATCACCCTTGGACTTCACACCTCAAACTCCACTGGGATGAGTGCCTCAGACCTGTGGGACAACTTGAAACACGTTTCTCTTGTAGCTGAGTTGGGAGATGTTCTGAGAGCCCATAGGACTGAGGGGAGCTGCTCTGCCCAATTTCCCTTCAAGTTGGTGACCTTCTTCTTTAGTAGGTTGATGATTAGCTTATTGGAGGCTTCTACCTGCTCGTTGATGCGAGGATGATGCACAAAGGAAGATCCGTCCCTAGCTGCTTTCAGAAGTCCTCTAACTCCAAGCTGGCTAACTGCGGGCCATTGTTGGTGACGATGTCGAGAGAAATCCCGAACCTGCATGCAATCTCTCCCCTGATAAAGTTCTTTATGATTTGAGAAGTGGTCTTGGCTAAAGATTTTGCCTCGATTCATCTGGAGATGTAATCGATCATCACCAGATCAAACTTCCTTTGTCCGCTAGCCTGAGGAAAATGGCTGATCAAGTACATCCCCCAGATGACGAAGGGCCATGGAGCAGTGATCGAGTGAAGGTGTTGAGCCGGTTGTAATTGAAGAGGCGCGAAGAGTTGACATTGAGAACACTTCTTGGAGAAGGCCTCTGAATATTTTCGAATGGTTGACCAGAAGTAACTGTGCCTTAGAATTCTTTGTTTCAGCGTGCGAGTCTCGGAGTGACTGCCACACTCTCCCAAATGTGGATCTCCTAGAGAACACGAGGGACTTCAATTTCTAACAATCATCTGGCTAAGGGGCCTGAAATTGTCTTGCGATAAAGCTCCCCTTCCTGCAACAAGTAATATGCAGCTTTGTATCGGAACTTCCTCTGGTCTTCGCCACTGGTGGGGAGTTGGCCGGTGGTGAAGAATGTAATGAACGGGTCCTTCCAGGAAGCTCGCTGCTTGATCTCCATCATCTTCCCTTCCTCAATGGTTGGTCAAAACAACTCGGTCACTGTCCCCCCGGCCCGGGGACCATACTTGGCGAGATAATCGGACTCTGAATTTTCCTCTCGGGGTACATGCTCGACAAAGAAAGACTAGAAACCCCCGATTAAACCCTTGACCTTGACTAAATATTTTTGCAGGACGGGGTCATGCACTTCGAACTCTCCTCTAATTTGCGACACAACCACCATCGAGTCGGTGAAGGCCCTGATATCCTTGATTGTCAACTCCTTGGCGAGACGCACTCTGTCTAATTGTTTGTGACAGGGAAAAGGATTTCGACAGCATGCTCTATCCTGGTTCTCTGTGGGCTTACTAGCACGACTCCAGCTCCCACAAAATGTTTGCCCGAGGCCTCATCCATAAACATCTTTCAAGAGACTGGGCTGGAAGAGTCTTCGTCCCCTCCCGCCTCGGCTGAGAAGTCGGCCAAGAAGTCTGCCACTGCCTGGGCCTTGATTGTCACCCTCGGAGAATAGGAGATGTCGAACTCGCTAAGCTCCACTGCCCACTTTGCCAATCTGCCTGAATGCTCCACTGCATCCAAGATACTACACAGCGGATGATCAGAGACGACCTTGATGTAGTGAGCCTAAAAATAAGGACGGAGTCTCCGAGCCGAAACCACTAGAGCAAACACCAACTTCTCAAGGATAAGATATCTCATTTCTGCCTTCCGCAACACTCTACTCACATAGTAGATGGGGAGCTGCTTCTTGCCCTCTTCCCTGACCAGCACCGAACTAACCGCCTCGGCTCCCACTCCTAGATAGAGTAGGAGATCTTCGCTTCCCTGCGGGCCTTGGAGGAGAGGAGCTTGAGTTAGCTGTTGCTTGAGTTTTTCGAAAGCCTCCTCACACTCCGCGATCCACTCAAACTTCTGCTTGCCCCAAAGAGTTTTGAAGCATGGAGTACACTTCTCAACTGCCTTGGAGAGGAAGCGGCTAAGGCCAGCCAGCCTTCCTGTCAATCTCTGAACTTCCTTGTAATCTTTTGGAGATGCCATATCCAAGATGGCTTTGACTTTGTCGGGGTTATGTTCCACCCCCTGGGAGTGAGGAGGTGACCAAGAAACTTCCCTCTTCTCGCCCTGAAGACGCACTTGGCCGGATTGAGTCGCATCTTGTATCTCCTTAGGGTGACGAAGGTTTCTGCCAGATCTTGTATATGTTCTGTGACGCTCTTGATTTTGACAAGAAGGTCATCTACATACACTTCCAGGTTCCGCCCCTTCTGCTCTTTGAAGACTTGGTCCATCATTCTCTAGTATGTTGCGCCTGCCTTCTTGAGCCCAAAGAGCATCATCTTATAGCTGTAGTAGTCATCGCTGGTGATGAAATAGACATCGCGACAGTCGGGAGAATGCATCCGGATCTGGTGATACCCTGAAAAAGCATCAAGAAAACTCATCACAGGAAACCCGACGACGGAATCAATCAGCGCGTCAATTTGAGGCAAGGGGCAACAATCTTTTGGGCAAGTTTTATTCAACATTGAAAAGTTGATACATAACCTCCATCCCTCTCCGGGCTTCTTCACCATTACAACGTTGGAGACCCAGCCAAGGTACTGGATCGTCGAGACGAACCCTGGCTCCAGCAGCTTCTCTACCTTTTCACTGATTGGATCGGCCAGCATGGCGGCGCTCTTTCTTTGCTTTTGACCAACGGGGGAGACTTTGGGGTCCAGGTTGAGGCGATGACAGACAACATCAGCGTCGATCCCTGACATCTCGGAGGCGCTCCAAGCAAAGACATCCACGTTCTCTTACAAACACACGACCATCTCGATCTTTCCCTCCAGCGACGGGGACCCTCCAACTTTCAACATACCAGGCTCTCCTCTCCGGGTGATCACCTCTATCTCCTCCACCTCTTCAGCAACACACAGACCTTCTTCTCTCTCTAGCAGCTTCTCCAACCTCTCTGCATCCTCCATCCAACTGATGGTACTGACGGCGTTCAGATAGCATTTCCTGGAGGTTTTTGGATCTCCCCTGATCCTGACTTGGTCGTCTCCCCGACAATACTTTAGGCATTGATGATAAGACGATGAGACCGCCTTGAAGTAGTTGATGATGGGACGCCCAAAGATGGCGTTGCATCCGCTCGGCGTGTCGACGATTGTGAAACAACATCAGATTGAAGTACCGCCTAAATTGACCAGAAGATCCACCACCCCTTCCACCTCCTTCTTCTCTCCTGAGAAGCCAAAGGGCAGCCCATCTATAGCTTGGACTCGGGACGATTCCACTTGAAGCGCAACAAAGGTTCTATTGAAAATGACGTTCACCGAGCTCCCGTTATCTGCGAGGATTCAGCCGACGGTGAAGTTCTCAATAGCAGCTTGAATGTCCAGGGCATCGTGGAAAGAGTTCTCATTCCCCAACATGTCCTCCTCTGAGAAAGTAATCTCATCCACCGACGACGGGTTTTGCGAGGTTGAGGTGGCGCTCTTCTTGTAGATCTGATGGAGACTTCCCTTGCGGGAAGCTCCGAGCCCGACTCCTCCGTTCATCACACCGACCTGCCCACCTCCTGGGTCGTGGATCACCTCTCCGCGACCTCCCAGATTGACCCGATCTTCATTCCTCCTCGCCGGAGCTCGTAATTCCACTTGCCCTACCGGGGCTTCCTGCCTCTGCTGCTCCCTCTCTGCCACTCCGGCCTCCAATCTCCTCCTTGCTTCCCAGAACTCAGGGCAAGCCAACGTCTCGTGCCCCCTCTACCCGATGAATATCGCAGTAGAGGGGAATCTCCACCTCCTGACGCATCGCCCACTGTTCCGTCCGACGACACTGGTTGCCCTGACGGGAAATGACCATCGCTTCTCTTCTTCCTCCTCGGCCTTCCTCTTGTCGGTTTCTGTTCCTCCTCCCCTCTTGCTGAAAACGCGGCCTAACTGGTGGCCTCCACTGTGGGAGATTCTCTGGATACTGGAATCGCCTCTCTTCTCCTCTCCTCGCCGGAGCCTCCGTGGGCCTCCTCTCTTCCTCTCTACGAGGCCTCTCTTGCCTCCTCCGCTCCTCTGCCCTCCTAGGTTCTTCGCTCCTCTGTTCTTCTTTCTTCGACTCTCTTCTCCTTGGCTCCTCCCTTCTCGGTTCCTCCTTTCTCCTCTCGTCCTGTCTTTTTGACAACCTTCCACCTCTTGCCTCCGAAGGCCTTCCTCTTCCTTTTCCCAACGGCTCATCCCCATCCAGCCGCGCCAAGAAGTCCTTGTTCTTCTCTTCTCCCTGGACGAACGTATTCGCCCTCTCCACCATCTCTTCGAAGGACCTCAGGGGTTTGGACCCCATCTCCATGCTAAACAGCCCCTGCATCAAACCGAACTTGAGGGGCAGCATCAAAGTGAAGCCGTCCACCTCCTCCACCTTCTCCACCTCTAAGATCTCCTCCTAGAAGCAATCGATGTAATGGCCCAAACTCTCATGTTGTCCCTGGGTAATCTTGAAGAGGGTCGTTGCCTCCTTCTTCCTCTTCTTGAATGTCGCGAACCTCGTGATGAGACCCCGATGCAGATCGGCGAAGCAGTAAATGGAACCTACTGGCAACTGGTGGAACTAGCCTCTTGCGTTCCCCTTGAAGGTAATGGAGAGGAATCAACACTTGAAAGCGTCATACATGTGATGGATAGACACCACGTCTTTGAACCACTGAAGATGCCTGACTGAGTCATCCCTTCCAGAGTAGTTGGTAAGAACGAGCTCTCCGAATCCTTCGGGAACGGGGGCAGCAAGGATCTCGTCACAGACGGGGCTCCTCCCTTCCTGGAGGTGATGAGTTTCATCCTCGCTGGAATCATCATACTCGCTCAACTGGCGAGTATCACGGTATCTCGCCGCTGGATCTGGATCTCAGAATCTGACTCCCTAGCTGCTCGCTTGGTTGTGCTGCGACTGTCCTGGTCGATCTTCTCTTGCCCAAGCGGTCTCCTTCCCAGCTCGCCTCGGCGGCGCTTCCTCATCCAACGGTGTCACGCGACAGGGGGAAGTCGCCGTGACATCGGGGCGATGAGAAAACTCGGCGAGGACGGTCCTCTCGATCCTCCTTGCGAACTCCCTGAATGTAGCAACGGTTACAAACTCGCCACTTCGCGCGGCATCACCAACTCCCGCCGAGTTGCCGACTAATTCTCCATGCTCTCCACCACTCACCATCGCACCCAACCACAGAACTTTTCTCCTTGGCTGCGATCCACGCTCACTGCACCAAGTGTTGAAGCCAGGAAAATTCCCAACCTTAGAAATAGGATCAAGGCAGCCTAAGGCTACTGGATAAGCTACAAGGCCTGACGGTTAAGGAAGCTAGGATGAAGAATAGCAGCTAAAAACAGGACCCCGTGCGCTTTGACATGAAGGTCCCACCACGTACCCGGATGCTTGGAAGAAGCAACCCCTCCACAACCAAAGATGACTGAGCAAGTTACGAGGGATACTAGCTGGTAACTAAGTCGCAAGGTCGCGACCTGGTCTCTAAGGAAAAGGAATCCAAAGGTTCAGCTGGTGTCCAAGATGAGGAGCTCGCGAGTATCCCTGCCTAGATTTTTTTCGTGTCTCACCTCGTACCCCTGGGGTCCTATTTATAGGGAAATCCAAGGAGGGGGGGTCATATTAATACCCCCACCCCAGGCGACTAGGCGACTTCCTAGAAGAACTCGCATGTCTGGTCGAGTATCTCGCCTAGTCGCCTACCTGGCGAGTATCCTGCCATACTAGCCCAGGCCTTCTGCTGCCTCGCGCGCTGACTCTGACTTCTGTCTTGATTTGTTGACTTTGACTTCTTCTGATCTGGATATGGTTGGACCCATCCTTGACGATTACAGGTTGTACAAGTATGTATATATAATTCTCTAGCAGTTTTATATCAGTATGAGTAATAAAAAAGAGCAACGACTAATATAATATAAAAATACCGTAAGATCAGCTAAGTAAAACAACTACACTACCATCATAGAAGCGTACTTTAACTTATATGAATGTCCATACAAACATATAAGTTAAGTTTTCCAAAAAAGTAACTCATCATATAAAAGAGCTCATACTAATTTATATGGTGAGTGTATGCAAGTGCGTATGTTATGCCATGCTATGCAATACAATGATTATGTTACTCGCACACACGACTCTGTGCACAGATCTTTCATGCATCCCCACTTTTTTGAGGTGACCAACCTCTCAGGTACCAACCGTCGTGGCTCACGGTGGTTGTGGAGCGGGTGTCTCCACTCCTAGGCGGGCAAGCACACTACCAGGCCTAGACCTCTCGTACATCTCAACGCTAAGAACACAACAGCGGAGGCCTGCGTACTTTTGTTGGCAACTACCAGTCTTCCATGGTCGAGTGTGCTCTTAGGGGACATAGTCTTTCAGACCTTGATATAAACATCCTACCGGTCTCCCCAAAGGTTTACACTCCGCACCAGAGTTATTGTACTTCCGTCGGTATGTAGATTGAAATAGTACTGAGTGACCCACCACATAATCACAAATCAGATACACAATACCCTCCCAAACCTCCAGGTCGCAGGTCCAATCCGTGCTGATATCGACCAACAACCCGAGCCTCCAGCTCGTAGGACTAGCAAGCCCTATATCACTCCAACCCACACATGGGTGAGATCGCCATAACATTACTTAATCCTACCAAACTACTCTTGTATAACTTCCAAATTACTTAGCGATTTATGGTTAATCTTGGACTTCCTGAGGTCTACCCTATGAAAGGCTAGCAGCGGTACTAGGAACTATGATGGGTTGAAGCCCATCGCTCCCTTTCTCAAGGCACTTAGTAATGTCAAGCTACCCTTAACCAAATCCACTCCGAGGGTTACAAAGTTTGTGACCTCTCCAAAACATCAACTGCTGAATTACTAATTTTTCAAAATTGTTAAATGCAGACCATATAAACTTGTATGTGTGTATGAATAGGAATCCTCCAAATACTTGACCCAATGACCTAAGATTATTTCCTGAGACCTATTATGATGTTGATTCGGGAAAAGACACCACCAGATAACAGTTCGATCACAGGGGAAAGAGAAGGGAAAAAACTAGGTTGCAAGAAGTTATCTAATAGCAGAAAGGATAAGAAAGAAGTAGAGTCGTGAGACACGACAACAGCAGACTTCGCCCGTCGCGGAGAATGCCTCTCTTGCGACGAGCTTTCCTTTGATTGCAAAAAAAATGGTTACAAGGAAAGGGGAAGAGGAGCAGGAAGAAGAGCAAGCTGGAGAACGCAGAGCCTGAGATCTGAGTCCGCTGTCTTTAACAAGTAGGCTCCTGGGCTCGAGTCAGTGTGATTTGGGTGCACCACTTCCCCCTATTTATAGGTTCGGGGGCCTGCCCAGACGGGCAGGGGTAAAATAACCTTCTTCCCGGGGTACAGGATAACCTGACAGTGGTGACAGGATACAAAGAAGAAAAGACACGTCAGTCTGCGCAGAGGGGGCAGACTGAGCTCGCGGATTGGTGCTTCTATCTGCCGCTGAAGCAGGTGGCGCGATCCTAGCTGGAGGTCTGGGACTTGCGCGGGCTGAGGCTTGAGTCCGCCTAGAGAGGAAGCTGGGCGGACTGGAAGCTGATCTTCAGAGGCTGACCGACCTGTGCGGACTGGAAAATTGAGTCCGCCGCCGAAGGAGGATGACCTGGGTACCTTGCTGAACGTGTTGCGGATTTTGGGGTTAACATAATCCTCGCACATTTTTAAATTTTTGAAAACTTCAAAAATGTTTGCTTAACCGCCGAGTCCGCAACCATCATTAATGCTGTCAGCACTATAAATATCCCCAAAAGTTCTTCATTTACCAAAAACATCCACCGTCACGGGTGGCTTCTCACCACTTGCAGTAAACACTTTCTAGTCCGCAATGTCTGGGCTAGGAGAATTCTTCGGCAACCTTTCTTCAAGAGGGGAAAAGCCCAGGCCGCACACCTGAACCAAGAAGTTGTCAAAAGGGGTGGAATGCCAGTCCACCATGCTGGGGAAACTTCTCAAAGGGGCCAGTCAGTAGTTGACCCAGTCTGCACCCTCAATGAACTTGACCATGAGAAGTCCGCAGAAGCTACCACTTCCCACACCGAAAATACATCAAAAAATGCGGACGAAGCACCGAATCCGCTGGCGATAGTTGATCACCAGAATCCTGCGGACTCAACACCTGACATGGATGTGTTCCTGTCTTCTTCAGGAACACTCATGTTCAATATAAATCTGGAAAATGAGGCTACGTCAATTGAGGCTCAACAGCCCAATGCCGATCTTGATCAAGAGAAGCAGTCTGCTGGGGAAGAGCAGGGTTAGAAAGAAGTGCCCTCCCAAGCCCTGGTCGCCATCGACCCAGAGGCAGTTCCCGAAAATCTGCGGATCTTAGAGTAGGCCGCCACTGACTCGATGGAGAAAAAGAGCCCTTCCTAGAAGAAGAGGAAAAGAGACAAATCATCCGTTGCTGAGCGAGTAGAGTAGAGGTTGCGAGCAATGAAGGAAACGAACGTCTCAGTGCGGACTGGGGCTGTGAGCTTGCAGTTCAGGCCGCGAGAAAAGGAGCTTCCAAAGACCGGCTTCATTTCTTGAGAGGCCGCAATCCCGAGAAATGATACTTCCCTGTCCACGGTCAATTTATCTACTGATGAGATACTCAACAACATAGACAACGACCAACTTAATGGCATTAATCAGTCCTTGTTGGAAGCATTGCAGCCAGAAGTTGAGATACTGGTGGTTGAGATTGGCGATCACACTTCCAAACCTGCGACTGAGGGAGATGAAAAGATAAAGCTTAGAGAAAGGATCGCCGCTGAGAAGGCCAAGGCGGAAGCAGTCTAAGAAAAGGACATTGCGGACAAGCAAGCTGAAGATCTGTGGACTGCTGCCGCGCTCATGCGGTCAGGTAAACTCAAACCGGCGCCTAGGCACTTTAAGCTCCCGTGGCTTTATAAATCTCCCCTGCGGAAGACGAGGCCGATAAAGATCATTACCGAGACCGATGATATAGTTATTTCAACAAGCTTGACAGCCGAGAAGAGAGCAAAGGTCCATCAAGAATGGAGAAAACACCTAAGTGCTTTTGACCCGGAGTGCATGAGGCGGCCTGTCTTCGATAGCCGCCATCTCGCCGCAATGATTACTAAAAGTCTGGACAATGATTTTATCCTTTGCATTTCGAGTCCGCCGCGACCTGAATTTAATTTTTGAACTTGTTTTCTTTGTTTTTGGACAGAAGCCTCCTGCTGGCTCAATCGAACTTGGAGAGTTCGTTCCTTCTCCCAGTGCAACGATTTCACAGCAACCTAGCGTGATCGTCCTTAGTGAGTCCTCCCAAGGCGAGCAGTCCGACCTGAACAATTTGGCCATGTTAGAAAGAAAGAAGTTTCATGATAGAATTGAAGATTTTCAAGTCGGGTTGAGGAAGAGGATAGAGAGAGAGAGAGAGAGAGAGAGAAAGCTCTGGAGGACCAGATCGCCAGCATTGGCATGACGCTTGATAAAAGTAAGAAAGAGTAGCGGAGGTCTGACGATGACACCCACTACTACAAGGAAAAATATCTGAATCTTGTGCGAGAAGGAAAGAGCAAACGAGGCGCCAAAGTCCTCCGTGAGAGGTCGCGATTCCCAGATCGCACTGCTCTAGTGGAGGCTCCGGCTTCAGCTGAAGGTAGGCAGACCGCGGCGAATGAGGTACCGAGGCCGTCCACCGATCCCTTGGTTCCTTTGAGCCGAGTAGATCGGGAAGCCGCTCATTTGCACCGCACCTTCAACTCAATGCATCACCTCATTCAACAACTGTACGGCAAAGTGCTGAAGTGATCAGGCTGCTCATCTGTGTAGGGATCGGCAGGAGCGACCCGCGCGACCTGACCGTCGAGGCCGCTAAGGCCGCCATGCGCGCGAACAATTTGAACATTCGATATTTGAATGATGTATAATTATTTGGATAATCTTGAATGCTTTGTTTCATTTTTTATCGTGAACTGTGATATGGAGATCTGCGCGATCTGAATGATATTGCGATCTGTGTGATTTGATAATCTTTCTACAGGATAACGCCGAGTTTAATGCGAACTGTGCGAATTGATTCTGTGTCCGCGTACTTTGATTTGAAATTTGTTGAAACTAATCTTGATGTCTTATATTGCGGGCTAGGCGGACTGAACGAACAAGCTGTGCTGTCTGGCTGAATATGGCTTTATTCTTTCTTTATTACAGGAAATGCGACCGAAGCTGAAGTCCCTGCGGTCTCAGAAGATGGTGTTCGCACGAACTGATGCTGTTGGCACTTTCCATGCTGCCGATCATAAGAAGTGCAAACTGACAGATGTCGACCTGCAGGTCTTTGTCGAGAAATATATGACGGACTCTTCGGTTCTTGTCCGCCTTCCGCTAGACCAAGAAAGAATAAACTCCTCAACAGCCACCCAGATCGCGGTCCCGATCGACCACTTTGAGTGCTGCTTCAAGTTTCTGTTGCTGTGGGAGATCGTGGAAATCTTCGAGCACTATGGGATGGTGCTGGGGCAGCTCGCGCCGAACATGCTAGCTACCATTTACAACTATATTTCTGATTTGTGGTCTGAGAAGATCGCCTTTTCTTTGAATATTTTCAGGAAAATATTCTTCGTCCGCTCAATTACCCCGTCCGGAGGCCGCGCATACATGGGCGTTATCTACTTTTACTGCAGGGGAATGAAGGTTATGGGTTTGTCAAATAAAATTCATAACTGGACTTCCTGATATCTAATCTTCAAAGGCGACCTCGTCTTTGAACACAATCTTCCGCAAGAGCGTGCGGACTCCGTCTTCAAGAGCGTCAAGCTCGATGCTGTAGAAGCTGTGATCGTCGAGTTCTTGGCTAGATCAAGGCTTGACATTGAGCACTACATCTCTCTGCTGGCGGGCTTGGACAACCTGGCTCGTCAAGAGAGTAAGTAAAGTTTGCGACCTGAATCTGTAGTCACCGCGATCTGAAGTGAATACTAATTTAATCTCTTTCTTCTTGCAGTGGTCTTGGCGGTCCCCGCAAATCCACCGTAGACTCCCAACGGCCTGACCCTCACCCAAAGGGAAAGGAAAAAAGAAATCTCCAGGAAGAGGAAAGAAGAGGGTGATCCTGCAGCGGACTACTATTCTTCTAAAAGCTTTGACCTTCAGGGCTTTGGAAAGAGCCAGAAGGATCTTCGGGGAAACCTGATTATACACTGACACTGCAAGAGCAAACATGTCCGCCTCTCCACAGCACTTCCCTCCTGGAAGAGTTCAAAAGTATCTCGCCACACCCATGTCGTGACCTCGGTGCTCTACGGGAAGCGCAACATGCGGGACCTCCAAGGTGTCCCTCCTGCCAAGCTCCCCCTTCTGGTCGCCCAGGCCCATGCGAATAGCGTGGTGACAAGCCATTACATGGGCTGCCTGACGAGGGACCTGCTCAGGGAAAATGAGCGACTTCAGGAGGAGGCAAAGTCGTTGAAAGAAAGAAATAAGCGTTTAGGAACTAAGGTCGCTCTTCAGAAGGAAAGGGAAGCGGTAAGATCCGTCTTCGCAGCGATCTCCATTTTATGTCCGCGACAACCTGACTTGATTTGTTTCTCTGCAGACCACATATGACATCGAGAATCCCAGCTTCCAAGAGCTCAGGTCATCATTGAAAAAGGCTTCGCTAAAGATGAGGTGGAAGGCATGCCCTTTGTTGAGCTCTTCCCAGAGATGGAAAGCCAGGTCGCGGCGATGGAGCGAGCTGCGAAGGGTAAAGCAGTGGTTGACGAAGATGAAGAGGAGCATGGAGAAGGAGAAGAAGAAGCTGAAGAGGTGGTCGCAGCCGAAGAAGAAGCTACAGAAGATGTTGGATCAACTCTGAGGAGAGAAGATTAGTCCGCCGAGTCCGCCTCCTCTACCTCCAGCTCTGACTACGGGAGCGCGCATAGCGAGTTCTCGGATATTGAGAGCGCAGATGGTAGCGGAAGCGAATCGGAGGGCTATTCTCCCATTGCTAATATTGATGGATCTACAAGCTCCGATGCTTCTCCTGTGGAGAAAAAGCACAAGAGTTCGGCAAAGTGAATAAATAATGTATTTTGTTTTATTTTTGTAAAGGATCTGGCAGACTCATTTGGAGGCCGCCAATTCTTCAAAGGCTGTAAATTTGACATGATTTAATACAAAGGATATTTTTGCTCAGCTCGCGTCTTCTATCATTTTCATTATTCAGTTCATCTCTTGTTCTTGAATGTTTTCTGTTAAGCTTATCTGAATTTATGCCTTGATCAATGATCGCAACTGTAGTTTAATGAAAACCAGTCCGCACCATTTAAAATCCAGGCCGCTTGCTTAGAGATTGGCAAAGCATAGATTGCTTAAAGATTGCAAAAATAAATAAGAACTCAGGCCGCACCAATTGATTTTCCAGCTTGCCAACAGAATGTAACGACATGAATATGATTTAATTGCAGCTCGCCAAAAATATGATTTAAATATATGCTGGGAATATGATTTTCCATCTCGCCAGAAAATACGATGCCAAGAATTTTATTAAGTTGATGCTAGCTTTGGCGAATATCAATCCCAGTCCATTCTTTCATCAACTATGAATCTGATGATAAATTTGCGAGCTAAGAAAAGATACAGATGATAAATTCTTCGAGCTAAGAAATATGGGCTATAGACTTAGGTGACCAAGCAGGGCAGGTGCGCACATGGCCAACATTGCTTTCCTCACAGGGTCACGAAAACTGTAAATCCCATCACGCAATAAAAAAATATCTTGGTGACCTGGTAGATCAAATTTTGCGAACTGAAGCGAATACCAGAATTCTATCAGAATGAAAGAAATGATTCACAGCTTAGGTGACCAAGCGATCAGGTGCGTGCATGGTAACATTGCTTTTCTCACAGGGTCACAAAAGCTGTGCAATCAACCCACTGCGAAAAACTACAGACTGAGCAAATACTAAGATTTTGTCCGCAATGAAAGAAATGATTCACAACTTAGGTGACCAAGCGGGCAGGTGCGCACATGACAGCATTGCTTTTCTCACAGGTTCACAAAAGTTGTGCAATCAATCCACTGTGAAAAATTGCGGACTGAGCGGATACTAAGATTCTGTCCGCACTGAAAGATGATTCACAACTTAGGTGATCAAGCGGGCAGGTGCGCACAGGGCAGCATTGCTTTTCTCACAGGGTCACAAAAGCTGTGCAATCAACCCACTGCCAAAACTCGCGGACTGAGCGGACACCCGGAAGAAGTCCACACCTTGTCAGGATTTCCTGCCAGATGAGAATGAGCTATAGACTTAAGTGACCAAGCGGGCAGGTGCACGCAGGGCAGCATTGCTTTTCTCACTGGGTCACAAAAGATGTACACTCAATCCTCACCCAACGAGAGGAGAAAGGTTTACTGCCCTCTTGCCGGGAGTGCAGTCTAGGTTGATCAATTGGGCAAGTGCGCTCAAAGCCGCATTGCTTTCCTCAGAGATCAACCTGGCTGTGGGCCTCCTGCAGGCACTGCTTGAGGGTTCCATAGTGTATTCGAGGGTCACAATCTAGGATGATCTGCGGGCAGGTGTGCGCGATGGCATTACTTTCCTCACGTGATCATCAAAGTTGTAACGATATCCCTTACAAGGCATGGTAGAGCTAACACCCACCCTGTCCGTCCAAAATGCAATGGTGCGGTTAGATACCAGCTGGGCTCCGTAATTCAGTGGCCCACCGCGCTAGAATCTACAAGCTCCCACTATACGGTACGAAATATCCCCGCATCACGTGGTCATCGTGGTGTTACACTAATGACAACGATTCAGGGGGGGTCCAAGCTGAACCCGACAATGTCTCATGATTTCAGTTATCCTTACTCTTAAGTTGTTAAAAGACAAAGAAAACACTTAGAAAAGTGTCAGTATGAGGTCTTTTATTAATAACAATTTATGAAAAGTTACAAATGAAGGAAAAAGAGAGTTGGTTCTCAAGAATAAAACTGCTTTAGATCATCTCCGCTCCATGTATGTGATACATCATCTCCGCGTTTCATCACCTCCTTGACGATGAACAAACCAGCCCAATTTGGGTTTAGCTTTCCTACTGAGCTGGTTCTTGCTGCAGCATCAATCTTTTAAAGAACAAGGTCTCTCACTTGAAAGTGTTTGATGCTTATGTTCTTATCAAAGTATCTGGCCATCCTTCTTTTCACCTCTTCCTGTCTCATGTCTGCTTCATCTCTAATCTCTTCAATACGATCCAAGCTGAATTTTATTTTTTCATTGTTAAGCTCAAGCCAGTCTTCCCAGCCTTGCCTGGCAAGTAGAACTCTTGGAGTTGGAACTTCAAACTCAACAGGAATGATAACCTCTGAACCCTGAGCGAGTTTAAAAGGAGTCTCTCCGGTAGCTGATGAGGGCGTTGTCCTTAAGGTCCAAAGGACCGAAGGAAGCTAATCAACCCAACTACCCTTGAGGTTCTGCACCTTCTTCTTGAGCAGACTAAGAATCTGCTCGTTTGCTGCCTCGACTTGGTCGTTGCTCCTGGGATGATGGACTGATGCAAAACGCAGCTCTGATCCAATCTGCTTGCAAAAATCAATCATCTCACTGTTGTTGAATTGCGGCCCGTTGTCTGTGACAATGGCCATAGGAATTCCATGCCGACATACTCTCTCCCCCAGATGAAGTTCTTCACTACTTGGGTTGTTGTTTTTGCCAATGCCTTGGTCTGAATCCACTTGCTGAAGTAGTCAATCATCACCAAGATGAAACGCCGCTGCCCGCTTGCCATGAGAAAAGGACCAAGGAGATCCATTCCCCATAATGCAAAGGCCCATGGTGTTGCAATTGACTTGAGCCGCTGAGCTGACTGAAGCTGAAGTGGAGCGAACTTCTGGCACTGAACACACTTTTTCGCGTAACCTTCAGAATCCTTCATCATGGTGGTCCAAAAATATCCCTGCCGAAGAATTCTCCTTTCCAGAGTTCTTGCTCCTGAGTGGCTTCCACACTCACCAGAATGAACCTCTTGAAGTACAATAGGAGCCTCTTCCTCAAAAACACATCTTGCCATTGGTGGCAGGAAGGTCTTTCTGTAAAGAATACCAGATATCGGATAATAATAAGCTGCTTCGATCTTGAACTTTCTCCTATCCTTGTCTGATGGATGAAAATCTCCCGAAGATAGGTAAAGTATGAAGGGATCCATCCAAGAGGAGCGTTGATCAATCTGCATCATCTCTTCCTCATCCACTGCCGGGCGGAAGAGCTTAGAAGTAGTTCCTCCTGATGGAAGTCCATGCTTGGCCAGAACATTAGCTTCTTCGTTCTCGGTTCTCGGAATGTGCTCAATAGTAAAACTCCTGAATTTGCCAATTTCAACTTTGACTAGGGCAAGGTACTTCTTCAAGATGGGTTCCCTAGTCTCAAAGTTACCCAGAACTTGTGATGCCATTACCAGAGAATCAATTTTGGCATGAACATGCTCGATCCCAAGTTCTCTTGCAAGCCTCAAACTGGCCAACAATGCTTCATACTCTGCCTGATTATTCTTAGTGGGGAAGAGAAGTTTTATTGCTTGTTCCAACTTGGTGCCGTTGGGATTGATTAAAACTACTCATGCTCCTGAAGAGTTCCTGCCTGAGGCTCCATCGACATAGATGGTCCAAGCCAAAGAGGATCTTTCTGCCTGACCAGAGCTATACTCGGTTGTATCAATCAGAAAATCTGCTAGAACTTGAGCCTTGATGGCGGTTCTGGGCACATAAGAGATTTCAAACTCACTCAGCTCTATTGCCCACTTAGCCAATCTTCCTGAATGCTCTGATTTTTCCAGCACACTTCTCAAAGGCTGATCTGTTACAACTTGAATTGCATGTGCCTAGAAATAAGGATGGAGTCTCCGGGTTGTCATACCAGTGCTAATGCCAACCTCTCCAGAATTGGATATCTCGTTTCGACGCTTTTGAGAATGCGACTAACATAGTAAATCGGAAATTGCCTTCTGCCCTCTTCTCGAACAAGAACCGAGCTGACCGCCTCCGGGCAAACTCCCAGGTATAAAAACAACACTTCCCCTGCTCGGGGGCTCTGCAGCAAAAGAGTCGAGGTTAATTGCTTCTTTAGCTGCTCAAAGGTTTCTGAACACTCTTCCGTCCACTCAAACTTGGACGCCCCTCGAAGAGTCTTAAATAAAGAAGCACTTTTGTCTCCGACTCAAGAGATAAATCTCCCAAGGCCCGCTAACATTTCTCCTAACTGTTGAACTTCCTTTGGCGACCGAGGAGGTGCCATATCAAAAATTGCTTTAACTTTGTCACGATTTGGGAAAAGACCTTCGAGAGTAAGGAGATGGCCTAGAAACTTCCCCTTACTTGCCCCAAAGGTACATTTTAAAGGGTTAAGCTTCATCTTATACTTTTGAAAAGTAGAGAACGTCTCTGCGAGGTCATGCAGGTGCAAAGAAAAAGATTTGCTTTTGATTAGGAGATCATCAACATCAACTTCCAGATTTCTCCCTTTCTGCTCTTTGAACACGCAATCCATCATGCATTGATATGTTTCACCTGCGTTCTTAAGCCCGAAAGGCATCACGAGATAGCAATATCAACCGTCAGTCGTGATGAAATAGGTGTTAGGAACATCGGGCTTATGCATCTTAATTTGGTGTTAGCCAGAGACGCATCTAGAAAACTCATATACGAATATCCAACCGCAGAATCAACTAAAGAATTTATCCGAGGCAAGGAGTAAGAATCTTTGGGATATGCTTTATTCAATCTCGTGAAATCTACACACATTCGCCATTTCCTCCATGGTTTCTTAACCATTACAACATTAGACACCCAGACGAGATATTGTATTTTACAGATGAACTTTGCTTTGAGGAGCTTTGCAACCTCTTCTCTAATGGGACCAACCAGCTTAGTTACCACATCTCTCTTCTTCTGCTGAATCGGCTTGAAGTTTGGGTCAATGTTGAGATGATGATAGACTCCGTCTGGATCCACTCCTGGCATGTCCTCCGCTAACCAAGCGAAGATATCCAGGTTCTTGAGCAAGCATGAGATCAACTCGGCCTTCTCATCTTCAGGTAGCTCCGAGTTGATGAAAAGCTTCCTCTCCTCCCCTCTCGTAATGGGGACTCCTTGAGTCACCTGGGCAGGTTCCAGTTGAGCTCCTTTTGTCTTTAGCTGCCTCCAAACTGGAAGAATCTTCAGGCGCTGCAGCTAGAAAAGCAGGAGGATTGTGCTCAGTCATATTGACTGTCCGGACATAGCACTCCCGCTCTTGCCTTGGGTCGCTCCTGACCCTGTACTGCTTGCCATCAATGGCGAACTTTATAGCAAGGTGGTAGGTTAACACTACCGCTCGATACACATTGAGGAGGGGCCTCACAAAAATGTCGTAGTAGCTGCTTGGAGCATCAACTACTACCAACTGGATCAGCTTGGTAATTCCTCCAAGTGTCACCGAGAACGTGACACTTCCCTCAACCTCCTTTCTCTCTCCTGAGAAGCCGTAGAGCGGCCCTTCAGTGGAAAGCAGAGGCTTTCCGGTCTTCAGGGCCTCAAAAGTTGGTTTGAAGAGGAGGTTGACTGAACTATCGGTATCAATTAGGATCTTGTCCACCGTATAATTCTCAATGACTGCCTTTATTACTACAACATCATCGAATGGATTGGCAGTCAGGGGAAGTTCATCTTGGTTGAAAATTACGCTTCCCCTGGATGGAGCAGAAGACGAAGTTGAAGCGATCTCTGGCCGAGAGACCCTTGCTATTGATGATTTGCGGGTGACTCGGTCCCCGCTCCTCCGTGAATGCAAAAGATCCGCCCCAAGGCTCCTTCATCGTTAGCATCAATGCACTCATTCTCAATGTTGATATGGCCCTGATGGCCAACATATTCAATCTCTTCACACTCCCAATGAGCCTCGGCCACCTCCTTGCCCTTGGAGGTAGACGATTTGGATGAAGCATCTTTCTTGCCCAAGTCTTTCGTCTTTCCTTCAGCAAGCAGTCTCTCTACTAGCAGGAAAAGGGCTCTACAGTTTTTAGTCAAATGTCCCTTCTCCTTGTGGAACTCGCAGAAAAGATCCGAGTTCCTATGTTTCTAATCTCTCTGTGGTCCTTGCCTCTTATCGTCAGACCTCCTTTGCAGAATCTGGACGACCTCATCAATGCTCAGGCCCAGATCTGAAAGCCCCTTCCCGAAGTCACTGTAATGTTATCTGGGTGCAGGCAGAGCATCCTGGAGAACTGGAAGGACTTGAGCTGGAAAGGCGGGAGCGGTGGCCAACGACAGCTTCTGATCTCGAAACTGTTGATGGCCAAGAAAAGGTTTCTTGTGGCGGAAATGCCTCCCCCTCTGAGCAGGAGGCTGATAATCTAGGCGAGGAGGCTTGAAATGGCGATGGTCTACGGAGGAACCAGGAGCATCCCTTCCTTTAGCCTTGGCTATCAGGGATGGGATGTAGGTTGGGTTGGCGTTCTCACCCTCGATGAATCGATTGACCAAAGCAATCAACTCTTGATAGGTGGCAAGCGCCTTGGTGGTTGCTTTGAACTTCAAAGGGCCCTCCCGGAGGCCATGAATTAGAGCAACCGTGTAGAAATCTGGGTTCACATTCCCCCCCCCCCATAATCTCTTTTTGAAAGCGGTCAACAAATTGAGCAACTGATTCGTTGTCTCTCTGTCTGATCTTGAAGACGGCTGCCAGACCATCTTTCCTCTTCTTCGAGGTAGCAAACCTCAACAAGAGCTCGCTACGAAGCTCAGCAAAGGAAGAAATTGAGCCAGGATTCAGCTCATAGGAACCATTCTCTTGCTTGACCGTTGAGGGTGGTTAACAAGAGTTTGCACTTGATGGCGTCGGGGGTCATCTCAAAGCAACTGCCCCTTCAAAAGCCTGCAAATGCGCTACGGGATCAGTCTCACCTGTATAAAGAGGCAAGCGAGGCTCCTGAAGTTATTTGGAGCAGACTCCCATTAGATTCGATTGACGAAAGGAGAGGGCTCCTCAAATTCAGCTGGAAATGCAGGGCGGACTAGGACAAGTGCATCTGTGGGCTGCCGGACTGACGACCATCATCGTTGTCGAGCTTGCGAGCTGGAGTACCTCTGGCCGCCTCCCTGAAGATATCCATCAGAGAGGCAAACTCTTCTTCCTGAGGCCACAAGGGAACTGCGGTCTTGGCTGGAGGGCGAGCTTGCGGAGAGGGTGTAATTGTCGGAGACTGTCGAAACGAAGTTCGGCGAGCTGAAGTTTGGCGGGCTAGAGTGTCCGCAGGCTCTACTACGGCATGTGGCACTATCCGCTGGGTCTGCGCGTTCAGCGCCTGACTGATTGCATCTAAGCACTGACCAGTCTCTCCGCGAGATCACTCAGCCTCCCAACGAGACTGCTCAAGCGCATCCCACAAAGAATCCTCCGACGAGCGTGAGCGGCCTGATCGGCGAGATCTGCGGTCTGACATCTCTGTCCACGGATTTCAAAAAACTGCTTGGATCTGAAAGTCACGTGTTAACTGTTGATGCGGGAGAAGGCACCACCAAATAACGGTTCGATCGCAGGGGAAAGAGAAGGGAAAAAACTAGGCTGCAAGCAGTTATCTTCTAGCAGAAAGGGGAAGAAAGAAGCAGAGTCGTGAGCCACGACAACACCAGACTTCGCCCATCGCGGCGAATGCCTCTCTTGCGACGAGCTTTCCTTTGATTGCAAAAAGATGGTTACGAGGAAAGGGGAAGAAGTGCAGGAAGAAGAGCAAGTTGGAGACCGCAAAGCCTGAGATTCGAGTCTGCAGCCTTTAACAAGTAGGCTCCTGGGCTCGAGTCAGCGTGCTTTGGGTGCACCACTTCGCCCTATTTATAGGTTCATTGGCCTGCCCAAACGGGCAGGGATAAAATAACCGTATGCCCGGGGTACAGGAGATCCGGGCAGCAGTGACAGGATACAAAGAAGAAAAGACACGCCAGTCCGCACCAAGGGGGCAGACTGGGCTCGCGGACTGGAGCTTTTGTGTGCCGCTGAAGCAGGCAACGCGATCTTAGCTGGAGGGCCGTGACTTGCGTGGGCTGAGGCTTGAGTCCGCCTAGAGAGGAAGCTGGGCGGACTGGAAGCTGATCTTCAGAGGTTGGCCGACCCGGGCAGACTGGAAAATTGAGTCCGCCGCCGAAGGAGGATGAACTGGGTACCTTGCTGAACATGTTGCGGATTTTGGGGTTAACACATGACATCTTAGATCTAATTCCAAAGATTTATAATTTTTCTAAAATAATCAACAATTATTATAATTTTCCGAAATTATTGCTACATGTGATTTTGAACATGAATTGTCACTTTTTGTTATCAAACCAGCAAGATAAAATTATCCTAACATCACATTGAGTAATAATGGCTCTGGACTAAATTTCACATCATTCCAATAATATTTAATTTTTAATTTCTAATTATAAAAATCTGATCCACTAGGTCATGTTACACATGAAGTAATATAAATATTCATCAAATAATTCCAGAAAAATTACTGGAGATTACAATTGGTAAATAATTAGTTATTACAAAAATGTATAACTTTATAACTCCATTTGAGCATAATTATCGCAATAATATAAAAGAGGCAAAATGGTAATTATAACTGCAACACTACGATTCTGACCTTCAAAAATTCCAATTAAATTATAGAGTGTTTATCATACTAAATCATTGCTATTGACAAAGTTTCATAAGCTTTGCAGCTATTTTAGTCACACTAATTTCACTAATACACTTGCATAATAAAATTATTAATTAAATCATTTGTTAATCAAATCAACTCCAAATGTTCTAAAATTTCATGTGGAGGTGTACTATCCCTAAATAATTGCATGTATAAAATTTCACTTGATTTGACCAAGCCAATCTTGCTAAATTCACAAGATACACCTTTTTGGCTAAACACTCACCACATCGCATACAACATGACAACTTGTAAGTGAGATTCACCAACCTATATGGGTCTAAAGGACCTGAAATTTTTACCAAGGTCTTTTAACTCCAATATTAACCTCTCATCAAAATTTGAGGTTAAAATAATTATTTTTCACAAGAATATTTCAGTTTTATGAAAAATCACATTTTACCTAAAACTATAGGAAAATGTCCAAAAATTCCCGTTTTTTGGATTGTTAGTGTATCTAGGGTATATTCTGACATGACCCAAATTTCAAGTCCATACCCTTATCCAATTAAAAGTTATTAAGATTATAGTGACTGTCCTACCCTAAGGACCAATCCCACAAGAACTGCCTTACAAGGGAGCTACAGTGCTTCAAATGATCTCATTTCAATTTCTAATTAAAGTAGATTCAAAGGGCTAACTTTTTCATGTCGGGCACTTTTCTTGAATCAGCCCCTAAGGGCCTCATTTTTCTAATACAAAAAATGTGTATTAAGGGGGATATTAAAATACTAAAAATAATAGCTTATATTATACTAATATTAATCAGATCAAATCGACGGTCTGTGATCTGTCTTCTACCTCCAGCCAAAGGTCCTGATCAACCAGACCTGGAAGTGTTTAAAACCCCATTTCCCGGCGACCTAGCCTCCTCCCAGGCCGGCCACCGCCACCACTGTAACGTCCCTTGTCCGTCACAGAGGAACTGTATATAATTTAAAAATTTTCTTCTTTGAAAGCCAAATAACATCTTATACTTTTATGTCACAATAGTATTGAAACAACAGTGCCGAAAGAAACTCTTATTCCATAATTTACATATCATTACATGTCCATAGCAAAAGTTTACGGTAGCTACATTTACTATTAATAATTAAAGTCTTTCTTGGCAAGCAGACAAAATTTAATACTGCAACAAGTGTTGGCCACTTCAAAAATGCTTTCTAGTCGTTTATACCATGCTCGATAGAGTTCCAGCTTACTCTGATTTTCGTTTAGTACATAAAACAATTATTATGATGAAAAAGTTAGTCTTTAAATAAAAGACTAAGCGAGAAATTAAATTCTTCAAAACGATATGTAATGTGCACATGTACATATATATATGAAAGAAATAAAGGGAGTCTTAGCCATTTTCATTCCTTCTCATAGTATGGATAACCTTAAATTAAATAGTTGTTATTAGCATAGTTAAGGGTTACTGCATTTCAGTCCACTTTGTTGGTCAAACTTAGTGCGCACAACTCGCTTAAGACCCGTAAAGTCCAACTAAGTTAGACTCACATATGTCATGCGGTGCGCACAACTCGCTTAAGGTCGATTAAAGACCCAACTGGACTTGTATCATTCTACAGATACCCTTAACACAGTTTCATCAATACATTTCTTAAATCATTCAATTTAATAAAAAGTGGGCTAAACTTTTATACAAGAATTATGATATAAAAGTTGAACTATTTTAAAGAAAGAAACCCTCAGCACAACGTTCTCCTTGTTTTTGTCATTTCTTGGATCCTCACCTTGTCGATAGGGCGACATCATTTTTTTTGTAGCTGCAATTAAGTATCAATTGTGTATGGTTCATATTTCTAAATATTTATGGTATGGAGTCTAAGGTTATTTAACCTAATTAAGAAAAAGATATCTCATCACATGTTATAACCCCAAATAACAATCACATTTGTGATTCCTTAATTACTTATGTATCAACCTACAATTACTGCAATATACATCTCAAGATCAATACTTTGCTTCTTCACAATTCAAAATTAGCAATTTCAGCAAAACTATCATTTGTCATTGTACAATTATTATTAAAATCAAGGGCATGCACATGCTTCCCTCTAGTAGTCTCTGAACTTATTATTATTTTATGGGCAACTAGCCCTGACATATGGAAGAATAACCCTCTTTAAGAGGGGACAATAGCAGCCTCAATAATTTCATTAATATTGATATGAAAAACAACAAAATCAGCCTTATGGATAGCATCCCTAGCATTCCTCAATTCAATTTTAACAATTTTATTCATGTAAGATGAAATTCTAGAAATAAGTAAACGGTTCATCATAAAATCCTTAACAAAAATATATTCTTATCAAAATTCAGGCCCTATCCAATATTGCCCTACTAATCTAGTTCATCTGTCCATTTAGGACAACTATCATGTACAAACATTCATTTCCAATTTCCATAAATTTAAGATCTCAGGATAAAATCAGTCCCTATGGTAATTAATTCACATGCATGTTAAAATCATCATGCTATTTGCAAATAAACATAGTTTTCTACATTAATAACTTAATTTTCAACTTCAAATAAAACCAAGCTTAATTCCTCCAAGAGCCCTAAAAGCATGCATGTATGGTAAACATCATCGTAGCACTACAATCATAATCTTTTGCATGCCCTAAATCCCAAGTGTTTCAAATCTCGAAACTTAGACTTCAATTTTACAAGGGAACAAAACGAAATGAGAACAATATACTTACATCGAAGAAGAGATGAAGAAACTTAAGTGTCCATGCTCCGTTTAGGCTTTGGATTCTCACATAGAACTAAGGGAAGAGCAGGGCTAGCTTCTCCCCCAAAATTGAAGCCGAGAGGTGTCTGTCAAGCGTCGGAATCGGAAGACGGGAGGAGTGCGGCTGAACTCGACTTCCGCCAACCCTAGCGTGACTGCGATGCGGGAGAAAATGAAGACGAATAACTCCATCGATGCAATTCACGGGATTTATTCCTCCACTGCCTAAAATTGCCGGTCCAATTCCCTCTTGCCTCCTACATTACTAACCGGTCCTATATTTTTCTTTTCTTTAATTCCACTGCTTATATGGGGCCGGTTCAAACTCTCGTTAATTTAATTGAAATCCGATTTCATTCCGGTTTATAAACAACAAGGTTAATATACAATTAGAATCTCTATTAGCACACCCTTGCATAAAAGATTGACTTTGTTTGCTTACATGCAACATAATGGTATACTCATTAATTCTAAACGAAATTTCATACAATTTCAGATTTCGTTGCGGCGACCATTTTAAATTTATTTCGTCTAGATATTTTATTTAGCGTATATTGTGACGACCTTTTGGGCGTCACAATTACACCCCTTCTTATAAAAATTTTCGTCCTCGAAAATGATGTACCTTCAATTTGTTGGAAACAAGTTCCAAAAGAGATCTTCTCGTTCCCAAGTGGCTTCACTTTTTGGGCGTCCTTTCCACCATATTTTCACAAAATTGACATCTTTATTCCGTAATCATTTATTTTGCCAATCAAGAATTTGATAAGGTTCCGTTGGACTCGATAGATCTGGCTCAATGTGCAGATTTGTTGTAGAGATCATCTTATCTAGACCAACTATATATTTTCGCAGTGATGATACATGGAAAACATCGTGAAGATTTTGCAAATCATTTGTTACTGCCAATCTGTGTGCCATATCGCCCACACATTCAATTTTAGGAAAAGGTCCTACATATCGTGGACTTAATTTCCCAATCTCTCGTAATCTTGAAACACCTTTAGATGGTTTTATCTTTAAACATACTTGATCTTCAACCTGAAATTCTACACGACGGTGTCGTATGTTATAGTACTTCTATTGACATTCTTGAGCAATCTTCATTCGTTTTTGTATAAATACAATTTTCCCTTGTAGTTTGTCCATTTTTTCTTTATTGTATAGTCTTCTTTCTCCATCTTCTGCCCAACTTAGAGGCGTTCGACATTTCCTTCCATATAGTGCTTTAAAAGGAGCCATTTGAATTGTAGATTGATAGCTGTTATTGCATGAAAATTCAGCTCGAGATAAATACTTTTCCCAAGATCTTTTTAAATCAAGAACAATCATTCGTAATAAATCTTCTAATAACAGAATTGTGCGTTCTGATTGTCCATCTGTTTGAGGGTGAAATGATGTACTGTACAACAATCTTGACCCTAATCTCTTATGTACCAGACTTCATGTGTCAGATGTGAATCGACCATCTCTGTCTGGAACAATCGTTCGGGGTATTCCATGGATCTTGACGATGACGTCAATGTATTCATCCACTAACCTCTCAGTTGTTCTGCTTTTCTTTACGCCAATGAAGTGTGCACTCTTTATCAAACGATCTGTAATTAACCAAACACCATCATTTCCTTGCTTACTTTTTGGTAAACCCCAAACAAAATCCATTGCAATGTCATCTCATTTTCATTCGGGAATAGGTAATGATTTTAGGTAACCTCCTGGTTTCATATGTTCTTCTTTCACTACCTGGTAGGTGTGACATTTGTCAATATACGTAATTACATCCTTCTCTATTCCTGGCCACCAAAAATCTTGCTTTAAGTCATGATACATTTTAGTACGACCGGGATGAATGAAATATGACGTATTATGCACTTCATACAAAATATCAGTTCTCAAATTATCTGCATTTGGAATACCGAGTCTATCATTCATGAATAGTAATCCTTCTTTTTCTGTAAAATTATTTTCCTCTCCCTTCTTCACTTTCTACATTAAGGTTACAAAGAAGGGATCCTGAGAGATTGCCTTCAAACTTCTTTCTTTTAGTGTATATTGGATCTGCATTTGAAACAACTGAGCTTGTTTATCTTCCGAAGTAAAGATAAGAGATATATCCATCTTTTTTAATTCATGTATTATACTCTGATTATACCGTACCATCTCTGAAAGTATGACCGTACTCTTCCGACTTAGTGCATCTTCTACAGTATTGGCTTTCCCTGGGTGATATTGAATATCAATATCATAATCTTTAATAAATTCCAACCAATGTCGTTGATGAAGGTTTAATTCTTTTTGTGTAAAAATATACTTTAAGTTTTTATGATCCGTAAAAATTTCGCATCGGACTCCATATAAATAGTGGCGCCATATTTTCAACGCAAAAACGACTGCTGCCAATTCCAGATCATGAGTTGGATAGTTTCTCTCGGCATCCTTTGATTGTCTAAAGGCATAAACAATAACCTTTCAGTGCTACATTAGTACACAACCAAGACCTTGGTATGATGCATCACTGAAAATTTGAAATCCTTCTGATCCTGAGGGCATTACTAAGATCAGGGAAGTTATTAGTCTCTCTTTTAATTCTTCAAAAGCTAATTGCCATTCATCATACCAATGAAAAAATATATTTTTCCTGGTCAATTTCGTTAATGGTAATGCCAATTTAGAGAAATTCTTAACAAACTTCATGTAGTAGGCAGCTAATCCCAAAAAACTCCTCACTTCTATTACAGTCGTAGGACGGGGCCACTGAATGATTGCCTTAATTTTACTAGGGTCCACGACTAATCCTTGTGCATTTATAACATGACCCAAGAAGGACACTTATTTTAACCAAAATGCACACTTAGAAAATTTGGCATATAATTGGTGATCCTTTAAAATTTGCAGTGTCATTCTCAAATGTTGCACATGTTCTTCTTCAGTCTTATAATAAATCAAAATGTCATCAATAAAAAAGATACATTTATCTAAATAATCTTTAAACACTCGATTCATTAGATCCAACACGCTGTCGGGGCGTTTGTTATCCCAAATGACATGACAACAAATTCAAAGTGGCCATATCTGGTACTGAATGTTGTTTTTAAAAACATCTTCTTTCACTCTCGACTGGTGGTAACTCGATCTCAGATCAATTTTTGAGAACATGGTCATATGCACTAATTGATCAAAGAGATCATCAATACGAGGAATGGGGTACTTGTTTCTTATTGTCAACTTATTAAGTTCTCTGTAATCAATGCAAAGGCAGAGTGTTTCATCCTTCTTTCTTACAAATTAAATAGGGGCTCCCCACGGTGAAGAGTTGGGCCGTATGAATTTTTTATCTTCAAGTTCTTGTAACTGGGATTTCAACTCTACTAGTTCCTGTGGAGCCATACGATATGGTGTTTTCGCCACTGGGGTTGCTCCTTTAATAAGAGGGATTGTAAATTTCAACTCTCTGTTGGGAGGCACTCCTGACAGGTCATCAGGAAACACTTCCAAAATTCATATACCACTGGCATCTCAGAAATATCTTTCTTTTCTTCATTTGTTTCTTTGATCATAATTAATATGACTTCATCTCCCTTTCGAATTGCCTTCAATGCCTTCATTGCCGATATCATTACTTTTGTTACTTCAGTTATCCCTTTAAATGATACTAGACTTCAGTCTGGACAAATAATTGTAAGTTCTTTCGTTTTACAGTTAATCACTACTTCATGCTTTGATAACCAATCCATGCCCAATATGATATCATATTTAGAAATCGGTAAGACTGCCATATCTACTTCCAACACTTTTTCATTGATTTAAATTTGCAGTTGAGCTCATAATTGTGTTGTCATTATGTGACTATTGGGTATGATTACATGTAATATATCTTGTGTTACATATGGTTGTATTTGAAAGATATTCAATATATGTGTTGAAACGAAGGAATGACTTCCACCCGTATCAAATAAAACCCTCAATAAGTGCTCGTATGCATAAATCATACCTGTGATGACCGTCTCATCCGCCTTAGCCTCTTGGAGTCCCAGATTAAATACACGAGGCTGTATGTGTCGATCCTCATGGGTAGGCTCCACTGATGCTGATGTGGAAGCAATAGATTCACCTTCTTTCAAAGTTCCCATCTGAAACACTCGTTTAGGCTGAGCTCCCGATGTTCCTTTAAAGCCTCCTTCCTTTGCTTGCCTCTTTGGGCATTCACTTTGTCGATGCCTAGGCTGGCGACAAATATAGCATAAACCAGTACCAAACAAACATTAGCCTTTATGTACTTTACCTCATTTTTGACACTTACTAACAGAGGATTGGGTCACACTACCAGCAGTAGTTGGGGGGGGGGGAGGTTGTGCCATTTCTTTTTCTTCCATGAGGACCCAAAGGACTTTCCTGAAAACTCTTTACTCGATCCTTCACCTGATCGTTTCTTCATGAAATCTCTCCTAGTTTGAGTCTTTTCCATGTCTATTTTAGTTAGACGTGCTTTCGTAACAAGACTTCTATAATTTGTAGGTTCTAATGGTACAAAAAATGTATGAATGTTATCTCGTAAACCTTGCTGGAAGCGACGACATCGTTCCTTTTCTGATGTAATTAAGGCTCCCGCATAAAAGGCTAAGTTAGAAAACTCAGCTTCATACTGTAGTACAGTGCGATTTCCCTGCACTATACGTAGAAATTTCTCTTGCAGCAGTCCTTTTTCTGAAGCTGGGACAAACCAATTAGTAAATTCATCAACAAATTCTTTCGAGAAAATATCAGCAATTCCTTTATCATCAAACTTCCCACTCACAATAGTGTCCCACCATCGTTTAGCTACTCCTTCAAATAAAAAAGTCGCCAACTCAATCTTTCGATTTTTTGAGCAATGCATCTCTCGAAAATTAGTTTCTATCCTCAGAATCCGATCTTCAGTTTCAATCAGGGTTAATCCTCCTCTGAAGGTGGGAGGCTTTAACTCCAGAAATTATTGAAGATCCACGTCCACTGGCCGTTGTTGTAGTTTACCCAAGGGGTGAACAGGATGTACTATTGGAGATGTATCCCTGGCTAGTCAGATAGCCTCTACCATTGCTCGTGCCATGTATGCTACTTGTAGATTCACACGTCGCTCTGTCTCACTTTCCGCAGACATCACCGGCTCTTCATGAGCTCGCCGACTAGAAGACTCTTGCTCCTGTGTTTTAAACATGAATTAGATTTCACACTAAAGACATTTATGATATAATAGATATAGGTTTCAAATTTTGTACTAGTTATACAACACTATATGTGGCATCACCTTGAAACCTCCCTCTGATACCATTTTCTGTAACGGCCCTTGTCCGTCACTGAGGAACAATATATAATTTAAAATTTTCTTCTTCGAAAGCCGAATAACATCTTATACTTCTGTGCCACAATAGTATTGAACAACAGTATAGAAAGAAACTCTTATTCCATAATTTACATATCATTACATGTCCATAACAAAAGTCTACGGTAGCTACATTTACTATTAATAATTAAAATTCTTTCGTGGAAAGCAGACAAAATTTAGTACTACAATAACTCTCTTGAGTGTTGGCCATTTCAAAAGTGCATATTAGTCGTTTATAACATGCTCGATAGAGTTCCAACTTACTCTTATTTTCGTTTAATACCTAAAATAATTATTATTATGAAAGGGTTAGTCTTTAAATAAAAGACTAAGCGAAAAATTAAATTTTTCAAAACGATATGTAATGTGCACATGTACACATATATGAAAGAAATAAAGAAAGTTCTTAGCCATTTTCATTCCTTCCCATAGTATGTATAACCTTAAATTAAATAGTTGTTATTAGCATAGTTAAGGGTTACTGCATTTCAGTCCACTTTGTTGGTCAAACTTAGTGCGCACAACTCGCTTAAGACCCATAAGGCCCAACTAAGTTGACTCACATATGTCATCCAGTGCGCATAACTCGATTAAGGTCGATTAAAGACCCAACTGGACTTGTATCATTATATAGATACCCTTAACACAGTTTCATCAATGCATTTCTTAAAGCATTCCATTTAATAAAAAGTGGGCTAAACTTTTATACAAGATGTACAACCCCGTATTCGCAGGCCTTTGTTTTTAGGTTTTTTGAATAGTTTGAGCTCTTGGTGGCCAATTTAGGCCTAGCACTCATAATATACTAGTAGGGGAGGAAATATCTGCCTCCCTCAGTGGCCCTTTTCTGGGGGCGGGTGTGACACGTTGGTCGGCACCCGCCCCAACTTGCTAAGTTCGAGGTGGGGGGCAAGACCGGCCTGCGGGCAGGGTCTCGCCCGGCGGCCTGCCTGGCGGCGAGACCGGCCTGCGGGTAGGTCTTGCCCGGCGGTCTGCCTGGTGGCGAGACCGGCCTGCGGACGGGGTCTCGCCGGCGGCCTGCCTGGGTAGCGAGACCTGCCTGCGGGCGGGGTCTCGCCGGCGGCCTGCTTGGCGGCGAGACCGGCCTGCGGGTAGGTCTCGCCCGGCGGCCTGCCTGGCGGCGAGAACGGCCTGCGGGTAGGTCTCGCCCGGTGGCCTGCCTGGTGGCGAGACCGGCCTGCAAGCGGGGTCTCGCCGACGCCCTGCCTGGGTGGCGAGACCTGCCTGCGGGCGGGGTCTCGCCGGCGGCCGGCCTGGGTGGCGAGACCTGCCTGCGGGCGGGGTCTCTCCCGGCGGCCTGCCTGGTGCCAAGACCGGCCTGCGGGCGGGGTCTCGCCGGCGGCCTGCCTGGGTGGCGAGATCGGCCTGCGGGCAGGGTCTCGCCCGGCGGCCTGCCTCAGGTGTCAGGGGGGTATGGGGCTTGCTTTTACTGTTGTGCCCCCAAGGGTGGATTTCCCCCTTTACCCTCCGATGTGGATGTTTTCTATTGGCCCGAGACATATTTGGCATATGGGTATTGTTGACTTTTTGGCCCATGGGATTTGGAAAACTATAAATAGACCCTTAGGGGTGCCTTGTAGAGCATCACTTCTTCACTCTCTCTTCATCCTTCAAGGCACCCTAGCTCAAGCATTGGCTAGGGAGGGGGATACCTGAAAGGTCTTTTGGGTGTGAGGTGAGACCTCCGTGCTAGATCCAAGGGTCTGTTTTTAGTTTCTTAGTCCTTTGGTGCGTGACGTTCTCCTGAGTGTAGTAGGTTCGAGGTCACCCCTTTCTAGGGACCCCGAACTCCACAGAGGTTATTTTTGGCTTCAACACTTTGGTGCGGTGAGCGTGGAGAGTGACCACCACAGAAGATCTCGGGAGAGTGTCATGACTGGAGGTCAGGGAGGTAGTGATGATCTTGGCGAGCTCCCCAGCCCAGGACCCTTTGTGGGGAGGCAAGAGTTCATGGCCTCCATCCAGGGTATCATGGAGATGCTGCGAAGCATTGCTCCTCAGGGTGGCAGCTCCACCCCGACCCCCCAGGAGATAGCTCCCCCCTCTTGACGAGTAGACTCCCAGGGGTCTTGGCGAGATGACCCCAGCGGGGGGAGAAGGAAGTGCACCAGGAAGAAGGCCAGGGAAGGAGAGGATGGGAGATGGGGTTGAGCGAGACCTCACTGGCCGGGAGTTGTTCTCCAGCCCGGTGAGTGCCAACCTCCCAGGCGAGCAGGTCGCGCGGGTAGAATTGCCGAGACCACCCCTTAGATTATCTCAGCTCCCGTTCCCGAGGGGTTCAGAGAGCCAGACATGGCTTACTATATCGGGAAGGATGACCCCGTCCAGCATCTACAGTGGTTTGAGGATGTCGTCTCCATCAGGCCGATGACGGATGCCTTCAAGTGTCGCCTCTTTGAGATCACGTTGAAGGAGAAGGCAAGGGACTTGTTCCATCAACTCCCTCCGAGGTCGATCTATGGGTTAGAGGACTTGAGCCGGAGCTTTCAGCTCCGTTTCTCCACCTCCAATAAGAGAAAGAGGAGTCCCGAGTCCATCTTCCTGATAAGGCAGGGGGGCGAGGAGTCGCTGGCCCGTTACGTTGACAGGTTCCAAGAGGAGATCCTGGAGGTCCAGGAGATGCCAGGGTATGCCCTCTAGATGGCGTTCACGGTGGGGCTGCGCGAGGGGTTCTTCAAGATGAGCCTGACTCAAAAGGCCCCCATTTTTTTGAGGAGCTGATGGAAAGGGCGGTTGAGGATATAGCCATGGTGGCGGCCAACCTGGCATTTGTCAAGAAGTTGACAAAGCTGACAGAGATGGATTCATAGGAGCAAGGTGGCTCGAGACCTCAGGAAGGAAGGAGAGAGGAGCGGAGAGCTCAGGAGGGCCCAGAACCAGGTTGGAGACAGCAGGGAGGACCCGCTCAGAGTCCAGGAAGAGGTTACGTCCAAGATGAGGGGAAATTTCATGGGGGCCAAGGGAGGTTCAACTTCCAGAGGCAAGCCCCTAGGCAGCTCCTTCCCCCACCACAACAAGCAATGGAGATTGGTCGAAGGGAGAGGAGGAACCGCGAGGGAAGGAGAAGGATCAGGGTAGGGTTACCGTACTGTGACTTCCACCAGGTGGAGGGGCATGCCACAGCTACCTGTCCCGAGTTCCTGGAAGTGAGGGGGGCAAGAGGCCATGCCCAGCCACAGCCACCAGTGCGGGTTGACGAGATTCTGCACAGAGAAGGGGGGATGATGTGTGTGAGGACCGGGTCGATGTGGGACCCCGAGGCGGTATAGCGGTGATCCATGGTGGAGTGGGGATCGAGGCCACTCGGAAGGCAAGCCTCCATGTCATGTACCGAAGGAGCGTCGCCTCGACGTCCCAGACCCCGCCCCAGGAGGAGAAGATCACCTTCTCGGTGAAGGACCTACCAGATCATGAGGATCCATTTTGCGATGCGCTGGTCATCCAGACGGCCATCGAGGACTACACCGTCTCCAGAATCTTGGTTGACAACGGAAGCTTCGTCAACGTCATTTTCAAGAAGGCATTTGATGAGATGAAGGTAGATCCAAGGAGGATGTTGGCCTTGGACGGACCCCTATTCGGATTTTCAAGGGAGAGGAAGGAGGTAGAGGGTGGAGTAGGACTCCAAGTAAAGTTGGGAGGGATTTCAAGGAACTGCCGGTTCATCATTGTTGATGCTCCAAGCAGCTACAACGCCATCTTCGAAAGGCCCCTCATCAGCGCCTTCTGTTGCGTGTCGTCTTCTTTCCACCAATGCCTCAAGTTCAGCTCAGTAGGGATCCAGGTTAGAGTCAAGGGAGACTCCAGGATGGCAAGGCAGTGTTATGTCACGGCCATCAACACCATCTCTTGGTTGGCCAAGGCAGAGGAGATGGTGAAGGTCATGGAGAGCTTGAGCAAGATGGAAGTGTCCGAGGAGAAGGAAGCGGAAGACGACCATATTACCCATGCCCCCTGAGGGTGCCTCGCCTTGCAGAAGGTTTTTCCTTTTCCTTGTCTTGTAACAAGTGCTACCCCTGACCAGCTGAGTCAGGGGACCATGTGACTCATGTTTTCCCCGTTTGAGGATGTAGGATTTGGTAAGGTTTGATTGAGATGCCTAGTCCTTTTGCTCCGAGACGGTCCCGCTGCCTAGGCTCTCACTAGCTGGGCAGGGCCGGTGGTACCTCTCGTGGATGCCTAGTTATCTCACCTCGAGATGGATTCCGCTGTCAGACTCTCATCTAGCTGGAGGGGCAGGTTGATCTCTCGGAGGGTGGGGTAGGTCTCACCTTGAGATGGATTCCGCTGCCAGGCTCTCATCTAGCTGGCATGGCAGGTTGATCTCTCGGAGGGTGGGGTAGGTCTCACCTCGAGATGGATTCCACTGCCAGGATCTCATCTAGCTGGCAGGGCAGGTTGATCTCTTGGAGGGTGGGGTAGGTCTTACCTCGAGATGGATTCCACTACTAGGCTCTCACTAGCTGGCAGGGCAGGTTGATCTCTCGGAGTGTGGGGTAGGTCTCACCTCGAGATGGATTCCGCTGTCAGGCTCTCATCTAGCTGACAGGGCAGGTTGATCTATCGGAGGGTGGGGTAGGTCTCACCTCGAGATGGATTCCGCTGACAGGCTCTCATTTAGCTGGCAGGGCAGGTTGATCTCTCGGAGGGTGGGGTAGGTCTCATCTCGAGATGGATTCCGCTGTCAGGCTCTCATCTAGCTGGCAGGGAGGTTGATCTCTCGGAGGGTGGGGTAGGTCTCACCTCGAGATGGATTCCGCTGCCAGGCTCTCACTAGCTGGCAGGGCAGGTTGATCTCTCGGAGGGTGGGGTAGGTCTCACCTTGAGATGGATTCCGCTGTTAGGCTCTCACTAGCTCGCAGGGCAGGTTGATATCTCGGAGGGTGGGGTAGGTCTCACCTCGAGATTGATTCTGCTGTCAGGCCCTCACTAGTTGGCAGGGCAGGTTGATCTCTCGTAGGGTGGGGTAGGTCTCACCTCAAGATGGATTATGCTGCCAGGCTGTCATATAGCTGGCAGGGTAGGTTGATCTCTCGGAGGGTGGGGTAGGTCTCACCTCGAGATAGATTCCGCTGCCAGGCTCTCACTAGCTGGCAGGGCAGGTTGATCTCTCAGAGGGTGGGTAGGTCTCACCTCGAGATGGATTCCGCTGTCAGGCTCTCATCTAGCTGGCAGGGCAGGTTTATCTCTCGGAGGGTGTGGTAGGTCTCACCTCGAGATTGATTCTGCTGCCAGGCTCTCATCTAGCTGGCAGGGCAGGTTGATCTCTTGGAAGGTGGGGTAGGTCTCACCTTGAGTAGATTCCGCTGCCAGGCTCTCACTAGCTGGCAGGGCAGGTTGATCTCTCGGAGGGTGGGGTAGGTCTCACCTCGAGATGGATTCCACTATCAGGCTCTCACTAGCTGGCAGGGCAGGTTGATCTCTCGGAGGGTGGGGTAGGTCTCACCTCGAGATGGATTCCGCTGCCAGGGTCTCATGTAGCTCGCAGGGCAGGTTGATCTCTCGGAGGTTGGGGTAGGTATCACCTCGAGATAGATTCTGCTGTCAGGCTCTCACTAGCTGGCAGGGCAGGTTGATCTCTCGGAGCGTGGGTAGGTCTCACCTCGAGATGGATTCCGCTGCCAGGCTCTCACTAGCTGGCAGGGCAGGTTTATTTCTCGGAGGGTGAGGTAGGTCTCACCTCGAGATGGATTTCGCTGCCAGGCTCTCAATAGCTGGTAGGGCAGGTTGATCTCTCGGAGGGTGGGTAGGTCTCACCTCGAGATGGATTCCGCTGCTAGGCTCTCACTAGCTGGCAGGGCAGGTTGATCTCTCGGAGGGTGGGGTAGGTCTCACCTCGATATGGATTCCACTGCCAGGCTCTCACTAGCTGGCAGGGCAGGTTGATCTCTCGGAGGGTGGGTAGGTCTCACCTCGAGATGGATTCCGCTGTCAGGCTCTCACTAGCTGGTAGGGCATGTTGATCACTCGGAGGGTGGGGTAGGTCTTACCTCGAGATGGATTCCGCTGCCAGGCTCTCATCTAGCTGGCAGGGCAAGTTGATCTCTCGAAGGGTGGGGTAGGTCTCACCTCGAGATGGATTCCGCTGCCAGGCTCTCACTAGCTGGCAGGGCAGGTTGATCTCTCGGAGGGTGGGTAGGTCTCACCTCGAGGTGGTTTCCGCTGCCCGGCTCTCACTACTGGCAGGGCAGGTGTGCCTCTCATGGATCCCCAGTGTTTTTTACTCGGAGGGGGTCTCGCCACCCAGGCTCCCATAGCTGGCATGGCAGGCTGACCCCTCCGGGGGGGGGGGGGGGGGGGGGGTGGGGGTTAAGTATTTTTTACCCGGAGGGGGTCCCATCACCCAGGCTCCCATCAGCTGGCATGACAGGTTGACTCCCCGGAGAGGCGCGCAAGGAAATTACACTCAGCGAATACGTTGGGTTGGACGTTTCTTTCCGAGCTTGTGCCAACCTCGAAAAGAGCGGGGATTGTGTATAACCTCGTATTCGCAGGCCTTTGGTTTTAAGCTTTTTGAGTAGTTTGAGCTCTTGGTGGCCAATTTAGGCCTAGCCCTCAGAATATACTAGTAGGGGGAGGAAAAATCTGCCTCCCCCAGTGGCCCTTTTCTGGGGTCGGGTGCGGCACGTTGGTTGGCACCCGCCCCACCTTGCTAAGTTTGAGGTGGGTGGCAAGACCGGCGTGCGGGCAGGGTCTCTCCCGGCAGCCTGCCTGGTGGCGAGACCGGCCTGCGGGCGGGGTCAAGCAGGCGGCCTGCCTGGGTGGCGAGACCTGCCTGCGGGAGGGTTCTCGCCGGCGGCCTGCCTGGCGGCGAGACCGGCCTGCGGGCGGCGTCTCGCCGGCGGCCTGCCTGGCGGCGAGACCGGCCTGCGGGTAGGTCTTGCCCGGCGGCCTGCCTGGCGGCGAGACCAGCCTGCGGGTAGGTCTCGCCCGGCATCCTGCCTGGCGGCGAGATTGGCCTGCGGGTAGGTCTCGCCAGGCGGCCTGCCTGGTGGCGAGACCGGCCTGCGGGCAGGGTCTCGCCGGCGGCCTACCTGGGTGGCGAGACCTGCCTGCGGGCGGGGTCTCGCCTGCGGCCTGCTTGGTTGGCGAGACCTGCCTGCGAGCAGGGTCTCGCCCAGCGGCCTGCCTGGTGGTGAGACCGTCGTGCGGGCGGGGACTCACCGGCGGCCTGCCTGGGTGGCGAGTCCGGCATGCGGGCGGGCTCTCGCCCGGCGGCCTGCCTCGCGTGTCCGGGGGTGTAGTGGGCTTGCTTTTACTGTTGTACTCCCAAGGGTGGATTTCCCCCTTTACCCTCCGATGTGGATGTTTTCTATTGGCCCGAGGCATATTTGGCGTAGGGGTATTGTTGACTTTTTGGCCCATGGGATTTGAAAAATTATAAATAGACCCTTATGGGTGTCTTGGAGAGCATCACTTCTTCACTCTCTCTTCATCCTTCAAGGCACCCTAGCTCAAGCATTGGCTAGGGAGGGGGAGGCCTCGAAGGTCTTTCGGGTGTGAGGTGGGACCTCCGCGCTATAGCCGAGGGTCTGTTTCTAGTTTCTTGGTCCTTTGGTCCGTGACGTTCTCCTGAGTGTAGTAGGTGCGAGGTCACCCCTTTCTAGGGACCCTGAACTCCACAGAGGTCATTTTTGCCTTCAACACAAGAATTCTGATATAAAAGTTAAACTATTTTAAAGAAAGAAACCCTCACCACAACCTTCTCCTTGTATTTGTCATTTCTTGGATCCTCACCTTGTCAATCAGGCAACACCATCTTTTGTTTGTATCTGCAATTAAGTATCAATTGTGTATGGTTCATATTTCTAAATATTTATGGTATGGAGTCTAAGGTTATTTAACCCAATTAAGAAAAAGATATCTCATCACATGTTATAACCCCAAATAACAATCACATTTATGATTCCTTCATTACTTATGTATCAACCCACAATTACTTCAATATACATCTCAACATCAATACTTTGCTTCTTCACAATTCAAAATCAGCAATTTCAGCAAAACTATCATTTGCCATTGTACATTTATTATTAAAATCAAAGGCATGCACATGCTTCCCACTAGCAGTTTCTGAACGTATTATTATTTTGTGGGCAACTAGCCCTGACATATGGAAGAATAACCCTCTTTAAGACGGGACAATAGCAGCCTCAATAATTTCATTAATATTGATATGAAAAACAACAAAATCAGCCTTATGGACAACATCCCTAGCATTCCTCAATTCAATTTTAACAATGTTATTCATGTAAGATGAAATTCTAGAAATAAGTAAACGGTTCATAATAAAATCCTCAACAAAATATATTCTTATCAAAATTCATGTCCTATCCAATATTGTCCTACTAATCTAGTTCATCTATCCATTTAGGGCAGCTATGATGTACAAACATTCATTTCTAATTTCCATAAATTTAAGATCTCAGGATAAAATCAGTCCCTATGGTAATTAATTCACATGCAAGTTAAAATCATCATGCTATTTGCAAATAAACATAATTTTCTACATTAATAACTTAATTTTCAACTTCAAATAATACCAAGCTTAATTCCTCCAAGAGCCCTAATAGCATGCAAGGTAAACATCATCGTAGCACTACAATCATAATCTTTTGCATACCCTAAATCCCAAGTGTTTCAAATCTCCAAACTTAGAGTTCAATTTCACAAGGGAACAAAGCGAAATGAGAACAATATACTTGTATCAAAGAAAAGATGAAGAAACTTAGGTGTCCATTCTCCGTTTAGGCTTTGGAATCTCACGGAGAACTAAGGGAAGAGCAGAGCTAGCTTCTCCTCCAAAATTGAAGCCGACAAGTGTCCATCTAACGTCGGAATCGGACGAGGAAGATAGGAGGAGTGCGGCTGAAGTCGACTTCCGCCAACCCTAGGCGTGAGTGCGATGCGGGAGAAAATGAGGACGAATAAATCCATCGATGCAATTCACGGGATTTATTCCTCCACCGCCTAAAATTGCCGGTACAATTCCCTCTTGCCACCTACATTACTAAGCAGTCCTATATTTTTCTTTTCTTTAATTCCACCGCTTATAAGGGGGTCGGTTCAAACTCTCGTTAATTTTATTGAAATCCGATTTCATTCTGGTTTATAAACAACAAGGCTAGTATACAATTAGAATCGCTATTTGCACACCCTTGCATAAGAGTTTGACTTTGTTTGTTTACATGCAACATAATGATATACTCATTAATTCTAAACGAAATTTCATACAATTTCAGATTTCGTTCCGGTGATCATTTTAAATTTATTTCGTCTATATATTTTATTTAGCGTATATTGTGACGACTTTTTGGGCGTCACAACCACCACCTCCGTTGAGGTCGGGGCTATCGCAGGGCGGCGACACGATCGCCGGACGGGTGGTTTCCGGCGAACCCGAGAGAAAGCATTTTCAATCCTTTTCCATGGAAATTTAAAATGGAAATCGGCTTCTTTGAGCCCGATTTCAATCCCTAATGATCTAAGATGCTAGTACAATGGAAGAAGGAGAGAAGCTTGCCTATTTTGGGGCTCGGAGGCGGCTTGATGTAGGCCACTACCACGGACGCTAGACGGGTTAAGGGAAAGAAACGAACGCCACGCTCAACCCACAATCTCTCACGCACTAGACTCAATCGCAGCGCACTCGCAAGCGTGTTATCACAGTTCACCAACGTGCGGTAGCCACTCCGCGGGAAGGTCGAGCGAACGACGATAGGCCGACGTTCTCCCAAGCTAAAAGGACCAATATTGGGTCCGACCGAGCGAAGGTTGTACCAAAAGAGATCTACCCAAAGTGCGATTGAAAAATGGTAGATCTCTCACAACAAAAAAATACGGGGTTCGCCAAACCCTTTTCGGAAATAACGCGGTTAAGATCGATGCAAAATCCAAAGGAAAACCCACGAAGAGTCTAACGATTCAAATCCAACGCAAAAATTATTCCGTCCACTAGAACATCTAAAGGGAAGCACACGTGAGTGGAGAGGATCGTTACCCAAGTCGGAATAGGTGATTCCGACTACCTTTGAAGGGCCGCTCTTCCGCGGATCCACCGGAGTCGCGCCGAATGGAGAGATAGATCGTCTGCCTTGGCCGCGTCACGCCAAAGTTCAGATTTTCGCCGTATAAGGAAGCCTTTCCGGGCAAGCTTCTCGTGGAGGGGGCTGCCGGTTCTCTTCAAGGGGCTGCTCGGTGGAGAAGGTAGGGGGGCTGGCCGGCTATGGAAGGAGGAGGCCGGGTTGATGTGGGTGTGTGGTGGTGGTGGCTTGGATGAAGGAGATGGGTGCTGGCCGAAGTTTCTAGAGGGAGAGTGGAAGAGGAAGGTGGCGGCTTGTGGAAGAAGGGAAGCACAAGAGTGCTGGCCGAATTTTTTAGAGAGAGAGAGAGGGGGAGTGGGGGTGGCGGCTAGGAGTTGTAGAGAGAGAGTGAGAGAGACTTAGATAGGAAAGATTTAGGGTTTTCTCTTATCATTCAACTTAACTTAAAACAAAGCATACATGCCTATATATAGGCTTACCAACAAGTCTTGGCTATATGTAGCCCAAAATAAAATAATAAAATAACACACAATATGGCTACATGCAGCCCACAATAAAATATCCCAAATAGCATACTAATAATAAGATAAAGTTAACTATATATTTGTCTTGCGCCGAGGGCGGAAATTGTAGCGCCGCTCCATACGAACACCACGGCGACGCGAGTCCTTTGTTGGAGACGAAGGAGGGTCTTCCGTTAGCATGCCGTCATCAACAACTTGGGGGCCGCCGTCCACTTGGGGGCCGTCGTCGCCACCAATCCTCCCCCGCTTGAAAGGACTCATCACCGAGGAGTTGTCTTGAAGATACCGTCGGAGAAGAACACCGTCCAAGAGAGCCACTTCCGCTTCCGGGAGCCAAGAGTCATCAGAGGCGGGGCGATCATGCCAGCGGATCAAGTAGCGGCGCACATCGCCATCAGCAGTGGGAAACACGTCATCCTGGAGAATCCTGTCTGGCAAAAAGGCGGTCCTGGCAAACCTGGGAAAAGCATTAGGCAGCAGAGGGGGAAAATCTATATCATCAACATGTAGCGTACCTCCGTTGGAGACCGACGGAGAGAGCGAGCCCTTACCCCCCCTCAACCCCATACCCATGAGAATCTGTAGTGGAACTAAACGGACAGGAAGAGAGTTCTAGTGGCGGAGCAATATATGGCGTTAAATCCGAAACATTAAAAACAGGGGAAATACCCCAATCAGTTGGCAGTTCCAAAAGAAAAGCATTGTCTCCTAACCGTTTTAAAATTCGAAAAAGTCCAGCTCGCCGATCCGCTAACTTTTTTAAGGTGCCCGTAGGCAACCGTTCAGGGATGAGACGTACCATGACTAAATCTCCCACTTTCAAGGGAGACACTCTCTTATGTGCGTTGGCATGAACTTGATAAGACGCGTATTGAGTGGTAAGCGTTTCATTTATGCGTTTGTGAAGATCATGGATGTGAGAGGCAAAGTCCTGTGCAAATTGACTTGACTTAAACGATGGCGGTAACGGAAGCAAGTCAAGGGGCACGAGAGCTTTATAACCGTGCACGATCTTATTCGGGGACAAACCCGTGGACCTATTTTTGGAATTATTATATGCCAACTGAGCATGAGGGAGGATAAGGTCCCATGTACCCTTGTGGTCTCCCACAAGGCATCGAAGCAAACTACCTAAACTTCTGTTCACAACTTCTGTTTGCCCATCCGTCTGCGGATGGTACGCGGAAGAGAATAGAAGTTTGGTACCCATAATCCTCCACAGGGTCTTCCAAAAATAACTAGTAAATTTCACATCCCTATCAGTAACTATAGACTTCGGAACTCCTCGATGGCCTACCACCTCTTTAAAATATAATTGTGCGACGTGTGACGCATCATTTGTTTTATTGCACGCGATAAAATAAGCCATTTTAGAGAATCGATCTACAACAAATAAGATAGAGTCGTGACGTCGAAATGTGATTGGGAGGCCGAGGATGAAGTCCATGCTAACGTCTTTCCAAGGAAAAGACGAATCGGAAGAGGGGTATAAAGCCCCGCGTTAGTTTTGTTCCCCTTAGCCAGTTGGCATGCTCGGCAACTACCCACGATCTTACTAACCATGGCCTTAAGACCGGGCCAATAAAACTTGTCTTCAACTAACGTGATCGTCTTGTCACGACCAAAGTGTCCCCCTAACCCTCCACCATGCAATTCCCACACTATGAAGTGGCGTAGGGAGGAACGGGGGATGCAAAGCTTCGAATGGTTAAATAAGTAGTCGTCCCGAATGTAAAAAGAAGTTATGGTTGTCGGCGAGTCATCTTGGGTGGCGAAATAGATATCCTTAAAATTTGGGCAGTGGACGTACTCGTCCTTAATCCTATCGAAGCCAATCACCTTTACTTCTAGCGTGGAGAGCAATAACGAAACACGACTAAGGGCGTCGGCTACGCGGTTGAGAGTCCCCTTGAGGTGTTTGATAATGAAAGTATACTCCTGTAGATAGGAGACCCGTTTGGCATGTCCAGGACTAACCTTAGTTTGAGAGTTAAGAAACCTTAGCGCTTCATGATCGGATAAGATGACAAACTCCTTAGGAAGTAAATAATGTCGCCAATGTTGGAGGCAACGAATAACCGCGTAATACTCCCGATCATAATTGGAATAATTTAATTTTGGACCTGCTAGTTTCTCACTGAAATACCCCACAGGGTGGCATTCCTGACTCAACACTCCACCAATTCCCACTCCCGACGCATCACATGACAACTCGAAAACCTTGGTAAAATCCGGTAGTCGCAAAAGGGGGGCTTCCGACATGCGCGATTTAATTAATTGGAACGCCGCAGCGGCTGAGTTCGTCCATGTAAATGCACCTTTTTTCATGCACTCGGTAATAGGGGCCATAATGCTCCTAAAATCCTTAATAAATCGCCGATAAAATGTAGCGAGCCCGTGAAAACTCCTAACATCCCGAATGTTGGCGGGCTCGGGCCAATCTCTAATGGCTTGCACTTTCCTGGGGTCTACGTAGATTCCCTCCGAACTCACAATATAACCGAGGAACTCAACCGATGTCACATGGAAGGTACACTTCTTAATGTTCACGAATAATTTTGCCGATCTCAGCGTGGTAAGGATGGTTCTTAAATGTGACTCATGATCAATCGTGGAGGTGCTAAATACCAAGATATCGTCAAAATATACCACGATGAATTTTCCCATATAGGGTTGGAAGACGTGGGTCATCATCCTCGAAAACGTGCTCGGCGCATTGGAAAGTCCAAACGGCATAACTAACCACTCGTAGAGCCCTTCCTTAGACTTAAAGGCGGTTTTCCACTCGTCACCTTCCCTAATTCGGATCTGATGGTAGCCACTCCTAAGATCCAATTTCGAAAAAATCGTGGCACCGGCTAACATGTCCAATAAATTATCCAAGCGAGGGATGGGAAAGCGATATTTAATAGAGATTTTATTAATAGCTCTACTATCCACACATATCCTCCAAGAGCCGTCCTTCTTGGGGGCAAGTAGGGCGGGCACGGCACACGGGCTCTTGCTATGGCGGATAAAACCCTTTTGCAATAAATCCGAGATCTGGGTTTGCAACTCTAAGTGCGCGGAGGGGTTTAGCCGATGATGCGGGAGGTTGTGCAATGAAGAGCCCGGAATGAAATCAATGGCATGTTGGATTTCCCGCAACGGGGGTAATTCAGCCGGTAGCTCTTCCAGGTACACATCCACAAACTCTTCTAGGAGTTTTTTCAACGCCGACGGCAAGTTCTCAAAAGGGGCTGCGTCTTCCTTAACTTGTAGGCACACTAAGGCATAGAGGACCCCATCTACAAGGTAGTACGCTTCAATTCTTTCCTCCCTATCAGGCTCAACGTCTTCTTCTCGACCGGGACGACTGTATCCTTCGAGGGGCCGAAGGATCTTTCGGCGGGGCGGGTTTTAAGAGGATGGTTCGGCCATTAAATTTAAACTCGTAAGTGTTGGCCCGACCAAAGTGGGTGACGTCATGATCGTACAACCAAGGGCGACCCAACAAGACGTGGCACGCATCCATAGGGATGACGTCACACCAAATCTGCTCAGAATAAGCTTTGATGGTAAGGGGTACCAAGCATCGCTTCGTCACAGGGAGGGACGACTTGTCTACCCATGCCACTTTATAAGGGTGAGGGTGTGGCTCGGCAACAAGAGACATTCGTCTCACCGCGGCTTCAGAAATTACGTTCATGCAACTACCGCTATCGATGATCAACCTACACCATTTTTCACCACTCTTAAAATTCAACGTGAAAATGTTCGTCCTATTCCAATCGTCTAACGCTCGAGGGGTCACCAAGATACACCTCATAACCATCATACGGTGGTCATCCTCCATATCACTAGGCACTCCGTCCGACTCGCTCTCTTCACCCGCCTCGTAAGTTATGTCGTCAGCCCCACCGGCGGAATCTAACAGGGCTAATGGTCTGGGTGTAGTAGGACAATGACTAGCATAGTGCCATTGGACCCCGCAAGCGTAACAGGTGACATTCGTCCTGTTAATCCGACCCATCGGGACTCTCTCACCAGAGGGGTTTCTATCATTCCTAGCCGTTACGACTATGGAGGTCGAGTCGGGGGACTGATACTTTCCTTTAGCCTTATAGGTGGCGGTGGGAGGCGGCCCTAAAATGGACTTCCCCTTTTGGAACGAGCGAGACTTGCCCTTAAGCGCGTTGTGCTGCTCAATATCTAAGGCAGCATTGAAAGTGGTGTGCAAATCGGTGTGACCATGACGCAGAAGCTTTCCTTGGATGTCGGGGTTTAGTCCCTTACGGAACCTGGAGAGGGTGACCTCGGGCATCTCTCTCACGTCACACCTAACCATCATGTCCTTCAGCAAACTCATATACTCAGACACCGACCTAGTCCCTTGCTTAAGGGTGGCTAAATCATCGAACATTTGTGTCCGATGGTAAGTAGGGACGTACTATTCCGTTAGCCTAGCCTTCATTGCATCCCAGCCTATGGGCAACGCTCCGTTCTCGACCCTCATACGCCGCTCCTCATTCAGCCAAAATATCTTAGCGCGCCCTAGCAACTTCATTATCGCTACTCGCACCTTATCCGCGTCGTTCAGGGTATACCACTCGAAATAACATTCGATCTCCATGATCCAGTCCTGGAAGACTTGGGGATCTCCTAAATCATCGTAGGATGGTGGCTTGACTCGGACAGCCCGAGTAAGGTCAAACTCGTACGGTGCTCGTGGGGCGTTCTCATTAGGAGGGTGGGGGTAAGGGTTGTGATGCTCTCCCACCCGTGGGTGAGCGGGTTGATTACGGGGTGCCCCGTGTGGTAACCCCAATCCATGAAGTGCTTCCCTAATGGCCGTCAACTGCTCCGTGAAATCCTGACGGAGCTCCTCAATCTCTGTGAGGGGACGACCCTCACCCCGGTCATCATCCATATTAGACGACGAAGGAGGATATTCCGTACCGAGCCTAGTACGCATGCAAATGGAAGACAACAGGTTCAGACAGACCAAAGAAGGAATTAATCCCGCTTAATGCCTATAGGAAAATAAAATTTTTTTTGATTTTCTTGTAAAAAATAAAAAGAGGATTATTAGAAAATTTATTTTGATTTTTTTGGCTGAAAATTAAAAAAACTACGCCGCTATTGGCAGACCAAAGATAAATTTTTTTGATTTTTTTTTTGACAACTAACGCGTAAACACAAGTGCAGGTTAACGTGCAAAAAGAGGGAGGGTGCCAATTAAAAAATTGACAAGAACCTCGCTTTGATACCAAAATTTGATGTAGGCCACTACCACGGACGCTAGACGGGTTAAGGGAAAGAAACGAACGCCACGCTCAACCCACAATCTCTCACGCACTAGACTCAATCGCAGCGCACTCGCAAGCGTGTTATCACAGTTCACCAACGTGCGGTAGCCACTCCGCGGGAAGGTCGAGCGAACGGCGATAGGCCGACGTTCTCCCAAGCAAAAAGGACCAATATTGGGTCCGACCGAGCGAAGGTTGTACCAAAAGAGATCTACCCAAAGTGCGATCGAAAAATGGTAGATCTCTCTCAACAAAAAAATACGGGGTTCGCCAAACCCTTTTCGGAAATAACGCGGTTAAGATCGATGCAAAATCCAAAGGAAAACCCACGAAGAGTCTAACGATTCAAATCCAACGCAAAAATTATTCCGCCCACTAGAACATCTAAAGGGAAGCACACGTGAGTGGATAGGATCGTTACCCAAGTCGGAATAGGTGATTCCGACTACCTTTGAAGGGCCGCTCTTCCGCGGATCCACCGGAGTCGCGCCGGATGGAGAGATAGATCGTCCGCTTTGGCCGCGTCACGCCAAAGTTCAGATTTTCGCCGTATAAGGAAGCCTTTCTGGGCAAGCTTCTCATGGAGGGGGCTGCCGGTTCTCTTCAAGGGGCTGCTCGGTGGAGAAGGTAGGGGGGCTGGCCGGCTATGGAAGGAGGAGGCCGGGTTGATGTGGGTGTGTGGTGGTGGTGGCTTGGATGAAGGAGATGGGGTGCTGGCCGAAGTTTCTAGAGGGAGAGTGGAAGAGGAAGGTGGCGGCTTGTGGAAGAAGGGAAGCACAAGAGTGCTGGCCGAATTTTTTAGAGAGAGAGAGAGGGGGAGTGGGGGTGGCGGCTAGGAGTTGTAGAGAGAGAGAGAGAGACTTAGATAGGAAAGATTTAGGGTTTTCTCTTATCATTCAACTTAACTTAAAACAAAGCATACATGCCTATATATAGGCTTACCAACAAGTCTTGGCTATATGTAGCCCAAAATAAAATAATAAAAATAACACACAATATGGCTACATGCAGCCCACAATAAAATATCTCAAATAGCATACTAATAATAAGATAAAGTTAACTATATATTTGTCTTGCGCTGAGGGCGGAAATTGTAGCGCCGCTCCATACGAACACCACGGCGACGCGAGTCCTTTGTTGGAGACGAAGGAGGGTCTTCCGTTAGCGTGCCGTCATCAACAACTTGGGGGCCGCCGTCCACTTGGGGGTCGTCGTCGCCACCACGGCTACTCCGGCGGGTGGCCATAGACTTTGGTGTTTTCCGATGAACCTCTCCCGATCTCAATTCTCCACCAAAAGCTTCGATCCAAGAGTCGATTTCAACTGCTTGAGGGCTTCTGAAGGTGATGAAAGGGTCGAATTGAGCTTTGGATCCCTGTATATAGGAGATCCATGAATGGGAGGCGGTAGGCCATGCCCATTAATGGCCCTCCTTGATGGTGACCGACCTTGAACTGCTGGAAACTCCTCCTCTTCATCAGGGGAGATGAAAGGAGGAGTTGGGGAAGGAGAAGGGAGTGTCACTTGGCCTCCCTCCATTATTCCCCTCTTCCAAATGAAACTTCTCCCTTAATTACCTCCATTAAACCCTAATTAAATCACCTAATTCCGATTAAATAAATTTAATAAACTTAGTGGGCCTTATATTGGGCCCTATGCAAGGCCTTAGCCCACTTGAATTAGCTTGGACTCTCATTTAGCCTTTAGGGTTAATTTGACCATGGTTGACTTTGGGGTTGACTTTTGTCAACTTGATGGGTTGACTGGTACAAGTGGTGTGTCATGTGTCCCTTGGCACTACCCAATGTTGATTGAGTCATGGTGATGCCCCAATTGGGTCCACTTTGCCAAATAGCGTAATTTTGGACTAAATAGGGCCAAGTTTGACTTTGTCATATTGCTCAACTTGGTGACCCCATGATGGGGCTCTTGGGTCCACTTGGCCCCTAATGATGTTACAAGGCTAGCGGCGCGGTCGACTTTTGGTTTTGAGGCCAATAGGAGCTCTTAGGGGAAAGTTTGACCTATATTGACCTAAGGTTGACTTTGGTTAATTCGGCCCACTAGATTGACATATCCTTGAGTCCATCGCTCAGTTGCCTCTCTCTTAGGGTTAGGGAAGTGTTAATGAGCTTATCTTGAGGTAGTGAGTTCATGTGAGTGTGAATTGGCCTAGGTTGGCTTGTGCACATTGGGGGTGCACATAGCAGTTTCCCTAAGTTCAAGCTGAGTTGGGTCACACTAGGGCCTTCATGCACCACTCAAGCCCTAACCCTAACTTTAGGGGGCCTAGAAGTGTGGGGGATGTTACAGTTTTTTAGGAGAATCAGGTCGAATTCTCGTTTCCCAACCCAACCATGGAGATCGCTTCCGGCTCTGCCACCTAGCTACGAAGACCAGGGTACAAGCGAAGGGAAATGACCCTCGAGGGGTCCTACATGACATACATTCGAGTCCATCATCATTCCATAGACTTGTATATTCCAGAGCTTGGCGGGTTATTCCACCTTAGTAGCAACAAAGACGCGTCCTGCCTTACAAGACAAACAGTCGTTAAGAGCGAGCCTTTAGTCTTCCCAAAGACCGATAATGCCTTTACACAAGGCATCACTTTGTGAGGTCGATCCTTGATCGAGTTTAGGAGGTTAGCGTCCAAACCTAGGGATGAGCATAAAAAACCGCAAACCGCAAAAACCGCCCGCACCGCACAAACCACACCAATTTTTAAAACGCACCACATAGTTTCGGTGCGGTGCAGTTTTGAAGTTTTACAAACCGAGCGTGGTTCGGTACGGTGAGGTTTTCGAATATTGAAAGCCGCAAAAACCGCACCGCACAGACTAATTATATATTTATTTTTCATGACACGTGACATATCACATACATCTAAATAAAAGCATAACTTATAAATTATAAATTAATATTAGTAATTAACTAATTATATTAGTGCATATAGTTGTTTTCTGGCTTTTTTCTTGTTTTAGACTATATTTGTTTGGGCGTTTTGCTGCTCCGTTTTGGGCAAACACCGCCGGAAAGAGGGTAAACAAATGAACCTCTGACGACGTTTGCTCCGTTTCCACCCGCCCGACTTGAGAAACGCCTCAAAAAGCTCCGTTTGAAGCAGCCACCTCCCCCCTCCGTTTCGAAGACTCCGTTTCCACCCTCCGTATCAACCCGCCACCGCCGAACCAAATGGAGCCTTAGTTGTTTTCCTGCTATTATTAAAAGTAATATAGCTTATATGATTGTGTTTTTACCAAAATTTTACATCTTATTTTATCCCATATTATCTTTTTTTGTCATTATATATTGCATGCTAAAAACCGCACCTAAACCGCAACCACACTGCAAAAAACCGCACCAAACCAAAACTGCACCGCGTAATTTCGGTTCGGTGCGGTTTTGCTCTGGCCAAAACCGCGCCCTTGCAGTACTGTTGTGGTTTGGGTCAAAACCGCACCAAACCGCACCAAACCGCACCGTGCACACCCCTATCCAAACCTATTCCGGATACTTCCTCCAGTCGGAGGAGAGATGTATTCGGAGTAGCTAGGCCGACATAGAAGGGGGAGCTGATCTCGGTCGTCAATGTAGTGGCTCGGTCTTTTAAGGACGATTAAATCCCGACACATCGTCCGCGCTGGGCTTTTTAGGAGGATCAGGTCAGATGCAGGTTTCCCAAATCGATTGTGGAGATGGACTTCACTGCTTCTAGCTAACTTGAAACGATCAATGCAAAGAAGACAACTCGCATCCTCTCGTGCCTCCGGAGGCGAGGAAATGTATAAATAACATTAAAATAATATTACAAATAATCAGTACATGTTACCGCTAGGGATATAAAACATCAGTCATATTGCAGATTGACACCACGTCCTCGAACAATTGGAGATGCCTGATCGGGTCATCTCTGCCAGAGTTGTAGTTCAGGACAAGCTTTCTGAAGCCTTCGGGAACTGGGGCCTCTAGGATCTCATCACAAAATAGGCTCCTCCCTCCCAGACGGTGGCGAATTTCATACTCGCTCCACTGTCGAGTATCGCGGTACCTCATCGGCTGTTCCACATCTCAGAACCTATTCCCCTGGCTGCTCGCCGGATGGTGCTACGACTGCATCGGTCACTCCTCTCCTTCCCTGGCTCGCTCCTTCCTTGGTTTCCTAGGTGATGCTTCCTTCTCCGACATTGTCACGCGACAAGGCGAGCTCGCCTTGACATCGGGGCGTGAAGGAAACCCAGCCAAGATGCTCCTCTCTATCCTCTTCGCTAACTCTTCGAACGACGCCACTGTCACAAAGTCGCCTCCTCGCGCAGAGTTGCCAACTCTTATCGAGTTGTCGACTATCTCCTCATGTTCGCCCCCACTCACCATCTCGCCTACTCGCGAAACTTTCCTTCTCGGCTGCGATCCACGCTCATCGCACTAAACTGTTGAAACCGGGAAAATCCCAACCACAAAATTTGAATCAAGACAGTCTGAGGTTACCGGTTCAGTGGTCGGCCTCGACAGCTAACGGACTACGAGGAAGAAAAAGACGGGTAACAAAAAGGACCCCAGTCGCTGCTGTAGGGAGGTCCCACCACGTACCCGAATGCTTAGAAGAGGATTCCCATCGACAACTAAAAATGGCCTAGCAGGGTACGATGTAGACTCTAGCTATCGACTAAGTCGCGACGACTAAGATGGATAGTCGCTAGCTTGCGACCTGGCTCTTTGAATAAAGGATCCAAAGGCTCAGCTCGAAGTCTAGGAAAAGTAGTTCTCGAGATTTTTGCGAGATTCTGCAGTCCGTCTCCTCGTTCCCCTCGATTCCTATTTATAGGCCAATTCAAAGGGAGGGGGAGGTTATTTATAGCCATGCCCCCGCCGACTAGGCGGCTTCTTCGGGGAGCTCGCTCGACTGGGCGAGTAACTGGCCTAGTCACCTATCTGGCGAGTATGCGAGGGGAGCTCGCCATGCTCGCCTAGGTCTTTCACTGTCTTGCGCGTTGACTCTGACTTCCGTCTTGACGTGCTGACTTTGACTATTACTGACCTGACTCCGGAGAGGTCCGCCCTCGACAAATATGGGTTGTACAATAATTTTTTTGGTGGGCCCCCCTAATGATCTATATATACATGGTGAACCAAGGGGGTATCCTGCACTTATTTCCCATTTCTCTTCCGCTTTCTCCGCAGAATGCCTCTTTCCAAAAATATTCAAGATCAGCTCACCGCAATACGGGAGCGGAACAAATCTTCCACCGCTGGGCTCGTGTCCTGACATTCCAAAAAATCTTTGGGCTCGCCCCTGAAGCAAAAGAAAGCCAAGAAGGTCAAACATGACCTGGGTCAGGAGAGCCCATTTTCCCCAACCAACTCCAACACCCGATCTTGGGCTCACTTATCCCGACGAAACGCAGGTTCTTATAATTCTTTTTATTCGCGACTTATTGAAAGGCTTAGTCGTGACCTCCTCAAGTGTTTGTAGGAGGATCACTCCAAAGAAAAGGATGTCGGAGAGATCCCGATGGACATCTACACCTTCTCGCGGCGATGCGAATCACTAGATGGTCCAGGACACCCGCCTTCTGGAGGGCGCATGCCCTCGCGCCACTCCTGACGGTCTTTTGCAAGCCTCGGGTAAGTCATCTACTGGCGATTCTGCTTATTCTCTTCTCTTGCCCATCGAATTGATCTCGTAATGTTTGCTGCAGCCCCTTCCTTTGGGGTTACCGTCCTGGGCGCTCTACCACCTAAATCACCGACTCACGAGGTTGCGTGCGATCTCGCCTCTAGTTTGGTACCCCCGATAAAAGATGCTCTCGACATTCCCACTCCTGTCGCCACTCTGGCTCTCAACCAGGCTCAATATTGCGCCGGTCTTGGAAAATCACTTACACTTCCTCTCGACCCTCCCTTCCAAGGACGACCAAGTCCATCTCGCCAGCGTCCGGGCAAAGAGGTCGATGCCTTACACGGTTAGTGAGAACACTCGCCCCCCTCCTTATGATTGTGTTGGTTCTAACATTCACCACTTCGATTTTGCAGACAATCAAGAGGTCTTCGCAACCGAGGAGTATTTTACGAGGGAGCCTTCTCCCCACCTCCTTCCCCTAACATGGTCGAAGGCTTCTTGGGTGACCCGAATGATCCCGCATGTTGGAATCAGGATTCGGCCTAACAAGGAGTTCGAACCCAAAAGGGGGGCAACCCACACCTACTTATCCCAAGAAATGACGCTAAGCTGAAGACTCAAAACTAGACACAGACCCTGGCTGCAACATGGTGGACCCACCATGCTGAAAATTTTGAAGTGAAAGTGGGTGAATGGACTTGGGCAACCTATCCACGCGGACTATGCAGACAGGGTTGGCGGACAGCCAGGTCGGCGGGGCTGGTAAAGACGGCTTGTTCTGTGGCGGCCTGGGTGGTCTGTTCGCGCGGACTACGCGGACAGCAGCGACGGTTAGTCAGGCCGGCATATGGTCTGCAAGCAGTTGGATCCCAGAAGGTAACCAGGCGGATAACAATTCTATCCGCGTAGTCTGGCAAGAAGCGGACTGAAGAACTGGAGCTCTGCAGACTGGCTTGGCAGAAGCCTTGGTCTTGCTCTGGTGTAGCGGCAAGTTGTTGGGTACATCGGTTTAAATGTACCTGATTTGAAGAAGCCTCACCCTACTCAATGATATACATCAAAATGTATTTGATGTGTTTTGAGTTTAGTTGTGCAGGTCAAGTATTTGCAGGGAAAGCAGAAAAGATTCTAAGTCCATGTGTCGACACCCAGAAGGAAAGTTTCGACACTTAAGAAGACTTGTGTCGACACCCAGGCAAGCAGTGTCAACACTTGGAGTAATTGTGTCGACACCAGGGATGCAGAGTCGACACCAGACAGAAAGTGTCGACACATGAAGGCTGTGTCGACACTCAATGAAGAAATGTCCAGTGAAGAAGTGTCGACACTTAGAAGCATTGTCGACACCCAGAGGAACTGTGTCTACATCAGAAAGTGTCGACACTTGGAGGCTGTGTCGACACTCAGCAAAAGTCAGCAGAGTCTAAGTATAAGTGTCGACATCATGAGGAATGTGTCGACACACAGTAGAAGACTCGACATCATGAAGAAAGTGTCGACACAAGAAAGAATGTGTCGACACTCAGCAGAAGACTCAACATATGAAGAATGTGTCGACACAAGGAGCTGTGTCGACACTTAGCAAAGTTCAACAAAATTCTAAGTACAAGTGTTGACACAAAGGAGATGTGTCGACACTCAGCAAAAGTCTCAACAGAAGAAGAATGTGTCGACACAAAGAATAAGTGTCGACACTCAGCAAGTATCAACACAGAAGACAAGTGTCGACACCAAGAAGAAGTGTCGACACTGAACAAGTTCAACACATGAAGATGTGTCGACACAAAGGAGTTGTGTCGACACTTACAAGAATTCAACAAAAATACTGAAGAACAAGGAGTTGTGTCGACACACAATATCGGTGTCGACACATGATGAATAAGCAGTGTCGAGATATAAATTCTACAACACAAGGAGTTGTGTCGACACCTTGAAGGCTAGTGTCGACACTTAGTCTACTTGTGTCGACACTTAGTCTATAAGTGTCGACACTTAAAGACAGATTGTCTCGACACTTTCAGACAGTTACAGATGTTTCAAGAACTGACTGGATGACTTGACAGCTGCCATTCCAGCCGGTCTACTGCACCTGTCAGAGTTGTCAGAAAGCTGTTAGGAACCGGATCAGCCGGTCACCATGAAGAAGGCCTATAAATAGGTTTATTCTGTCAACAGAAGGAAGAAGTCGATAAGATCAAGTAATTGAAAACGAAGAAGATCTAGCTATTCATTGAAGAATCAAGTGAAGATCTAAGAAGTTGGAGAGAGAGAGCTCCATCCAAGAAGACAGTCGTTGGAACCAGGCTGTGAAGAAGGGTTCAGACCTAGTTCTGAATCTTAAGTTGCAGTGATTGAAGATCAGCTGCAGAGAATCAATCATATTGTGTTCTACATTCAAGAAGCTTTGAAGAAAGCCAAGTGAGATTGTTCTCAGCAGAGTTCTCAGCAGAGTTCTTCCAAGAACTCATCAAGAACCTATCAACTCTTCTCTCTATTCTCTGAGTTATAGGTATAAACTTTGTATTCTAATTTCTTGTAGGATCCTTAGGGATCTGAGTTGTAAGCCTGTAATTATAAAGGCTGAGTGTAGGAGATCTAATTCTCTGAGTGTAGGCCTGTTGTGGCTGAGTGTAGGCCTGTTGTGGTTGAGTGTAGGCTTTGTGAAGAAGTTGAGTGTAGGTCTTTGGAGAAGACTGAGTTGTAGGGCCTTGGGCCTGAGCTGTAGGAACCTGTTTGGGGTTCTGAGTGTAAGATCTGAGGATCTGAGCTAGTGTAGGAGTTTGGCTGAATCTAGTACACTACTTGATAGGCGAATGGGGAAAGTGGATGTACCCAAACCTTGGGGAACCACTATAAATTTGTGTGTTCACTGTGTGCTTGATTGATTGTTGTGATTGCTGATTGACTGCTGTGTAGAATTAGTTATAACTCTGTTATATAATCTGAAAATCTGCCTAAAAAGTTAAAAAGATTAAGTCACATATTCACTCCCCCCCTCTAGGTGATTAGGTACAATTTCTTTTAAGTAGTATCAGAGCCAGGTTCCTCAAAAAGGACTTAACTGTCTGAGTAGATCCTGTTAGCAGATTCAGTTTAAGTAAAGTGAAATCAAGAAAATCAAGAAACATGGGTTCAACAGAGAATCATAAGGAACTTGGATCCATGAAGTTGCCCATTTGCAGAAAAGAATTTTTTGGCATCTGGAAAGAAAGGGTGAGACTGTTTATGGAAGCCTCGGACCCTAGAATATATATCACAGTTAAAGAAGGGCCATATGTGCCTATGAAGGTTTCAGTCCTGGATGCAAATCAGAGAACGCCTAAAGACTTCTCTGAAATGACAAAAGATGAGATAATTCTAGCCACAATGGACAAGAGGGCTCAGAATATCATTGTGAGTGTCATAGATGATGCTACATTCCAGAACTTGATATACTGTAAGACATCAAAGGAGATGTGGGATACTCTTATAGTGTATATGGAGGGTTCAGAAGAGGTGAGATATGACAGAAAGTCATTGTTAAACCAGGAATATGAAAGTTTCAGGCAAGGTAGATCTGATAGCATAACAGAATGCTATAAGAAATTCTATAGGATAGTTAATGAGTTAATGTCCTATGGAAGAGATTTCAGTAATTATGAGCTAAATGATAAGTTCTTGAGGTCCCTAACAAAATATTGGGACACCAAGATCTGTGCCATTAGGGAAATGGCCAAGTTAGCAGATATACCTCCTCCAACTTTGTTTGGTAAACTGCTATCCTATGAAATGCAGTTGATGGTAAGGAAGGAGGAGGAGAAGACTACAAGTGAGTGAGCACAAGAAAGAGCAGTGGCATTCAAAACTGAAGCACCAAGAAATACAGAAGTAAGTCTCCATCTCCACCTCCAAAGGTAGCTGAGACTGAGTCAGATGAGTCAGCAAGTAGAAATTCTGAGAGCAGTGAAAGTGATGAGGACTTTGCAGCTTTCACAAGACACTTTTAGAAGTTCTTAAAGAAGAAACAGTGGAGGACAAAGCCATCTACTTCACAGGGTAAAGATGACTATTATCAGAACAAAAAGTCATCAAAGAAAGACAGGAGAAAGCTCAAGTCAAGCAAAGCAACTCTATCAAAAATTGTATGCTATTGCTGTAACAGACAAGGACATGTTATTGCAGACTGTCCAGAGAAAAGGAAAGAGTCTAATGATAAGAAGAAGACTCAATTCAAGGGCAAGAAGGAAAGGTCCTTTGTTGCCAAGAAGGACAAAAGCCTGTCAGACATATATTCATCAGAAACTGAGTCAGAAGCTAAAGCATACATAGGACTGTTTGCTGAAGAAGAAGAAGTGGAGTTCATCCAGATAATGAACTCTATATATGAACAAGACGACAGTCAGTGCCAAGGACTGATGGCATTGACAGAAGGTGACAAAATCCAGGATCAGCCTGGACCTAGTAAGGTAAGTCCAAGTGGACATGCCCCAATATGGTACTTGGACAGTGGATGTTCCAAACACATGACTGGAACTAGGGGTTTGCTAAAGGACTTCACACCAATCAAGGATGGTCCTAAAGTCACCTTTGGTGGTTCTAAAAAAGGAATCATCAAGGGTTTTGGTAACATTTCTAGCTCCCATATAACTATTACTCAAGTGGCTTATGTTAAAGGTTTGAAACATAACCTTATTAGTATAAGTCAATTGAGTGATTTAGGATATTACATCTCATTTGTCAAAGATGGTTGTCATATCAGGAGGTCAAATGATCAAGAGATCATTTTGACAGGTTATAGAAAAAGAAATGTCTATTGCCTAGACATTATGTGTGAGACCAATGGTTCTCCAGTGTGTCTTGTAGCTGATGAGAAAGTCTCTCATTGTGTCAAATGGCACAAGAGGCTAGCCCATCTTAACTACAAGATAATTGGCCTATGCCAGTTCACAGCCTAGGTAGGAAGGTCTATACCTTTGTGGTTGTAGATGACTACTCAAGGTTTTCCTGGGTGTTCTTTCTTAGATAGAAGTCTGAAACACCTAGTATCTTCTATAGCTTTGTCAAACAAATTCAGAATGAACTAGACAGTACAGTGGTCAAGATAAGAAGTGACCATGGTACTGAATTCCAGTCTGATAGCATGACAAAACTATGTGAAAAATTTGGGATATTTCAGGAATTTTCTTCACCAAGAACACCTCAGCAAAATGGCATTGCTAAGAGGAAAAATAGAAACTTAATTGAGGCTGGTAGAACCCTATTAAGTGATACATCTCTCCCAGAATATTTCTGGGCTGAGGTAGTGAACACTGCATGCCATGTAATTAATAGGGCCACCATTACTAAAAGCCACAATAAGACCCCCTATGATATTGTGAAAGGCAGAAAACCAAACATATCCTATTTCAGGATCTTTGGTTGTAAGTGCTTTATACTTAACAATGGAAAGTCTTACTTGACTAAGTTTGCTGCCAAATCCCAAGAGGGGATCTTTGTTGGGTACAACAACAATAGTAAGGCTTATAGAGTCTACAACTTGTCTACGCAAGTTGTAGAAGAGTCTGTACATGTAGTATTTGATGAATCTAAACTTATTAACCATGAGTTGTCTAGAAGTACTTGCAGCTCCACAGGTGTAACTAAGAAGATGGACAAGCACACTATTGAAGAAGGATCTACTGCAAGTCAGCATATAGATGATAGTGGCTGCTGTCCAGGGGGAGTACTACATGTACCTAATGCAGAAGAAGACCAAGGAGTGCAGCAAGTTGAAGAAGCTGAAGGAGTTCAACCTGAAGCCAGGATACCTCCAGCTAATAGACATCTAAGAGATCATCCAGCAGATCAAATCATTGGTGATCTAAGATAAGGGGTACAAACAAGGAGCATAAATCTGAGTGCAGCACTCTACTCCAGTTTTCTATCCCAAGTAGAGCCAAAGAAGTTTGAAGAAGCCATCCTAGACCCTCATTGGATTTAGGCAATGCAAGAAGAGCTGAATCAGTTCAAGAGGTGCAAAGTCTGGGAGCTTGTTCATAAACCAAAAGACCACAACATAATTGGAATCAAGTGGATCTTTAGGAACAAGATGGATGAACACGGAGTGATTGTCAAGAACAAAGCAAGACTGGTTGCTAAGGGATATAGGCAGGAAGAAGGTATTGACTTTGATCAAACCTTTGCTCCAGTAGCCAGACTGGAAGCCATAAGGATGTTCCTGGCCTATGCAACCTATCAAGGTTTTAAAGTATACCAAATGGATGTTAAGTCAGCCTTTTTAAATGGCAATCTGAAAGAGGAAGTATATGTGAAACAACCATCAGGTTTTGTTGATTCAACTCAACCTAATTATGTCTATAGACTAAGGAAGGCATTATATGGGTTAAAACAAGCCCCTAGGGCTTGGTATGAAACCCTGTCTAGTTTCCTCATTGAGAATAAATTCATAAGGGGGAAAATAGACAAGACTCTATTCCTTAGGGAATCCAGAGGCAAGATCATACTAGTCCAAATATATGTAGATGACATAATATTTGGGTCTACTGAAAATGGTCTTTGCAGAAAGTTTGCTAAACTAATGCAAGGACAATTTGAGATGAGCAGTATGGGGGAACTTAAGTTCTTCTTGGGCCTCCAAGTTAGACAGACTGAGAATGGTTTATCCATATGCCAGTCTAAGTTCACCCTAGAACTGATAAGGAAGTATGGTATCGATTCATCCAGTACCATGAAAACTCCTATGGGGTCAAGTATGTCTCTTAGTAAAGATGATGCAGGGAAACCTGTAGATGAGACTTTGTATAGAGGGATAGTTGGCTCCCTTCTATACTTGACTGCAAGTAGACCAGATATCATGTATGCTACATGTGTCTGTGCTAGGTACCAAGCATGCCCTAAAGTGTCTCATTTGACAGCAGTCAAAAGTATACTGAGATATCTAAAGGGCACTCCTTATCTAGGCCTTCGGTACCCTAGGAATGGGGCCTTTAAACTAACAGGTTATTCAGATGCAGATTTTGCAGGCTGCAAAGAAGACAGAAAAAGTACAACTGGAACCTGTCAATTCCTAGGTGGAAGACTGATATCTTGGAGTAGCAAGAAGCAAACAAGTGTGGCTATCTCCATAGCAGAATCAGAATATGTGGCAGCAGGAAGTTGCTGTGCTCAACTTCTATGGATATAACATCAGCTTGAGGATTATGGTATTCAAGTAAGTAGAACACCACTGTTTTGTGATTCTACTAGTGCTATATCTATTGCAAACAATCTTGTTTCCCATAGTAGAACTAAACACATTGAAATAAAGTATCATTTTCTAAGGGAACATGTAGAAAAAGAAGATATTTCACTGGAATATGTAAATACAGATAATCAACTAGCTGACATGTATACTAAGCCCCTAGAAGAAACCAAATTCAATAGGTTTAAAATTGAATTAGGTATGATAAACTTAGAATAAGTTTACAGAAATGGCTAAGTAAAATAGTGTCGACACACAGAGTTGTCTGTGTCGAGACAGAAAAGTGGTGTCGACACTTCAGAGAAAAAGTGTCGACACATCTAGGAAGTTGGTGTCGACACTTCAGCAAATTAGTGTAAACACATACATGGTCGGTGTCGACACAACCACGGTGGTGTCGACACTTAGTATTTACACAGAATTAACCAAGTAAAGTCTCGACTAAGTGTCGAGTTGAGTGGTGTCGACACATAAACAAGTGTCGACACATATATTCTATCAACTATACTTGTGTCGACACATAGGTGTCGAGACATTATAAGTCTGTGTCGACACTTTTCCACAGTGACGACACAATTTAAGTTAGTTGACGTGCCCTTTCATCTTCAATCCTAGAAAGGTATAAATAGGATTTCGCCATTGTCTGTTGACACGCTCACCAAAGTTTCGAGACCAAACTTGTGTGTCGACACCTCTCTTCTCTCAATTCAAATTCTTCAAACCCTAATGGCGCCAAAGCTCGAAGAGAACGTGAATGAAGGCTATGAACTGGTGCGGCATGGGTTTGATGACGCAGACCCGGAGATCAAGAATGTGGTAACCCTAGTTGCAGACTCAGGGTTAGATTTTCTTATTTCAAAGCCAACAAAGATATGGAAGAAAGAAGTATTAGAATTTCTAAATGGAGCAACCCTAGACGACTCTGGATTCAAGATCAAGTCAAGGGTTCATGGAGAAAAGGTGAAGGTCTCACCAAAGAGTTTAAGAAAGGTCCTAAACCTACCAAAGACTAAGGAAGAAGATGAAGTTACTGCTTCTAAGACCAGAGAAGCTTTAACATGGTGTGGTCTGGATTCCAATATGAAAATTGGATCAGTATTCAATAGAAAGGGGATGAACAGCCAAGGCAAATTTCTCTCAGAAATTGTTGGCAAGGTGATCTTGAGTAAGCCTGGAGGGCATGACAGGGTATCAGCCCATATGTTCAATCTTATGACAAGGATTATCTTCACATTGAAAACTGATTGGTATGTAGTAGTCTTTGAGAAGATTAAAGAGAGTATGAAGAAGCCCAATTTGGGTAGGATACTCAGTCTTTACTTGGGTGGTAGTATACCAGAAGTAATGAGTCAAGCTGCTGGATCAAAGATTAACCATATGAGGAAGATGGACATGAGACTCTTCTCAAGATGGGATAGGGTCTTGACCAAGGAATTTCCCACTCCTGAAAAGGAAACCCCACTAAAGAAGAAGAAGAAGATAGCCCCAGTGGCTCAAGATTCATCTAGCAGCTCTGAGGAGCAAGTTGTCTTCACTCCTGATGAAGAAGATACTGGAACTGCTGAAAAGTCTCCAGCTCAACAAGATGATGCAGACAGGCAGGAGGAGCTACCTCAAGCTAGCCCTGTACACCAGGATTCTATCCAGGGGGAGCCTCTAATAGTGGAAGAACCAACTCCACTAGAGAGTGAACAAGCAACCCAGACCATACTTGAGGTACTCACTGAAATCAATAACTTAGTTTTCCCTATAGAGGATACTGTTTTGTCTGATTCATTAAATAATGTTAATCAGCAACCACAGATTGATAGTCAACCCCCAGATGTTGTCATGGAGGACACATCTGTTACAGATCAAGTGGAACCACATCAAGTAACTGATGAGATAAGAGAATCTCCATCTCTTCCTCAACAAGAATTTACTATGGAAGATCTCTTCCTTAATCTGGATCAGACAGACTTTGAGAAGGAACGTGCTGCTGCTGAGGGGAGTATGCTCAAGTTGAAGAGGAGCATGTGAAAATTTTAGAAGAAACAGCAAGAAAAGAGCCTGTGAAGCAAAAGGATGTTGAGGAGCTACCTAAGGAGAGGGTAGAAATAGCAAGCACATCTGCTTCTGAAGATGAGGAGGCTACAAGAGAGAAGAAAAGGAAATTTCAAGTCTTCAAGAGGAGGAGCCAGACTTATAAGAAGGCTTTACAAACTATTGCTCCACAGCCTGCACCACAGCTAGCACCATCTGTAGATTTCAGTGCTCTGATGGTTGCTATGCAGATAAAACTTGATGAGCAAAGGAAGGCCATAGAAACATATATGGATGAGGGGCATAAGTCTTTACAGTTTGATCTGGCCCAAGATATTAAGTCTATTAGATTTAAGATGAATCTAAATAAGAAGGAGATGACTGACTGCTTCCACAAGGGAGGGAATGCATTGGTTTACTTGGCTACACATCAAGAGAAAATCAAAGCTCAAGTGGATGACATTGTACTGAAGCAAGGATATATTCTGGAAAATCAAATAAGAATGAATGATAATTTGACAGCTTCACACAATGCAATTGTCACAGAGATGAAGAATATAGTTGCAGGACAGACTACATCTACTGCTACTGCAAAGGCAGAGTTTGATAAAGCTTTACAAGAGGGCCTCACTGATGTTACTTCTGCTATAGAAAACTCTCAGAAGCTGATCCTTGAAAAAGTCCAAAGGTTGAAACCTTTTTACAAGGATGGAGTTAATTATCTCAATGCCCAAATCAGATTTCACAAGGATGATCTAAGAGATCACATAGAAAGAGAAGTCATAAAGGGGGAGAGGGTGTTAGTCAAAGCAGGCTCTGACCATGCAAAATGGATTTCCAATTCCATCAGAGCCACTCTTGGTTATCCTCCTTTATGTGATGATGATAATGTTGCAGAATCTGGGATTAATCCTGCCTATCTTGGAGGTGAGCAAGCTGAAGTAGCTCAGGTGATCTATCCTCCACCAGATTTTGATATGATTCATGCAGATATACAATCAATGTATAGCCCTCCTGAGGGAATTTATAAGGTCATCATAGAAAAGGTGGTTCAGCCAGTATCTGAGGCTATATTGAAAGAACAAGAAGCTTTGCTGCTCAAGGAATAAGAGACTATGTTGTCTAAGAAGAGGTTCAGAGAGCAAGCTGAACAAAGGCCTGATTTTGAACAGTGGAGCACCACTTCAAGGAACATTATCTTAATTGCATGGAAGGTTGCCAAAGATAATATTCAAGACAGAAACAAATGGTATTCTGAACTAGAATGGAGAAAGCATGAAAACATGCAAGAAGCCATAGTGCAATATAGAAGAAAGGCAAAGATGGGAAAGCTACCTCCTACTGCCCAGGAGCCTAGTAAGTACTTTCCCAAGCCTTATCATTACTTTGAGAGGCAAAAGATTAAAGCTAAAGAGCTAAAGAAGAAGGATCTAAAAGTAAAGAAGCCTACTGATACTGAAGATGCTGAAGCCCCTGTATAAGCCAAGATACAGTCTGGAAAGGGAATAGTGATCAAGGATGCTGAGCAAAAATAGAACAGAATTTTCTTCAGTTTACAATTGTAATCTTTTGATTTTAAACACTTTGTAAACTTTTGTAAAATGAATATGACAAAGTTGTTAGAACAATGTGTTGTGTGATAAATTAATTTCATAATTGTTCTGAAATGATATCTATGTATACATGTTTGTTTAATACATGTTTATGTTTTCCCTGATTGTATAATCCTGTTTACATCATACTGTGATGTTGTTATGTATGGTGTATATCATTGACTAAGGGTTATGACTTCTCCAAATAGGGGGAGATTGTTAGGTACATTGGTTTAAATGTACCTGATTTGAAGAAGCCTTACCCTACTCAATGATATACATCAAAATGTATTAGATGTGTTTTGAGTTTAGTTGTGCAGGTCAAGTATTTGCAGGGAAAGCAGAAAAGATTCTAAGTCCATGTGTCGACACCCAGAAGGAAAGTGTCGACACTTAAGAAGACTTGTGTAGACACCCAGGCAAGCAGTGTCGACACTTGGAGTAATTGTGTCGACACCAGGAGGGATGCAGAGTCGACACTAGACAGAAAGTGTCGACACATGAAGGCTGTGTCGACACTCAATGAAGAAATGTCCAGTGAAGAAGTGTCGACACTTAGAAGCAGTGTCGACACCCAGAGGAACTGTGTCTACATCAGAAAGTGTCGACACTTGGAGGCTGTGTCGACACTTAGCAAAAGTCAGCAGAGTCTAAGTATAAGTGTCGACATCATGAGGAATGTGTCGACACACGGCAGAAGACTCGACATCATGAAGAAAGTGTCGACATAAGAAAGAATGTGTCGACACTCAGCAGAAGACTCAACATATGAAGAATGTGTCGACACAAGGAGCTGTGTCGACACTTAGCAATGTTCAACAAAATTCTAAGTACAAGTGTCGACACAAAGGAGATGTGTCGACACTCAGCAAAAGTCTAAACATAAGAAGAATGTGTCGACACAAAGAAGAAGTGTCGACACTCAGCAAGTATCAACACAGAAGACAAGTGTCGACACCAAGAAGAAGTGTCGACACTGAACAAGTTCAACACATGAAGATGTGTCGACACAAAGGAGTTGTGTCGACACTTACAAGAATTCAACAAAAATAATGAAGAACAAGGAGTTGTGTCGACACACAATACCAGTGTCGACACATGATGAAGAAGCAGTGTCGAGATATAAATTCTACAACACAAGGAGTTGTGCCGACACCTTGAAGGCTAGTGTCGACACTTACTCTACTTGTGTCGACACTTAGTCTATAAGTGTCGACACTTAAAGACAGATTGTCTCGACACTTTCAGACAGTTACAGATGTTTCAAGAACTGACTGGATGACTTGACAGCTGTCATTCCAGCCGGTCTACTGCATCTGTCAGAGTTGTCAGAAAGCTGTTAGGAACCGGATCAGCCGGTCACCATGAAGAAGGCCTATAAATAGGTTTATTTTGTCAATAGAAGGAAGAAGTCGATAATATCAAGTAATTGAAAAAGAAGAAGATCTAGCTATTCATTGAAGAAACAAGTGAAGATCTAAGAAGTTGGAGAGAGAGAGCTCCATTCAAGAAGACAGTCGTTGGAACCAGGCTGTGAAGAAGGGTTCAGACCTAGTTCTGAATCTTAAGTTGCAGTGATTGAAGATCAGCTGCAGAGAATCAATCATATTGTGTTCTACATTCAAGAAGCTTTGAAGAAAGCCAAGTGAGATTGTTCTCAGCAGAGTTCTTCCAAGAACTCATCAAGAACCTATCAACTCTTCTCTCTATTCTCTGAGTTGTAGGTATAAACTTTGTATTCTAATTTCTTGTAGGATCCTTAGGGATCCGAGTTGTAAGCCTGTAATTATAAAGGCTGAGTGTAGGAGATCTAATTCTCTGAGTGTAGGCCTGTTGTGGCTGAGTGTAGGCCTGTTGTGGCTGAGTGTAGGCTTTGTGAAGAAGCTGAGTGTAGGTCTTTGGAGAAGACTGAGTTGTAGGGCCTTGGGCCTGAGTTGTAGGAACCTGTTTGGGGTTCTGAGTGTAAGATCTGAGGATCTGAGCTAGTGGAGGAGTTTGGCTGAATCTAGTACACTACTAGATAGGCGAAGGGGGAAAGTGGATGTACCCAAACCTTGGGGAACCACTATAAATTTGTGTGTTCACTGTGTGCTTGATTGATTGCTGTGATATCTGATTGACTGCTGTGTAGAATTAGTTATAACTCTGTGATATAATCTGAAAATCTGCCTAAAAAGTTAAAAAGATTAAGTCACATATTCACCCCCCCTCTAGGTGATTAGGTACAATTTATTTCACAAGTGGAAGCTGCGGAGATCGCCAGTTAGTGCGGACAGGTGCTGGAGGTCACCAGGTTTGGCGGACTGGATCCAATGTCCGCCAGTAAGTGCACACTGGCCCTTGTGGCCAGTGGTGTAGACTTGGTTGGTTCTGAACCAAGTCCATGTTTGGCTCAGTCCGGGGAGATCGCGCGGTGTAGTGCGGACTGTGTCTCAGTCCGCCAAGCTCGGCAGAAGTACTGTGTGCCTTGCTTGCGAGTTTGGGAGAAACGGACTGGAGATTGTGTCCAAAACTACGTGCGAGATGGAGCTGGGTCCGCTGAGTCCGATAGATGCCTTGCTGGCATGGTCGTGGACTCGAGATATGCGGACTGGAGCAGTCTGCGGGATATGTGGACTGGAACAGTCTGCAGAAGATGCGGACTGGAGGTGTATGCTGTGTAAGCAGACTGGAGCAGTGTCCGCTGAGTCCGGTAGGTATCTTGGTGACAAGGCTGACTCAGGGAATGCGGACTGGAGTTGTCTGCAGGGATATGCGGACTAGAACTGTCCGCAGTATAAGCGGACTGGATCGGTGTGTCCACTGAGTCCGGCATTTGCCTTGTGGCGGGGCTGTGGGCTCGGGATAAGCAGGATAGAGCTGTGTTTGCGGATTGGCGGACAATGTTGCTGCGAAGTCTGGCTGTGGCAGTCTTGGCTTGGCCTTTGGCAACAAGGCGGACTGGTGTTGCTCTCTAGCCTTGGAGAAGCAATGGCGGACTGGCTATCCTGCACAGGTAGCGGTAGACTGGAGTGTATTTGCGGGTCTTGCGAATACACATGTTCTTGCTGCGGGATGTGGCAGTAATCCTATCGGCTAGGGCGGTGACCATACTCATAATCGTGCCTATAAATAGGACCCATGTAACATCAGGAATAGTAGAGAACCGAAGTAAGTGAACAACAAATTGAGCCTGCAACAGTTATTGCAGACTGACTTTTGGTGTCCGCGCGGTTTGATTGAGTTGACCGGGCTGTACTGTGCAGGTTGTGCGGATAGTGCTGGAAAGTCAGGACTTGGCTCTGATTGCGGGCAGGGACAGTGCGGACTCTGCGGTTAAGCAACAGGCGGTAAACAGTAGGACGCGGACAGCGACCAGACGATCTTCTCTTTGGCAACTTGGTTCGGTGTTCAATAAGTCGCCTGCTTCAGGCGGACTGTTCTATTCGGCGTCGCAGCTTGTGCGGTCTGGAGGCAAGGCGACCTCGCATTTAGGCGGCTTGCAGATTTGTGACTAGAGCTTAACATTGGAATAACGGGCAGTCCGTGCGGCTTGGGTTGTGTTCTGGCGACCTGGCGGTGTATGCGAACTCAACAGCAGTAGACTGACGGCTTGGTGTTTGAGTCTGTGCGGCTTGTATGGTCTTGTCTTTGTAATTGTCTTTGCTTTTCTTGTGTTGGTTTTGGTGAAGCATGTCCTTCCATGTATGTCTCGCTTTGTAAAGAAGATTGTTGTTAATCAATAAAGACTCTTGTTGCTGCATGTGTTTTCTAGTTGTGACTGACTTAAGTTGAGATAACCCCTGCTCACTCCAAGGTCCGGGAAATTTCAACATGGTATCAGAGCTGGAGAACCATGGCAGTGGTAGATGCAAGTGGTCTTAGAATTGATCTCCTTATAGGGACGAACTTTGATAGGTGGAAGTCTTGTATGTAGAGCTTTCTTCTTGGCAAGGACCTTTGGGAGGTAGTATGCGGAGCAGAAAGACAAGAGGCTACTGCTGGCAATGCTAAAGAGATGAGAGCTTGGATGGAGACAAATGCGAAACTAGAGTCTATTCTCAAGCAGGTGATCCCATCGGAGCTCTTGGACCACATCAGTGGATGTCGGTCAACTGCGGAGGTTTGGACTTCCCTTGATGGGTTGTTCAGGAAGGAGGTGAAGGTTGCTGTGGAGGATTGTTCTTCTACTTCATATCAACAAGAGAGGAGTGTTTCTCCTAGGCGTGATGGGAAGAGGAAGGAAGGACCAAAGTGCTATAGATGTAAGCAGCATGGTCATCTCAGGAAAGAGTGCAAGGTTGTCTTGCTCTCGGCGAACGTAGCTCATGTTGGGAGTAATGAGAAGAACTTAGTAGGGTCATCAACAAGTTCTGGTGCTGATCCGATGAAGGTCAGTGATAGTGCAGCTATCTGGCATGAAAGACTAGGGCATGTAGGGATGGACAAGCTGAAAGCAATGGCGGTAAGAAGACTCGTAAGAGGATTGCCTAGATTGTCATCCTATGGCGATGTTCAGGGGTGTGCGGGATGTCAGCATGGTGAAGCTTATCACTTTATGGTTGATACGGCACAATCCAGATGTAAAGCACCTTTGGAGGTTGTCCATTGTGCTCTGGTTGGAGCGTTCGTCACTGCCAGTCTTGGAGGTAGTAGATACATGTTGATTTTGGTTGATGACTATTCAAGGTGTACTTGGATATACTTCATGAAGGCGAAGTCGAACATGATGCGCTTGTTTGTGGAGTTCAAGAAGCTTGTGGAAGGCCAGCTTGGCCTGCAGATCAAGAAGTTGAGGACAAGCATCGGTGGTGAGTTTGGCTCAACTGAGTTCTCGAACTTTTGCAGAAAGCATGGGATCCGGAAGGAGCTTTCTCGTGGACATACTTCACAGCAAGGTGGTGTTACAACTCGGATGATCCGTTGGTTGACGGAGATCTGCAAGTGTTGGCTTTGGGACAAAGGTGTTCCTAAGGCTTTTTGGGCGGAAGGGATGGCCTGTGCTGCTCATGTCATCAATCGGATGCCTCTTAGTCCGATCAATGTGAAGACTCCATATGAGCTGATGTTCGAGGTGAAGCCCAGTGTAAAGCACCTACGGTTTTTTGGATCTACCTGCTACGTACACACTCCGGATGCTCTCAAGACAAAGCTAGTCTTTGTTGAGTATGATGAGCGGAGGAGAAGATGGAGGTGTATGGATCCTGTGACGAAGAGGTTCATTGTGTCGAGAGACGTTGTCTTCGATGAGCTGACGTCGTATTGAGATAGCTCATATGTGGAGATAGAGATGAGCAGGTCAGATGGTGGGCTGAAGGAGGCTGCTGCTAAGGATCAGCTGGAGCTGTCTGGTCACCAGGAGTTCCAGGTTGTTCTAGCTCTGGGGCAAAGGTGTCAGGGTCAGGAAGTAGGGGGAGCGATGCTCTAGGTGCTTCTGGCTCGAAGGCGGAGGCTTCCAGTTCAGGAAGCAGGAGGAGCGATGTTCTAGGTATTTCTTGTTTGAGAGCGGAGGCTTCTGGTTCAGGTAGTAGGGGAGCGTTACTCCAGGTGATCCTGGTTCCAGTGAGGTGGTGTCTTGTTTAGGAAGTAAGGGGAGCATAGTTCCGGGTTTTCCCGGGAACGGAGCTGGTTCAGGAGGAGCAGCGGAGGTGGTAAGCCATGATCAGGTTCTTCGGAGATCGAAGAGGATCAGTAACCCACCAGCTCGATATAGTAAAGGAAACACAGTGAGCTTGGTCCCATGTTTTTTTGCAAGCCCTCAGGTCGAGCGAGTACCTTCTAGCTGTGATGACCCCACTAGAATCAAGGAGGTGGTTGACACCAAAGCTGAGGAGATGACTACTCTCAGAGGTGACGATGCTTGGGCTCTTGTTACCAAGGTAGTTGGTGATACTTCTGTGATGCATGAGTGAAGGTTGAAGCTGAAGAAGAAGGCAGAGGGAAGCAGGACTCCTTTTGGGAGATGCTGGAGGGCTCCCTCATGGTCCATGATATGCGGGGCGAGGACTATGTCTTGGACATCTCTTCGTAGATGCTATCGGAGGGACCAGGTGCAAGGTTATGAGAGCTGCTGGAGTTATTCATCACTTCTCACTTCAAGGGGAGTGTTGAAAATTGTGAAGTGAAAGTGGGTGAATGGACTTGGGAAACCTATCTGCGCGGACTATGCGGACAAGGTTGGCGGACAACCAGGTTGGCGGGGCTCGTAAAGACGGCTTATTCTGTGGCGTCCTGGGCGGTCTGTTCACACGGACTATGCGGACAACAGCAGAGGTTAGCCAGGACGGCTTATGCTCTGCAAGTAGTTGGATCCCAGAAGGTAACCAGGCGGATAGCAATTCTATCCGCGGAGTCCAGCATGAAGCAGACTGAAGAACTGGAGCTCTGTAGACCGGCTTGGCAGAAGCCTTCGTCTTGCTCTAGTGAAGCGGCAAGTGGAAGCCGCGGAGATCGCCGGTTAGTGCGGACAGGTGTTAGAGGTCGCCAGGTGTGGCGGACTGGATCCAATGTCCGCCAGTAAGTGCAGACTGGACCTTGTGGCCAGTCGTGTGGACTTGGTTGGTTCTGAACCAAGTCCATGTTTAGCTCAGTCCGGGGAGATCACGCAGTGGAGTGCGGACTGTGTCTCAGTCCGCCAAGCTCAGCAGAAGTGTTGTGTGACTTGGTTGCGAGTTTGGGAGAAGCGGACTGGAGATTGTGTCCGCAACTGCGTGCGGGCTGGAACTGGGTTCGCTAAGTCCGACAGCTGCCTTGTTGGCATGGTCGTGGACTCAGGATATGCGGACTGGAGCAGTTTGCGGGATTTGCGGACTGGAGTAGTCTGCAGAAGATGCGGACTGGAGGTGTCTGCTGTATAAGCAGACTGGAGCAGTGTCCACTGAGTCCGGTAGGTGTCATGGTGACAAGGCTGACTCAGGGTATGCGAACTGGAGTTGTCTGCAGGGATATGCGGACTAGAGTTGTCCGCAGTATGAGCGGACTGGATCGGTGTGTCCGCTGAGTCCGACATTTGCCTTATGGGGAGGCTGTAGGCTCGAGAAAAGCGGACTGGAGTTGTGTCCGCGGATTGGCGGACAATGTTGCTGCAGAGTCCGGCTGTGGCGGTCTTGGCTTGGCCTTTGGCGATAAGGTGGACTGGTGTTGCTGTCCGGCCTTGGAGAAGCAATGGAGGACTAGCTATCCTGCACAGGTTGCGGCGGACTGGAGTGTATCCGTGGGTCTTGAGGATACACATGTTCTTGCTGTGTGATGTGGCGATAATCCTATCGGCTAGGACGGTGACCACACTCATCATCGTGCCTATAAATAGGACCCATGTCACATCAGGAATAGTAGAGAACCGAAGTAAGTGAACAGTAAATTGAGCTCATAACAGTTGCTGCAGACTGACTTTTGGTGTCCGCACGGTTTGATTGAGTTGACCGGCTTGTGTTGTGCAAGTTGTGCGGATAGCACTAGAAAACCAGGACTTGACTCTAGTTGCGGTCAGGGACAGTGCAGAATCTGCGGTTAAGCAACAGGCGGTAAACAGCAGGTCGCGGACTGCGACCAGACGGTCTTCTCTTTGGCAACTTGGTTCGGTGTTCAATAAGTCATCTAATTCAGGCAGACTGTTCTATTCGGCGTCGCAGCTTGTGCGGTCTAACGGCTAGGCGACCTTACGGTTAAGCGGCTTGCAGATTGGCGACTAGAGCTTAGCATTGGAATAACAGGCAGTCCGCGCGGCTTGGGTTGCAGTCTGGCGAGCTAGCGGAGTGTGCATACTCAACAACAGTAGACCAGCGGCTTGGTGTTTGAGTCCGCGCCGCTTGTATGGTCTTGTCTTTCTAATTGTCTCTGCTTTCCCTGTTGGTTTTGGTGAATCATGTCTCGCCATGTATGTCTCGCTTTGTAAAGAAGATTGTTGTTAATCAATAAAGACTCTTGTTGCTGCATGTGTTTTCTGGTTGTGACTGACTTAAGTTGAGATAACCCCTGCTCACTCCAAGGTCCGAGAAATTTCAACACACTATACACCAAGAAGATCTTTGAGCGCTTCTTCTCTCAAACCAAAGCTAAAGCTGGGCACCTTGAAGAACCATCAAAGCTCACCAAAAACAACCTGAGGAAGAGAAAGCCAAAAGAAATTGAATCCTTCTCAAAGGTGCCCTTCAGGGTCTATTTATAGTTTTTCTAGCGGGGCCTGCCAATATCACATTTCTGTCTTTTCGATTTTGCTAAGCGCACCCCAAATTGGCCTGTCAATAATCAAACCCGCCGTTTGGAATGGATATCAACAGACAAATAAAATAAATATAATGTTGCACGACGACTGTTCCAGGATGGCGAGTGCCCTGATGAAACTGACACCTAGCCTCCGGCTCGCCTCGCTCTATAAGGCGAGTGCCTTCGCAAACGAGCACCCTCCTAGATTGGCGAGTGTCCGATGAAACTAGCACTCGCCTGCATATTTAGAGTGACGAGTGTCTGATGAAACCCGCACTCGCCCGCCTCTTCAGAGTGGCGAGTGCCTAATGCAACAGACACTCGACAACTTCTATGGCAAGTTCCTGAACACTTGCCTGCCTAGGGCAAGTGTGGTCCTTCTTCCGACTCGACCTGTTGATAGGTACTCACCGCTTTTGGCGAGTGCACAAGCCTGCCTCCCTGGCTTGCCTGATGCTGTTGAGTCGCTCTTGTTCGTCCACTCGGCGAACACGGGGTTGTACACAATCCTCACTCTTTGCGAGATTGCCTAAATCTCGGAAAGAAAAGTGCAATCCCAATGTTCGGAGTGTGCCTGCTGACCTGGACGGAATATTTTGTGGGCACTCCCTAAAACTATAAATACCTCCAATTGTGAGGGTGAGGGGGCTTCCCCAGTCTTTCCCTTTCCTCTGTCAGGCCAATTTATTATAGCCGGAAAATGTCTCTTTTGGAAGAAGTTCAAGCCCGCCTAGACGTCGC